>CM075192.1:5056407-5328907 GCA_037577475.1 Chaunax sp. Z400 | reverse complement strand
TTCCCTCTTTCACACACACACACACACACGCATACAAACACACACCTTGGAGGTAAACTCCTGTCCAGTATTGCGAGCCAAAAATGTTCCCCTATAATAACACAAGCCTGACTCACCTGATTCCCCACTACATTACAAGTGTTAATTAATCCCAGCCAAACACAATGCATTCACAAATGGCTTCTATGTCTGCCAAGAGAAGCAGATGCAGGATGAAATTTTGCTTTTTTTGTTGCTTTACAGCCAGCGCGGCAGAATTATAAGGCAACAATGCTGCTTTTGTGTATATAAGTTCAACTTGTTTTGTTGGAGGTAGAGGTTCGAGTCTCTGTTTGAAGTGCTGTCACACCCATCTGCAGTGGCTGCTGTATAATACACACTCGTTGTCTCAGAGTCATGGAGACTATGTGCCAGCTAAGTTATGAATCAGCGACTCATTAGCTTGAAATTCAAATCTATTTTCATAGCATGTTGTGCTCATTTAAGACCACTGTTGTGCAACAGCTCTAATATCCCATAATAAAATGCAAACAAGCCCCGTAATGTTTGTCTCAGCCTTCATTCGATGTGAGAATAGATCTGTTGTATGAATGAAAGTAAATATCAAAGGTTTTTTTTTCTTTAACAACACGGATGCTAATTACTGACTGATATAATGGTCTTACATGGATGCCTTCAAAGTGATGCTTGTGCTACTTGTTAGCTCCTAATCTACAGTTGTAGCAATGATAAGGTAATGAGGTGTGGTTCATTTTAATATAAGTGACAATTACTTTAATGAAGACTTTGTCATTAGGTGGTCATATTATATCACTTTATAGGCCTTTGTGTCCATTTACATGTAGAGGGTAGCGTCCTGACACTTCATCTACCAACTCTCATTCTGTCTGACGTGTTATTTACATCTTTATAGCTGAAGACTTTATTACTGGTTCTCTATGGGAACATCAGAACCTCACACCTCCAGTCATATCAATACTATAACAGAGGAGGAGAGAGAAGCTCCCACCAAGGTAACACAAAAGGTCCTAAACTACTAAAAGCAGAATGAGTGTACACATAAAGATAATTCTATTTCAGTGTAACCCAAGTAAAAACAGATCTAATCTGAATCTATACGACAACTGAGAAGCAAGAATTGTGAAATCACAAAGTTGTATGACTTATTTACTTATTTCTACATACAAATAAAGAACAGCATCATGAAAGAAAGAGAAGTAACTATAAGAAGCCGTTTACACGACAACGGTTTTACCCTAAAACGGTAAACTTTTGTTGTGTTTTGGCCGCTCGTTTCCATGACGATGGCGTTTTGGGGGCCTGAAAATGCTTTGAAAGTTTTGAAAACGGTTCCAGAGTGAAACTTTTTGAATAAAAAGGCAAAACGCAACTCCTCTGAAAACGATGACGACACAGCTCCTCTTCACACACGCCTATCACGGTTCCAGCTTTATTCACACGCACAGACAGAACAACAACAAAACAACAATGTCGGACTGTCTGGTTGTGTTTGTGCTGCAGACTTTTCTTTTATTATGTAGTATGTGTAGATTTGCTGCAACACTACTGTGCTCTTATTCTGTGGTGTTGATTTTGAAAGCCAACTACACCCCAACTACTGCCCTATACTGTACACACTACAGCCTTTTCAACTGGTTTGGTGGATCTGTGTGGACGAGGATTGTTTCTCAAACATTGTCATGTCATAAGTGCGAAGAAAAAACTGTTTTTGTGTTTCCAGCAAAACCGTTGTTGTGTAAACATAATATGAAGACAGGATAAGACACGATGGAGGAATGAAGAAAATATATGACAATTATGAAGACATTACAGTGACAAACACCAGACATATACAGTACAGTTTGACACTTTAAATGCAAAACTGCTGCTAAAAACACAACGTTAAACAAACAAAACAATGGAGAAATTTTGTTGGACAAACGGAAAAATAGAGCAGAAAAAAAAATTATGAAGAGCAGGATTTCTTCTTGGGAACAACTGGCTTTGGTTGGTCCCAGCAGTACCGTGGATCCAGAATCCAAAAGAAAATAGAGGGCTTTACAATCACAGACCTTGTTAAGTCACTGCTTGTAAAGCACAGTGGAAACACATGGAAAAACCTCATACTAAAAATTATTAAGTTCATAAATGAGAAGCTGCAGTAAAAGTTCTGTGTTGTTTACAGTCAGTCCTGCAGTGGAAAACTCAGCTAATATGCTAATGTTAATGCTTGTCTTTGTTTATGTGTGTCCTGTACAAGTTATATTATCTGTAGTCAGATCGACTCCTGAATTCATCTGCTCTAAAAGCCTAAATCTAAAGAATCAAGGTTAGCACAGAGGTGCTCCGGTCTATGTTAGCAGTTATGAGACACTATAAAGTCTCTATTAAAGCTCTGTGTCATTTTGTAGCCGTCACTCTGCAGAAAGGAAGGAAATGTTGTCAACAGCTTGAAGGATGTGGGAGTTTATTGAGATGGAAAATGGCTGCTGGTTAGTGTCCTGGGCTAAGTAAATGATATAAAAGCCAATCTCAGTGTCTTAATGGCCTTCATTCTTCTCTGAGGGGGTGGAGGTAATTATAAAGTTCATTACAGTAATGAGATAGGCTGGGTTTGAGAGAAAGCCATCAGTAACTGGTCCAAGACACAGTGATACCACTGATTAAGTCACTGGAACAGGACGGGAATGAGGTTTGGACAAGTTTTGATGAAGTCACTTGTTCCTAATTTTTTTCTCTTCCGACATGATTGATGAAAATTCAATCCATCAAATGGCTTTGAAAAGGTCTTTTTTTATGTATACGTTCTTTTTAAGACATCCCTAATGTACTGTATCATATACAGTATTTAGTTACTCTACTTTATTGTTCCTGGATATGACAATATCATTTATTTAGTATCATTTTTAAACATACAAACCAATTAAAGAGGGTAAAATATATACGACCCCAATTTCAAAAAAGTTGGGAAACTTAATGAAGAATAATGGAAAAAGTGAAATAAATACACACAGCCATTGACAGTGACCCTGTTTTTGTTTGCATCCACTGATCCCTGGAATTTGGGAGCTGCTGATAAGGTGATAGTAATAGTGAATTCATGTGGTGTCAATAATAAATTCCACCTAGTTAAATTTACAAAATTAGTTCCCAACTCGTAGATAACGCTGCCTCAACTTGGCAAACTTGGCAAACACAAGTGAAGATGAGTTTTTTATGTTCATGTCATTTTACTATGGTTTTAGGTTGTAATCATGACTTTCTGTCCATGAAGAGTGACCTAGATTAGATTAGTGACAACAGCTTCAGAGTCAAAGAGTCCAGGTTCCAGACTGGTCTGTCTCAGTCCAGACATGCCCCCTATTGGAAATGTGTGGATCATCATGACACACCAAATACAACAACAGAGTCGGATATCAAGCAAGAATGGGACAGAATGGACTTTAAAACTTTTAAAGCCAGGGTTTAATCTTAGCAGGTTAAGTGTGTTCAATGTAAAAACATCTCGCTAATGTGATCAGGTTACTAATGCACATATAAACATGCTCATTGTTTGCAGAGTGATCGATCATAAACAGTGGCATCAAACATCCTGTAACTTGTTTACACTGGTGTTTACCACTTCCTTTACTGTGAAAACTTCCTGCTGGAATAGCCTGAAACTACAAACTTTTACGAATTTACTGGGAAAGCTTGTATGCGTCATTACTTTTCAAACTCATTACATTTAATGAACTCCATTCAGCTTTTAACTAATCTGCATTTACTTGGAGGACTAATGAATAAAACCGTTCTCATCTTGATAAATTATCCCAAACTGGGAAAATTGAATATGTTTTAAACTAACACTTAACTCCAGATCATTTCAGTTACAGGTCCATTGTTGTGCTTTGAGACAGTTAACAAAGACATTAAGTCACTCAGCTGTGCAAACCAACAAACATTCACAGTGATGTCAGAAGCCAGAGCGTCGGCTGACCCATTGATTTATCCACTGGAGACAGATTATACAGACATTTGGTGATCAGTGACTGTTAATTTTAGGCCATGCTAACAGCCATATATAAAAATTTTCATTATGTTTTCTCTATAAAAAAAGCCCATTACTGTGTCGTCCCACACATTCCACTTAAGGTATGTTTTTATAGTCACAACATCAGCATAAAGCTCAATGGTGCATTTCACCAGTGTCCATCCAGATCCTCACGTATTGTCACATTTTTATTCTTTAGATAGAATAATGGCCTGTTTTTTATTTTATCTGTATCAAAATCTTTCAGCAAAGTTTTACTTAGAAGTTAAAGAGAGGGGAAAAAAGGGGAGTCTGTGCTATAACAGACAGACTCAAGTGGCTCCGTCGCTGCACAAAGGAACATGAAGCTGAAATAATGGTTCATTTTGACTGTGACTCAGCCAGTATAAAATATGCCTGAATTCCAATGTGAATTATACGGGCCTCTGGCAGCTGATTTATCAAATAGGAGGGCTACATTTGTAATAAAGCAGAAGAAATTATTGCCCGGTGTTAATATTGGAGATTTGATTGAAACGGATACAGGAGCCGTTGGAAATTGGACAGTAAATCACTGAGTTCCAGCCAGGCTGAGTTTTCTGAGAGGCTTGCATGGATATGTTTTCTTTTTTTGCTTTTGCTTTGGTTGGTAATCAGAAGCCTTATTTTCATTAGCACTCCTATAACCATGATAGTATTTTTAAGCAGCTGATGTTCGTGGGAGTTTTGACAGTTTTATGTGTGTGTTTTAGGCGTGGCTTGGTACGCATGTCAAAAGAACGAGGGTAGCTTTAACGCAGCCGTTATTGTGTGGAAAAGTTCTTCAAGTTAAAGCGATGAAAAGTTGCAAACTAGGCACAACACTTCAAATCAGCTCCTCTAAGAAGAGCGGAGTCGTGTTCTCGATATTGTTTGTGAATCTGGAGGTGCACATGGTGGAGGTTTTAAAGATACCAAGGGACATTTGGGGTAATATGCTAAAAGAAAACCTTTCTGGTAGAGAATTAGATGAGATATTAGATGCTACTCTCAAGTCTGTCTCATCTATATGATGTTACAGCCAGCAGCCAGTTAGCTTAGTAAAGTGGAAACAGGGAGAAAGAGATACAGATGCCATCTAATTAACACATAATATCTGGTTTGGTTCATGCATACAAAAATCAAACTTGACAAACTGTGTTTTTGGGGGGCGTTATATGACTATTATTTAATTTCTATTTATTTATTCTTTGCTTGGTGTGATGTACTGTGCGACTGGATCAGTGAGGCCCAAAACCAGACAAACCTTGTCCAGGTACCTACAGGTTAAACGAAGGCCATGTTTTATTACCTTAGGACGGTTACTTTAAGTCGTACACTCCCCTCCAGGTTTCTGGTTTATGTAGCAGCACTTGTATTACTAAAAATGTGGAATTTTAATTATTTTTTGGTAACACATTATAGTGGCCGTTACACCAACCCACACAAACCACACAATAACTTTCTGTGTCGATGAGCTCCAGCATAAGAAGCTGAGTTTGTCCTGTTGCACTACAAAATACTACTATACACATCCATTGTGTTTGCATGTGTGCATTTCATTGTTAATTGTTAATGGATTTCTATGTCCCAACAATCCTCTGCATTATGTATTTACTATTATGCATGCATCATGCAAGTATTGCAAATGCAGATGCATATTTATTTATCAATGAACCCATTATAATAGATTTTAATTGGCTGACGGGGAGAGAGGGGAAGGAGTGGAGATGAGAGGGCTTACCACTGTGGTGTGGAGACCATTAATTGCCTGTGACTCTGACTGTCCGCCCTGTAGTCGACTCGCCTGACACTAGCCAATCAATACCCAGTGTTGGCTGATTATAGTGGGAACACCCCTCCTTTTATAGAGGTCTGTTCCTCATCCTGATCAATAGCTTCAGTGAAGGGCAGCTGTCTGTATGTCTGGCAATAAAAAGATTATAAGACTATACAATATATGTAGCTTGTATATGTATATCATTATTACGAGAGATCGAGATATTAGTAAGCATGTGTTCATACAACCACGGTCATGGCATTGTGGTGCAGAGTAGTTCATCTGCACTGTAGAGGCTGCAGACAGAGACGTTTCAGGTTTAATTAGTGTTAGCTGTCAGTATATGGGTAGCAAAATTACAAATAAAAGCCAAGTCTGAAGAAGCTTTCCTCC
The DNA here is from genome assembly GCA_037577475.1 of Chaunax sp. Z400. Taxonomy (NCBI): domain Eukaryota; kingdom Metazoa; phylum Chordata; class Actinopteri; order Lophiiformes; family Chaunacidae; genus Chaunax; species Chaunax sp. Z400. The sequence goes on along the minus strand of CM075192.1, from coordinate 5,322,704 downwards.
CCTAAAATTACACAAGATTCATCATTTCCTGCTTTCAGCAAAATAACAAAAGCAATTTACACTTTAAGGCGAGATGCAAAAAGATTACCTTTAGGAGGCACATTTCTGTTTCGTTTTCAGTCTTCAGTCTAATTTCCTCCCATTCTTAAGAATATTCTTAGGGCTCAGATGTGTAATGGACAGATTGTACTGCAATACGCTGTATTTGGAAGTCAGTGTTTTTTCGGTTAAAGTCAGCAACCTGTACATTTTGAAACATTGGGGAAGTTAAGAGGGAGGACAAAAGTCATCAAAATATCTCAATGTTCAACAAAAAAAACAAGAATAATTAAGAAGCATTTCAAAATAGTAATGAATGCATGAAATTAAGTGATAAAAGAAAGTTAAAGCAGTGAATGACTGGCACTTCACTGCCTCCCTGCTTCCTAACAGCCTCTGAAAGCAGCCAGACTAAGTCGATGAATTCATAAATTAAATAAAATAGTATTATGAGAAGCGTGTCCTGCTTTTTAAAGGACACACAGTCTGGGTGCAAAGTAAGGTGCAAAGGATTTGTAGTGTTGTGTCTAGTCCATTAAATAATAATCTGGAGGTAATTTTATTGACGGCATTGGTTTGTTCGCCTGTCTGTCTTCTTTTAGCAGGATTACTCTAAAAGTTCTGAACAGATTATGATGAGGTTATATTTTGTTTCGTTTTTTGCCTCCAACGTCTTCCAGGCTTCTGTCCCACCAACTCCATTTGACTGCATGTGAGCAAATGCAACAAAAACAGGTCTAGTGGTCCAGTGAAATACACAGATTGTGCGAGCCAGGTCATAAAAATATAGTTGTGGATGTGGTGGAGCTTTGTACTGTAGGATCAGTCACACTATGTCACCATGTCAATATAAACATCTCTTTGATTTCTTGGTCAGACCAAATGAGCTACACTACATGTGTAAAAGTCACTTAATAACTATTTACATGGTAATTTTTATAAATTACAGAAATTTTATTCCATCTTGTATTTTAAAATGTTGGTTTTGGGATTTCTTTGGCAGCACTTTCATGACGGATGATGTCACTTCCTTGGAACAACATGTTTTTGGGTCCATTAGTTGGAATTTTGAAAGCTCAAAATTACACAAGTCATTTTCATGTTTTTGAACAGTCTTTCATTTTATGTCTTCTTCCTCACTAAAAGCATTTGTCCAGCACTCTATTACAGAAATAATCGCTTTGACAGAAACTCCTTTTACTGTTACACTGTGCACTTTGGGCTTCTTTTGTTAAATAGTTGGCCTACATGTAGGTGTATGTACAATCAGTGTGTACATGTGCACTCCATGCATTCATTGCATAATTACCTTGCATACTAAGAACATTTTATTGCACAGGTAATGACCATTTTACCATGGAGTAAAGTTAGAGCACATGATGATTATACTTTATTTTGGCATGACACCTTTCACACAAAGTTCTTTACAACAGATAAATTAGATGCACCAAATGCTTCACATCACAAAGACACAGGCAGGCAAATAGTGAACAACATAGTTAGCGATGCAGCTTGTTCTGAGCACATTAAGAGCTTTCTATGTAAGGAGGAGGACCTTGAAATGTATTGTAAATGTTCCAGAAAGTTGAAAGTGGACTAGTGTGCTCCCTGGTCTTCACCCTGGTTCATAGCTGAGCTGAAGAGTTTTGAATAAGCTGAAGTCTCTCTGAGGTGTTTTTTTAGGAAGACGAGTAAATATTGGATCAAAGTGATCAAGTCAGCTTTAAATAAAGGCATGAACCAGATTTTTCAGCATTTCATAGTAGCTGTGTTGAGGGAAGATCCCTTTTTGAAGTAATGTATTTATAATCTTCAGGACACGACTTGAAACACTGCTGAATACCAGCTTTAAAAAAAAGCATCTTTTTCTGTGCTTTGGTCGTTAAATAACCCACTTCCTGTTGCTACTGCATCCCCCGGGGGTAGGGTTGCACACGTGAACATGTTACTACAGTACAACGTCACTTGTTCTTCACTCTGACTGTTTTTAGGCATTGTTACTGCCTCCTGAGGCGTCACAGAGGTGGAACAAACTGATGCCTCATTACGCCTTCATTACGTTCAGACAGACGTCGGGCCGGAATAAAGGCGCATCACTCTCTCTATGTTCGAAACAAAGACCTGAACATATCTGTTCACATATAGGCCTGTAACAGATCACTTATGATTAACCTCAAGGTTATGTTAAGGTTGCAAATTAGATAAGCTTTTAGCATTTTTATTTATTTAATTAGACTCATAATTCTGCTAAAAAGGAGTCTATATGCAATGTGAATTTGTTCAGGGCATTGTCACGTCTGTCATGTATATGTGTGACATGAGTTCAGATTTGCCACATACATATGCACTTTTATTTTTCTTCATCCAGACTTCACCTCCGGCCTCAGTCTGACAAGAACAGCCTCTTTTGTCAACTTAAGAAGGCAGGAGGACTGCACGACAGGCAGCATGAGGGTGACGCTCGCTGTTCACACACACAAAAACACCATGCCTGTGTGTGTGTCTGTGTGTGTCTGTGTGTGTGTCTGTGTCTGTGTGTGTGTGTATTTTCCGCATGGCAAGGGGTAAGGTTCCAAACTGTAAGAGGATTAGTGACTTGAAAAAGGTAGCCGTCATTTAATTGAAGGCTTACCAGCCGCCGGAACAAGGCTACCAGTCAAAGTGAAGGTATAACCCAGCCCAGAACATCCTGTTGAGACCACATTTGCTAAAGTCCATGTGTTTCCTTACGCCTGCCTTCCCCGCCTTCTTCTCAACCTCAGAGGCATGCATCACATTTTATCACTGAGCCTCAGCTTCTTAAAGACGTTTACACGTTTTGCAATTTTTAATCTCTTCAGCATGCTAAGAAAGGTGCCTTCAACTCATATTATTCAAATGCTGTGATCTTTGGAAACTGCTCGGGCCCTGAATCCTCTTCCTTTTGCCTGTGAGGAAGCTGGTGCCACGTCAAGAGTTGAAACATGAGGAGCTGTATCTCTCTATGTAACCCTTTTACTGGGATTGTCACTGTTCAGCTGTATAAGCACAGCCTGCTAGTAGGCCCAGTAGCTATTGTTTGGACATTCATCCTCACAGTATGTCTACACGGGGTCATCAGGTTAAACTCGAGGTCTGGTTCTGTGTGGAGCATGAACCTACAAAGCTTCAGTTTATCCATGTTTTAAGTGCAAAATAAAAAGAGTTTAATACCCTCTTTGACTGATCGAAAATCAGGATTACCTTAATTAACAAGAAGTAGAAGATCATCATCACTAATAAGCCCCATTTCCACTGCGTAGTACCAGCTCTACTCTACGTGACTCTACTCACCTTTATTGGTTTTCCATTAGGTTAAAAGTACCTGGTTCTACTTTTTTTAGTACTACCTTCGTTGCAGTTCCAAGCGAGCCGAGCAGGTGCTAAAAGAAAGATTGCATGAAAAGAAGTGCATGAAAGATTACAGACCACTGATTGGTCAATGCCCGGCATGCACAGAACATCCTGCACAGCACAAAGCAATGGCCGCCACACTCAAACAGCCAAGCTACTTTAGCAGCCATACCTTTTTTTAAATGATAGATGATGAGAGGACCACTAGAGGTGGATGAGAGGTATGTGTTGCTGTTGCATTGTAGACTATGCCACGGCAGTTTTGCACAGAATCCCTGAGGAGGTACAATCCAGAAATGGAAAACGACCTGCAGAAAAGAACCAGATTTAGTTTTAATGATCTCTCTATATCGTATATATCTGCACTGCAAGAACTACTGTAGGAATGACTGCAGTTCTCAGAACTCTGGTTTGAGGAACTTTCTTTAGCTCCCAGTTCAAACTTGGCTCTCAACCAGCACAAAGAAGCAGGAGCGACTTAAATGTACAGTGTATATAGTAAATATTACTAATTAATATTTCATACAAACAATAGGTCAGATGATTTTGTGGCATGTGAAGTGATGCTGTAGCGACTAACCATCAGAAAATAATCACCACACTCTGCACTTCCAGCTCAACATTTTAGCATCTTTAAGCTCATCGTTTTGGTTTAGCACTTTGCAGCATCTCATCATTCTTGTTTGCAGCACCAGTCGGCTCTTCTTAGCTCTCGTCAGTAAAAAAAACTCTATTAATCCCACTTTACACTTACTGCCCAGCCCAACAGCTGACAGACAACATTAGCATTTTGCATCTGTAGAGCTAAATATTGACAGTTCGTGGGTAACAGAAAATTAATACTGCTGTAATGTTGCTCTGTAGCAGCTTCTCAGGCAATGGCGTATCAGACCTATTTGTCAGGCAATGACTGAAATCCTGTTAAACATCTAGAAGTTCCTTTGTAATTTATTTTGTGCTTTACATTAAAAGATGCTGGCTGCCTAAATCATGCAGAGGAAAGTGGATTATGTGTTGAGTCACTAAGCACACAAATACAAAGTCTTTGAGGCAGGGATGCACAATATGTTAGTATGAGGAGACTCACTCGATGTGTGACACAGAACTTAACATCTGTGTTGCAGCATTGTATGCCCTTTAAGTTTTTTCATTATGGCAGGTTTATGTTTAATGCTGGACTACAGGAGCTTTGTTTCCCAACTGATTTGGAAACTTCAAATTCAGGCACAACAAAATGTGGACATGGAATTTGTTTTATAATGAATTTAAAATCATTTATAAATTGATCGTGCCATAGAAAGCAATGCACCATATCAAGTGATCTCATGGGAAGACAGAAGCACAAAGTGGAGAGCGATGTGGGGCAGCGACAGTGAGAAGGGTAACACAAGCAGGAGGCCAAATCAATCAATATAAATAAGTCTTTGTGGAGACACAGCCAGCAAAGGTTGTTATTCTTCAGCGACAACTGGATGTGAGATTTTACTTTAACATTTTTCATAAGTTCTTTTCTCTTTTTTTCTTTACCTTTACATAATTCTTGGTCACCATCCATTCTTTTGTGATTGTTGATTAGTTTTTGATTTAGTTTTTTTTTGGCTTTTGCTTTCTCCTTGTGGATATTGTTTGCTTCATTGGACTGACTTTTTTGCCCTTGCCTTCCTCAGTGTCTCCTAAGGTGTAAGTTCCTCAGTTTATTCCATAAACCACTAAACTCTCCACCTACACCTGTTGGCCCCTTTTCCCTTTTTATGCCCAACTACCTCACATGGACAAAGGTGGTATTGCACGCAGATCTCCTTACAAAACAAGTGTCCATTCAATGTATTTCAAACATAGTTTGCAAGTTTTTAGTGATAAAATGCATAACAATAGATGTATTTAAGTAACATAACCCATGTATTACCTTCTTAATAACTACATGGAGTGGCAGAAACACTGAAAGGGGTAGATTAACTGTGGTGCAGATTTGATTCTGCACCAAACACACGCTCCGTGTTTATCAAGCAGATGCAGCAAGCAGGAGTGGCAGTGTGAGCTTTTCAGGGTGCATCTCTCTCCTCATTGTATATGCATTTATGGAAGACTCGCACAAATAATAAGGGGAGACATGTTAGAGCATTATGAGAAAGAGCATTATTATGTATATCACTACTCACTCTATTTGCAACTGTTTGCAGATAAAATTCTCCACCTCTGAAAAGCGTGCATAAACACAGTACAAATTAGATTTACAGGTGTTGGTGTGGGAGGATAAATGCTCATATAAAACACAGGCTTATATGCTGATTATTAGAATCTAATGTGAAGAAATATCGATTAACACAATATCAGAAACTTGTCATGTAAGTAAACATTGGACAGGAAGCTGTGGTTTGTAAAAGTTATTCAGTGAACTGAAAATACACATTGAACTGCAAATGAAACTTTTTCATCTTTTCTTAGAATCATGTAAGTGAGGACTGAACTGGAGATCAGGCCTGCCAGGTCATAAAAGGATCATTCTGATTAATAGATGGGATGCAGGTGGATGTAATAATTATTATTTACATTACAATTTTATTTACATTACATGCTGCGATCCCACAGTGCCAAACAGTAAAAAGTATGTCTCATATACAGTAAGTGCTTCACTGAGGCACAGCAGCTTAACTTAATCATTTCAATCTCTTGACACACAGGCAGTATCTATGGTTAATTAAGACTCTATGTTCTGCTACACATCCAAAAAGCCAAGCATACAGTGAAATATTTGGAATCTAAATGAGAGGCAATCATTTCTCTGGGTGGATGAAAATGTGGACGATGTCAGAGGCAATCCGTGCATCACTAGTGTAAGCGTTTAGTGACCCGGCCTATGAGGTTGCATCTGATGCAGCCTTTAAATTGCAAAAAAAAAAATTGTAAAAACAGTTCGCCATGAACTGTAGACCAGGTTTTTGTTGGTCAGTGGTGAAATAGATAGCAATGCACCAACAATACACTTACCACACCTACTTACACAACATGGACACTGGGCGTGAAAATGACCCCTGTATCGGTGAAACACTGGCGTGCTTTCTCTCTTTTCCTCTGTGATCATTTCTTGTATTTCCTTCCATTGTGCGTTGTGTTTTCCTGCCATGAACATGTCTGGTTTTCTCTTGTTTCAACAGTTTGTTCTCCAGAATTGTACATATTTTCTTAGTTTTTTTGATTTCGCAAAGTTATTAAAGCTGGATTTTCTTTTTTTTAACTTGCCTGTTTTGTGTTTTTTGCATTTCAATCCCTTTGTCAACTTAATAGTGAAATTATATACAAGATACAACAGCCATAGTAAGTATTATCACACAGTCCTACACGATACAGAAGTATTTGGCTAAACACTAGATCCAAATAGCTGGATGCAGTATAACCCACAGCCAGGCTCCTCAGTAATGAAAATTACAGAGTGGCTGTCTTTATCTCTGGCTCTACCAAATCACACAGCTCTGGCTGCTCTGGCAAACACACCTGGACATCCCTTCTGAATACAAGACCACGCAATCTCCAAACCTGTAATTGTCACCATGATACCAGTGTTGTTTGCTCTTGGTATTGATCACACAGCTATGATTGCTTGAGAGAGTAGATTTTGGCCAATAGCAATCGACGTGGGTCTGTGGCCGTTAATTTCAGGTCATGACCTCTCATCACGTATTTCTTGGGAGAACAGAGACAATGTTTTATTCATTCACTTTCTGAGAGAGTGATTGAGATGAATGCTGTGATTTACTACTATTAACTCCTAAACACAGTGAATGGTGTGTGAGTCGGGTTTTGGAGAGTTTACAGTCGAGCAGATGGTGTGATTGCAGCCAAATTCGGAAGGAGAATCAGGCAGTGGTGTCTTGTTTCAAAATAAAAGGTACATCAAGTTTTAATATATCAATGATAATAATAATACCGCCACCTATTGATTTTTTTTTTTTTTTGGTGTCATGATTGTGCCCGTTATTTCCACTACAGTTGCAGGTATCTGTCTACATAAACAGAGATTAGTAGAGCCAATCAAATCATGCATCTTGAACAACAATCCACATCAGCCCTCTGCTAAAGCCTGTGTTCCTTACTGTTCAGCACCACTAACCACAAACTGTCTGCCATTACATGTGGGCCACAGTACAATTATATGTACTTTGTCTATGGTTCCCTACGGTGTAACAACAGCACTTTGGCAGCATCCCAGCGGCTGTCAATCAAACACAGGTCCTGTGTAGACCTGGTATTAACATCCCTCTTGAGTGATCAAGTGGACAGCTCTGAGTACAGCTGTGAACATACCCTCGATGCATTGAGGTGGTATTTGTGATCCAACCCTCTCAGACCACATTCAGGTGGGCCACAGATGATCGCACTCTTTCTGCAGTGTGAATACTAATGTGTCCCGGGTCACATTGAAGTCAGCTTGGACAAAAGAAACATTTCCAATATTTCTACAATGAACTTTATTCTTTCTGTCAATAATAGAAAAAATATTAAAGTGACTATAATATGTATTTTGTATCATAAATATGTATCAATTGGCAATGAGAAACATGCAGATAAGTCATAATAATTACCTCCTGAGGGAGTTTAATTTCTGAGATCATGTGAGAATCCATTTTGCCAGGCTTCAGTTCAGTCAGACAACTCATGAATTTGAAATGTTTATTATCAAAACAGCAGAACATACAATAGTTTGGGTTTGGCATCCAGGCTCGATCTTAATCACTCCCCGCAGATATGTTTACATGGAGGCATTGGGGAGTGACGAGCAAACTTCATGAATCCCCTAACTGGAGCCTACAGGTGGATGTTGGGGTGGTGGTGGGGCTGAAAGTGCAGGCAGCAATAAGCATGCAGGGCAGCAGCATTGAAAGGCAGAGGGCGAGATGGGAAATTGTTGCAGCTTAAATAGTCCACCAATTGGGAGGGAGGATGAGATGATTGTGTTTACGCAGCACAGCTCGAGTTGTGACTGAACTAGATCACTAACTTTGTCTCAAGGTTTGAGCAATCAGCTTCCCATGAGGAACAACTGGCAGCTATGGATGGATGGATGGATGGACGGATAGATGCATGGATGGATGGATGGATGGCAACTTTACCCTTTTGGTTTGCTGTTACTGTTCTCAAAGCATCATGCTGAACTTGCAACTGAACCTGAGGAGTGAAGCTGGAAGGTTGCAGATTGACCAGTCAGGTGTGCTGCAGAGGCTCCGTTGCCAGTTTGACCGCAAGGTTTCTGAGGGAAGTATGAGCCAGAGGACCGCCCCACAGAAAGGCAATCAAACCCGTTGCCAACGCCACAGAAAGGGGCAGTCACTGTCTGTGAGTGAAAAGAAGCGATCCCGCATCCCATATGACTTATATTCTTCAAGTGGTCACAAACAGGACTCCAAATGAACATGTTGCTCTGTAAGGAGAGTCATTCTACACTTACTCTTACATTACACCGTGCAGTACTGTAGATGATTCTTAAATTCAGTAATTCATTTCATATCATGTAATGACGAAATGTCTCTATTGGGCAGCCTATGATGGAGTTTATGATCTCCAACCATCCAATCAAAACAACTCTCACTGTAAACTGTACAGCATTTTACTGTTGCTAATTGGCTCTCAATGCATTCAGTGTTAAGGGCTCCCTTAAGTACTATTCAAGCCCATTTTCTCATCCAATCTGAGCGGTAAGCTGAGTCATTAGCCCCGGCCTGTGTGCCATTGGTTTCAAATGTTCCAGTCGACGGGGGGGCCTCATCGCTCTAATTCTACAGCATTATTAGAATTGTTTTCACAACACGATCAGATTATAGCTCAGCAGGGGCCTCTTACAGCATCGTACACACAACTTAGTCCCCTGGGTGGATCTCATATTTACTTGTTGAGGGGAAAATGAGGAAAACCTGCAGTCTATACAAACACTTGTTTACAGTGGTAAACTGCAGGCAAGTTTTCTTTTATTAAACTATCTACAAATGTTTATCCAATTCATTTGGGGCTCTGAGGAAGCCACTACCAGTTACTGGGGACAGTCTCAGTCTCAATGAATTTATTAACATCAGTTCTTATTGTCTGTTTTTATGCTCCTGACAAGACATCAACAGACACACTAACCTTTCAGACAGTCCTACGAACCACTGCTGTGCGCCTCTCTCTCTCCCTCCTCCTGGATCCATACTCTTCACTTCCCTCTGTCATCAAAATGTGTCTATATTGAGACATTTTCCTGTTGATCTATTGTGTATATATACAACGTGTTCTCATCCCGCGTCATTAGGTACCAATGCCACTTTGTCACGCCCCTCAGTTGATCCAGATGGTGCCCTTTAGCATCTGTGAGCAACACCTTCCTGCCATGAAGCCTTTCAGATGTGGTTAACTTGAAACTTGAAGCTCTTTGGTTGAGTTTAGGCACAAGAACTAGGTTGGTTTCATGCTGGATGCAAACCCTGGTCTCCTGGGTGACAGTGGTGTGTGTTACCTGCTACTCAGTCCTGTGCTCCACCCCTCTTGGGACTTCCAGCCTTAGTAAACTGCATTGTGCAGGTGCTCTGATTGTCTCATACTACCCCACACTGCCCCCATGTTTGGAAAAATGCCACAAAGTGCCCTCTGATGCATCTATGGTAGACAAATGAAACACGATGAACATGAAATATGCTCAATAGGGTGCCTGTCAAGTGGAGAAAACATGTTGGATGCCCTTATAGTGGACAAAATGTGGTAAAATGCACTGGTGGGTTCTCTTAAAAATTGAGAAAATATGATGACCCACTTTCTAAGATGTCCTTTCCATGAAGAAATGTGATACCCTGCCATATATTGGCTGCCCTTCATACTGGGAAATTCATTGGGCTCCATGTGCCTCCAAATGGTTAAATACTAGTTCTCAATAGAAGTTGTAACATCTGAGTCAAATAATTGATCCTGACCAGGGTTTGTAACCTGACGAGGATTAACCAGGTTTACAAACCCTGGTTAACATACCTGCCTCTCATTCCTTGCTCACGACATTCTGTGCGTTTATGCCCCACCATATACAGCTGGGCAAGGATGTGTTTGAACTGGAGTTACTTTAAAGCTTGATACATCTCATACAGACACTAAAGCAAGCCTTTTGCATCTGAATGAGATACAGAGAGATGTAATGAAACCATTAAAAAAAAAGTTCAATTTGATGCCCTGGGAATGAGGCTGTCTGACATGTCCTTAGTCTTGGGAGAGGGATCGTTCTGCAGTTTTCCCCCTTTGATTATTTGGGGAATTATATTTATTTGAACTATGGTCCAAAGACAGAGGATGTTGTTTGCTGCACAGATTGTAAAGCCCCTTGAGGCAAATTGCGATTTGTGATACTGGGCTATAAGAGGCAGCAGATGAGGCTGAGGAAAATTATGTCCAGTACCCAGACAATCAGTAATGGCACCCCCAAAGGGGACCTTTGGTGTGGTCATAACACCCTAGAGCTGGACATTGGACTTCAGGAGGAGCATCCTAACACTATCCCCCCATCAATACTTAATAGCACTCTGTCTGCTGTGGAGAACTTAAGTTACCTTCTAGATACCTCCACCAGGACCTAAAGTGGATGTCCAAAGGCATCAAACAGGCCTAGCAGACTTTGCATGCCAGCTCAGAAAGTCTGACTTGTTGATCCACTTCTACTCTGCATTCTTCTTCGGTTCTCTCCAAATCCACCATAATAGAAACTACGACAGTCAATACTGCAGAGACACATCACTGGTGGGAACCTAGCTCAGAGGGGGTGAGCAGTAATTCACTGTGTGGACAGACTATAAGGGCTTGGCTTCCATTCAGTCTGCTAAATGCTTTAGCCCCCATCTGGCACACTGGGCTCTGTTTTTTGGTCGCTTTAACTTCACCATCACATACTGTCCAGGCTCTAAGAACACCCAGCCTGACACCCTCTCCCATCAGTTCTCTCCTGAAGACACCCATGTGATCATGGATACCATCCTTGCCTCTTACTGTGTGGTGGGAGATAGTCTGTGGTTTGAGGAGGCTCAAAAGTGCTCAACCTGACCTAGGTAATGGGCTTGCTGTTTGTCCCAGACCCTGTCCGTTCCCAGATCCTTCAGTGGGATCACTGGTCCTGCTACCCTATAAACTCACACCCTCCACCTTCTCTGTGTGCTCGCAGAAAAGCCTCTCACCAACACCCAACTGGTCTGCTCCACCCTCTGTCTGTACCCAGTTGCCACTGGTCTCACATTGCACTTGATTTTCGTCACTGGATTGCTTCCCTCTCAACGTAATTCCACCAGTTTCACCAGTGTTGTCTGTTTTTCTAAAGCAGTTCACTCTCCCTAAACTCCTTACAGCGTGTGACACAGCTGATCCCCTGGCCAACCATCTGTCCAGGCTTCCTCACGGCATCGTCTCGAACCTCGGTCCACAATTCATCTCTCAGGCTTGGAAGGCCATCAGTAAAGCCTCTTTCAGTTTGTCTTCTGATTTTCATCCTAAGACTTCATGTCAGGCGGAGTGGGCCAATCAGGACTTGGAAGCAGCCGTTTGGTGTGTCACATGCAGTAACCCTGGAACCTAGAGTACTCTACTCTACAGTACTGTGTACTGAATATGCTCATAACTCGCTGTCCAGCACAGCCATTGCTAGGTCTCCCTTTGGATGCTCTTTGGTTCATCTGCATCCCCTGTTTCTTGTACAGGAAGGCCACATCGCTTTTCCTTCATTTCAAGCCTACATCCAGGTCTATTACATGATCCGGAGGGATGCCTGCTCTGCTGGCTGACTGTTCCTGGAACCCAACACCTCAATACCAAACATACCAAACACCAAACACAGTCGCTACCTGGATCCATTTGAAATTATAAGCATTACCAACCCTCTGTTGTGCAGCTTAAACTCATTAAATCCCTGAGGATACATTCCTGATTTTATCTCTCAGCTGAAGCCTGTTCATGCCAGTCCTTTGTGGCCAGACTGAAGTTGATAACAACTCTTAAATGCTCCTAATAAGTGCTATCACAGTCTCTATGTCAATGTACTGATTGGCTAGGGTAAAAAATGCTACCATGAAATAAGCTAACATGATCATGATGCTAGCTTGAGTGGCTAGGTTATCTTCAAGAGCTGGATTACAGTTTCAAACACAACTTTTAGCCTCATAGTCATAATTTATTTAGTTGATGTCTTGTTTAAAGAACATTAAATAATTTGTGACCTCTAGCAATCTATCAGCAGTGGCAATGGCCTTGAAAGTTAAATCTAGAGTTCTCAGCACCCACCCGGGTAATCATTAAGTCAGTGGTATTGATCAACAAGCCTGTCAAGCCCCTGCAGATATATTAGGGTCATCATGTGCTATGGGTAAAATCATATTCATTGCGCTTTTAAGTTTTATGCTCTGACAGCAGAAGTCTGGAGTGAGCTGACGGCCTTGACCTGGTCCAACACGTAAGATCAATGATGGCTTCCCCACAGCTCTATTTAATACGTCATTATTTAATACAGCAGGAATAGGATGGAGATGCTTAGAGACTCGTGATGCCAAAAACAATTTAATGTATTTATAACCAGTGCAATATGCTCTAAAAAAAAGCCTCAAGTGAAACCTTTCTGTTGTATTTTAGGTTTATGTTCACAAAATGGTGACATTTGATAAGATAAGATAAGATAAGATAAGATATCCCTTTGTGGCAACACAACAGGGATTGTTATCAGTTTATATGCAGTATTAAAGTTTCTAAGTTTAAACAGGCATAACCAACTTAAACACATGATATTGTTAGAGTTTCTATTATTTAATAGGACTATCCTGCCACTGCAGTGTTCAAGTGTTCAGCCCCAAATCTTTCACCTTCAGGAGGATCAGACATTCTTGAGGGTCACTTTAGCCATAACTTTCTTAAATATTGGATGTCTCTCAGTAAGTGAAGAGGTAGAGGCCCCTCCCTGACCACAGCTGCATAAAAAGGATCCATAAAACTGCTGTGATATTTTATTGGAATAGAACATGTCACAATTTGGCACTTATCTGACTTTTGCAAATTGACTCTAAAGTAGTAAAACCTCAGTAAGCATCTAGTAAAACATCCAGAGTTTTCCTCTCCATTCAAGAGGTATGGAGGTTCACCCTGACTTTAAGAACATTATATATCTAACAGTATTTTACATCTGCTTTAGTTGTTTTTACATTGTGTTCATTCAGATGAAGCTTTTCCCCAAAGTCACTACAATGAGACCAATTACATACAATTACAATTACATGATTTATAAAGATAAATAATCCTACCTCTCACAACATATCATACATCATATATGATGATATAATTATATAATGATATAAAGCTTTCATACTTCAAAAAGACCTCAAAAAGAAATGATGCGTCTGAAAGGAGGCAACATGCAAAAGAAACCAATTCATTCAAAAATACTCGTCAAACAGTTGCTTCAAGCTAAGGTCCCACTTTTCACTGGGAGGATAGTCAGTCGTACTTTAGAATAATGTTGTGGCACTTTTGCCCAATCAGATCTCAGCTCACCCCTCTGGACACACCTCTGGTTGGTGGAGACTAAATCCTGGCCACAATGGAGAGAATATTACATTGTTCAGGTGTCCAGAGAAACAGCCTCTTATGAATAATGATGTTACTGCGTATCCAGTATCTGTCAATGGATGAGAACTGCTGAATGTGGTAATGAGTTTGCCATGTTTACTTAATAATACTGATGCTATGCTAACCCTAAAGGAAAGCCTGTTGTCTGTTGTAAGATTGAAAAAGTCATCATGCCCATCCTCATATCACTATTGTGAAAGAAAATAAGAGGAAACATGTCAGATATTTAACATTAGGAGTATATGCCTTATTAAGTTAGCACAGTATAAATACTAAAGGGCACTTGGAGAGTGCATACCTCCAACCAAGGGAATTTATGAAGCCCTATACTACGCCTCTGATTGGCTTGGTATGACGATGATGTTTCTCACGTAGTTGCAGTTCTTTCAGTGAGGAAGAAGGTATGGATATGGATAAGCCTCAAATTCTAACCACCTTTCCAAAATTATTTTTAGCAGAATATAAATAAACTACAATGGTGTTAAAATATCTTAATAGTTTCTGTTGAGCAGAAAATTTAAACCCAAACCTTAAAAAAATGTCACAATAATATGAATGTTGTTTCACTAAAGAAGTTTAGGTTTAATTCATTCTTCTTTTACCTTCATCTTGAAGTAGGTATTAGTGGTACAGTATTAAAACTATTAGTTATTAATCAACAGCATTATTACTATTAATACTAGTATTTAAGGAATAAACCGGTCCCGATGTCAGTTCGGTTCAGCCCTCATTGTTTCCATGCTGTTCTGACACTCTGTACCACTGTCTCTAATTGCATCGCTGTGATTTGCATAAATGAAACCAGATCTTGCACATTTGTATATTTCAGTGTTTGTTAGTGTGATTTGTGTGAAAGACGGTCCCAGTCGGTTTGTTGTTGTAATTTAACACCTTCTCAGTGTTCTCACTGCGCCGATGACTTTCCGCTTGATTTGATGGATGTGAGGACAGGAGGGAGGATAAGACCAGTAAATCAGACTGTGAATATTCAGTACCAGTGTCTCCACCATCATTGGAAACCTGGATGCTACTAGTATTGCATTTAGTTTAACAGGGATGTTTTAATTCCACTTGTTAGTGTAAATACTGCATTATAGAGACGGATTCTGTGGGGGACATACTAAACAAGTGTTTCCAGTGTTTGTCAGAACGATGAAACTAAACGTCTATTATCTGCCTATGCTGAAAAACTATATTTTCCTCTTACTTTTTTATGACTTACTTTTAAGCATACAAAGAGTTGCTTCAAAAAGGCAATGAAAATATGATATTGAGCTTTCAAAAGATAAAAACCTTTTGATAACTGCAGTTTCTTTCAATGATCTATAATAATATGTTATTATATTGTATTCTTTGATTTGCCTCATCTATTTATGTCTGGTTATTTATCTTTGTCATTTATGCCTGGTTTTTTCATTCAATCTAATTTCTAATCACTCCTAGAAGCAGCTTAACTTTAACATCCTTTGTACAGAGTATTACAAAGTAGAGGGATTGAAGTAGATGGTTTATGATCTCAGCGCCATCCGTAGTAAAAAGTATTTATTATACCAACATTCATTTCTGAGAACCTGTCCTTTATTGATGTTTCACTGCTTTACATCCTCACCGAGATTTCCAGAAGGAAGATATATTACTGAGCACAGTTAGGAAAAGTCTTTACTTTGAAAGAATGTGATAACACATTCAATATGAACATCATGTCTTCCTAATTTACCAAATATCTATCATATTATAAAAAAGCATGATCCTACCCTGCCGTTCTCATCGATTTGATATCACTCCGTGCTATTTTTAATGATGTCAGATGGACAACATCACAGCTGATAGTGTGAGGTGACAGGTGTATGGTAGTGGTGACAAACACACAGAGAATACAGTTCCCCTGTACACAATACACCTGAATTAACAGCAGATAAAAAAACATTAGTTACCATTATTAGCTGGTTTTAGGTTGTTACATACAGTTGTATATTAGGTTTACTGGCAAAATATACTATAATATACTATTTATCAGCAATAACCAAATCACACAGAACTGTTTAAATGACTCAATATATCAGATACATTTTTTCCACATTCGAAGTCGAGGTCAAGGTTGCTTTATTTATACCCATAGGTAGGTTTAGTTTGCAGTGTATTGAACACAAACGTTTACTTTTACTGACTACTGCAGTCTCCAGATGATCCAACCTGAATATCATCCCTCATCAGAGACACATACAGATCAGATGGAGTTAAAACTCTGAGCCAACCTTGATAGACTTACTTTATCAGAAGAGTCCCAAAGTTTTTTTCTGTTAAGCTCCAACTCCAAGACCTTCACCACTGCTGGCCCAGAAGCTCCAGAAAAGTGGGCTCCAGTAGCTCAGAACCATCTAGATCAGACCCAGAAGTTTTGGGATGCTGTTCTGTGGAACCATGGAACCAGACTGGAACTTTTGGGGCCTATGGATCAGCGGGTTGTCTGGAGGAAGAAGAACGAAGCTATTGCTGAGAAGAACACCCTACAGTGAAGCATGGCGGTGGCTCGGTGATGCTCTGGGGCTGCTTTGCTTCCTAGGAAACTGGAAACCTGCAGCGTGTAGAGGGTCAGATGGATTCCATCAAGGATCAGGAAATCTAAAGAAAATGTCTCCATCTGTGAGGAAGATGAAGCTTGGCCATTATTGGACATTCCAAAAGGACAATGATCCCAAGCAGATACCAAGCAGGAATGGGCTAAGATTCCTCAGGAACGCTGCCAGAAGCTGGTGTCTGGATATGCAGCAGGTTTGCAGCAGGTCATAGCAGCTAAAGGGTCTCTACAAAGAACTAGAGATGCTGATCATTAAGGGTTGAATCATTCAGAGACTGTATGAGTCAGTAAAAGTAGACTTTTGTGTTTAATTAGCTGAAAACACTTGGAATACCTGTAAAGTAACCAAATATATGATGGGAGTTGTGTGTGCAACATGTGCAACCACAATAACAATAACAGCTATTGTAATAGAAAGATTACAATTTGTAGTATTTATAATAACTATTACAATAACAACAATGATAATAATAATGATGATGATGATCAGTAGGTCCAATCACAAAGACTCGGGGGAAGAAGTCAAGTTATATGTAGTAACATGAATTAATAGACATGAAAGTGTAGAGTAGGAGAGGGAGAACAGAGAAGAGAGGAGCTCAGTGCATCACAGGAAATCCCAGTCTCGGCCTATAGCAGCATAGCTGAGGACTAGCCTAATTATAAGCTTAATCAAAAAGGAAAGTTTTAAGCCTCCTCTTAAATGTAGAGGGTGTCTGCCTCCTGGACCCAGACTGGAAGATGGTTCCACAGGACAGGAGCCTGATAAATGAAGGCTCTGGCTCCCGTTTTGCTTTTGGAGACTCTAGGGATCACAAGTAACCCTGCATCCAGGGAGCGTAATGTTCTAGATGGGTAGTAGGGCACTACAAGCTCCTGAAGGTATGTTGGTGCCTGACCATTAAGGACTTTGTATACGTGAGGAGAAGGATTATAAAGTCACTGTGTTTTTTTTCTCCCACCGCAGTTCTTCAAGGAAACAATTTCTGTGGAAGTACAAAGAACAAATTGAGCATTTTAAAGACATTTGACGTGGACTAAATCCATTCCGTTTGCTACGACAGACTGCTGCAGCCTCCTTTCTATCCGAGCTGAGCTTTTCAATGAATTTTAACATACATATGGAATATGAGTATTTCATTAAGACCTGAAAAATGGAACCTGTCCTCTCTATCTTACCTATATGTAGCCTGAACCAGTATTTTCCACCCCACCACTTCTCAAGCAGCCCCACCTCTCTTGCTCTTGCTTTATAGTGCAAGCCTTGCCCCGTCTTTCTAGTGTCTCCTTCATACTGCTGCTTTGCATGCTCAGCGACAACCGATCAATATCCTGCCCTCTGTGTCTAGAGAGGCAGGCGTCACCGCTGAAATAACAACCGCTCAGTCTGTTTGTATAGAGCAGTCTCTCAACTCGTCCAGGGTGCTCAGGGAGCTCAATACGGAGCAATCATTTAGAGCAGCACAGCCAGCAGAGAGCATCCAAGTAGTGTAGCTCATTCACAAATTAGAATAGATGTTTGACTGATGTCTAAGTGGCCTTTATAGAACAAGAGAGGTATTTTAAATGACTTGGACCGGTAAGTTTGGCATGACATTCTTTATGATACAAGAAAACGCTGCATATTGCAGCTGAGAACAGGAGCCTCCTGGGACAGATGAGAGCCGCTGGGATGGCATCAGTGTTCCAGCACTTATTCTGATAATACAACAACATACTTCTGATAATGCAGCCCAGATGCCAGAGCTCCAAACGCAGGTGCTCAGTGGGCTAGTGTTAATTGCTGCTAATTGGTGTAGCAACACATCAAGGCATATGTGGTCTGTGTGTATTAGGGTGAGAACAGAGGGGACTGTCAAGTGTCTCTGTGCTAGGACTGTATTAGATTATGCAGGAGCTCTTGGTTCTGTTGTGTTGAACAAAAGAACAGACTGTTCTCAGAACTGCTTTTATTCACAGAAAATTGGTTAGAACAAAGAGAACATTCATTTCCCTTAACCCGAGGCATCAGGGTTCGCCTATGAGGGGAAAAGACTTTCTTATATGATTTTACTGGTCGAGGATGTAGACATGCTGTGATTCCAATCTGACAATGAAAGCTGAGGAGAATGTTTCATACAATAGTCAAAAGTTAGTGATGAGCAAGTATTCTTCAAAGACTATGTTTGTTTTTAAAGCTTCTGGTCTATAGTCCAGGTGCATTTAGGGCGTGTCCAATGCTGCAAGATGCAAAGAGGTTGTATTTAATCTCTTAATGATTCATAGGTGTGTTTTGGGCGGAATGTGATCACATCTCAGATTCCCTTTCTAAGCTTTCGGCCCAGGTATGTGGCCTCTGCTGTCTCCCAATCCTCTGTCCCATCAACAACTCCATATGAGCAAAACCTGTAATATTTCACTTACGAGGACGAGGAGGACTTCTGCATCCCTGTGTGTGTAACAGGTCCAGACATGCATGTGGCTCACAGGGTCATAAATATTATCATTCTGATTAATGGTGCAGGTGCTTGCTAGCACCTTTAGCTTAGAGACTGCAGTGAAGATTTCAGCTTGAAAAGGGTGCAAATGATGTCTTTTCAGATCAGCTTTTTTCTTTTCTGGGGGTTTTGAGACTGGGATTATTTTCAATTTCTATTTGTTTTCAGTTGTATTTTTAAAAGTCCTTATTTCTTTCAATTGTTTAGGAGAATGCTGCATTTCTGCTTTGCTGTGAATCTCCAGAAAAATGTTATGGTATAAGAAATTTTACCTGACTGATGACAGAATTTCAATTCTTAAGTGAAGAGTTCCTTTAACATATGATCTGTATATCTCATCTGCACGTATAAATGAAGCAGAATCCATCTTTGGATGAACTGTTTTTCAAGGGATGCTGTCTGAGATATGTACTCTTTGCTAATATAATAGCCATAATATTATAACATAACACATCATTCTAACATGGATTTTTCTCCATACTGAGCTGAGGCTGAAAGTGTGTTTTCACACACAGCAACAAAATAGATGCATCAAATATTTGTTCTTGCTACAATGAATTAACAATGAAAAGCTGCAGATATTCACAGTGTGATACAGAAAGAATCCCAGTTTGAAATCAGAATGAGATGGGCATTGCTCGCGGAATGAATCCAACTTCATAGGAACGATTTCATTTCATCTTAATGATGCAATTGTGTTGGCTCCGTTCACAATTTTTTCCGCTTCCTGCAACCTACTCCAGCTCGCCTGGCTGCAGGCATGGGTGCCTGGCTGCAGAATACAACTTCTTTAAAGTCCTTGAAGGGGTCTCAGAGATGGAGCAGAAAAAAAACAGAGGAATATAAGAGGGTAGAGGGTAGAGGAAGAGATAGAGAAGTGGTAGGAGGAGGAGGGAGGGCTGACAAGATGAAAGAAACAGCTGTATACAAATGACAGGCTTCCACCACCCAGCACCACCACCACCCGTCTCCCCCCACCTGCAGTGATGTTGCCCTGTGCGGTCATCGAACAGCTTCAAAGAGCCAGGCAGGCAAGGCGAGGCAAGCGGGCCGAATCCTCAAAGAGACAGCCTCCCTCTCCTCCTCTGCTAACACCGTGGCCTCCGAGACACAAGCACAATCTGCCTCGTCCACGCCGCACACCCTCCTCACCCCCCGCCAAGAGTCAGGAGAAGGAATAAAAGAGGAGGAGGAGGAGGAGGGAGATGGTGATGGTGTGACTTTATCACAGCAATAGTAAAACTGACAAGCTCTGATGTGAGGTGAGACCAACAAGTGTGTACAGTGTTGTTTTCTTGTTTTATGTCTTACATTGTATGAAAACGCCACAAACTAACAATCAATATGTTTATCTGATTAGATTCAACTACAGAATTTATTGATTTGTTGTCTGTGAGAGGCTTAAAAGAATAGATACAAGTGTTTCTTCAATTTCCTACAAATCACATGGTTTTTTTTCCGGGCAACCATTGGCTTCCATTGATTTCTCTACAATATTGTAATTTAAATCTTTCTTATGTAAGTCCATTTATTTGTTGCATTTGAAGTTCTAATTCTGTTTTGTTCTTTGACTCTTTAGCTGGTGAACAGACTTTAACAGCAAAAAATCTCAAATTTTAGCCTTTTTTCCACGGAGCACCAACAATACAGCCACGATGAAAAACCCCTTCTCTGCACAACATGGAAAAAAACAATGATGGCTTAACCCTGTCCCAGTGTGTGATTTTAGATAGCCCAAGGATGCAAAATGAATTTCAGTGTAAACTGACAGTAAATTTATACCGTATCATATTGTATAAAGAGTCATGGAGGACCAGCAATCATTTAATGTC
Source organism: Chaunax sp. Z400 (assembly GCA_037577475.1). Taxonomy (NCBI): domain Eukaryota; kingdom Metazoa; phylum Chordata; class Actinopteri; order Lophiiformes; family Chaunacidae; genus Chaunax; species Chaunax sp. Z400. The sequence continues at coordinate 5,301,801 of CM075192.1, read as the reverse complement.
CCTGTTACATGGTGGTTGAACTCTGCTGCTCGCAGGGTAAGGAGCTCCCAGACTTTGTCTCTCCAGTTTCAGACATTTTCAGCTCTTCTTCTATCAATTAGCCGTTGCTTCATCGGCTCATTCCTTTTATACAGACGATTCAGTGCTGTTAATACCTCTGCTTCTGTCTCAGAGGCAGATCAATGATGACAACAATGATGCCCCATTCATACAGAACAGCAAGGCGCAATAAGGACGCAACAATTCCAAATGTGTTTGTCTGCCATTTGTTGCCGAGCAGGTAACATAGAACTGGTTTATCAGAGCAGCCTTTAGCTGCCTACTGCAGCTGCTGCTGCAAACAAGGTGCAAAAAGAGGATAAAAGGTTCAAGAAATAATTCACATGAACCATTTCAGCCATTGTTTATACAAAAAGTATTGATCTGCGCAGCTTTAATCGATCAAATTGAACTTGATTTGACAATGTGTGACTGATACTGATGCAAAGAAATGAATGGAAGCAGATCATACTAGAAATGAAAGGAAAACAGTGTTTCTAAAGGTCACAAATAAACTTTTAAGCTCAACTATTAAGGAAAAATAGATGGAATTCCTTTTTTAAAGTGTTCAAAAGATGGAATTTTCAACATATACGTACAACAGCTCAGTGGGATTGTGTAAATAGTTTAAAGCTCCATAAGAGCTAAAGAAATGGAAGGTGTGGAATTAATTTCATTGAAACATTCCTGGTTAACTTTGCAGCAGTGCAGCACTGTAAAATATTTGGCATGTGTAGCTTAGAGGGGCGAAGCTGTACTATAAGAGTCAGAAGCAGCCACATACCACCGGTATGGTTTTCACTGGTCTCCTGCAGTCTGCACAGCCTGACATTAGGGCTGAAAATACTTGTGTTTGTCATGAAGATTCATTTGATTTCAAATACAGGTGCTGATGAATGTCATTTTTCCAAAAACGAGACCATGAATAAAACCTTAATGATGAATGGCATAAAATGTAGACTGAAAGATCCATTTGTTACAAACTATATCTCTTCTTCTGTGGTTGAATGTCATATGGCAGTTTCAGTCCGAACCTGTCGGCATCAGGCTTTCAAAGACTCATATGTTTTCAGGGCGACTGTGTTGTGCAGAGAGCTAGCATTGGTGTCTGTGTGGCAGACAAGAAGAGAGACTGATGAGGAACAAATGCCAATTTGGCTGTGAAACAGACCAACCTGAAACTCCCCACCTCCCGTTCCCCTACCTAACTATCTTGATTAGAAATGACAGTGCTTGGGTGGAGGCCAGGGCCTTTTCATCACAGACACATGATGGATATGGACATGCCTTTCAAAAGAAAAGCAGGGCAGGGTAATCAATGAAAGCCATTTTGCTTGTTGCCTTTTTTTTTTTAGATTTATTTTGGGAGATCATATCAGAATCCCATCCTCTTTTTTTGCCAGGCCACCTGAACCTCCTCAGGCTGGATGATAGAGGAGGAGGAGAAGGTATTTTGATTTGAGGATGTCATCATGGAGAAGAGAAGCTGGCTGGATGAGCTCAACACACACACACACACACACACACACACACACACACACACAAACACACATACATATTGTACACATACATGCAAGCACAGACATGAACGCCAACCCCTCACTCACTGAGACCCAGCCTTCATTGGTCGGGGCTGGTAAATAAGGCCGGGTGTGTGAGAATCTCATTACCGTAACACAAAGCAGAATTTCCTTTGAGAATTGGTGTGGTAGGTGTGTGTGTGTGTGTGAGAGAAAGAGAGAGAGAAAGTGAGACAGTGCTTGTGTATGCAAAAGTGAAATAAAGCAAAAGTGTGCATGTGCGAGTATAGCTATCTCAAAGTGTATATATTTATATATATGTGTGTGTGTGTGTATATATGTGTGCCAGGCAGGCTCAATCAGCAGCAAGCTGATGGGGAGGGAGAGCGCGGCAGCTGGGGCCTCCTGCCCAGGCCTTCAATTTTCCTTCCAGTCCAGTCACTGGAGTGTGTAATTACTATGGGGCCGGCCTGGGGGCTGGTATGGAAGTGCAAACACACACACACACACACACACACACACACACACACACACCATCCCTCAGTATCCATCCTACCGCAACCACTACCACCCTCGAGTCACACACCTCCCACTAATAGCCCCCACACACCCATGATCTCCACAGTCACATGTATACACACACACACACACTCACACACACAGTTAAGAAACATGTTAGCCTCCCTCCCATGGCCTGTAGTTCATCCTGATGCCCCGTGTTACCCTGGGGTGGCTGAGCATCTATGATCCAGGACTGAGAGCACACTATGAAATCCCTCTCAGCTCTGACTTCACAGACACGCTGGAAAGTATCCACTCCTCCATAACACCAAGTACACATTTCTTATTAGTCCACACTGTATTTCTGCTTCCTCATGTCAGTTGGATTTACTGAAACGCTATTTTGTAGAATTGTTTACATCAAATCCTGTGATTTTCTTGATTGTCTCCTTTATCTTATTTAAACCTGACATTAAGATAAAAGATAAAATAGAAGAAATAAAGACTGGATTTGAGGACAAAAGGGTCCATGCAGTAAGATAAACTTGATTTTACTTGTCAAGAAATCGTAAAATAAGTTGTTCTGTCTAGAAATAAGAAGGTTAGTTAAAAAAAACAGCTAGTAAATAACTTTGAATCTCATGTTTCTAGATCTAAATTTTTAAATCTTGACAAGGACAGAACAGATTGCAGTTTACAGCTGGCATTAAAAGAATAGTTCACCCAAACATCCAGTCATGATCTGCTCACCACCAGGCCAAGGAAGGATGGCTGGAGTTTCTTTTTCAACAAAACATTTCTGTACAGGTAGCAGAACAGCAGAACAGCAACTGAATTCTGCAAAAACTCAAACCTAAAAAATCTTAGATCAAATAAATATATGCTTGTTTTTGTCTGACCGATAGTTTTCTTTGATAGTTTTTTGTTGGAACCACTTGTCCTTAATGTCAATAAGATAATATAACTTGTTATTTATGCCTTTTCTCTCATTCTGAGTGACTTAATGAAGAATTAGAAGATGTTTAGATCTGTTTGATCAACATTGACATGAACAAAACTACTTTGCCAAAGTCACAAACTGTTTACTAACTTATTTCCAGCATTTGATCCTTTTCACATATAAAGAACAAAACTTTGAATCATTTAATCCATGCAATAATCTGTTAACCTTTAATAAACAGGCAGTTTGCTGCTGATTATATGACATTTTAAAGCCCAGTTTGGTTTGTCAACTTGCCATACCTTTTACATTTTCATTACTGCCTGAGATTAATTTCTTTCTTTTATCAAGTCTCTCTCATGTATTGTAGTCGTACAAATACATTTATCTAAATCAGGATTACGGATTTAAGCACAATTGTCTATTTCTATTTCTATAGCATAAACACACAGTGCTTGGAATAGGAGGTTTGATACTTACTTCAAGAGATTTTTTCAACTTAACTAAAGCCTAGATCATTTTTCTTGATTCCTGAAATCTTACTAAGTGCCATTATCTGACAGCACTGGCAGATAAATACACTTGTTTGTAGTCTGTATCTTCTCAAACCAAGTATTTATTTCTTATATTTCATCCTTACAGTTAGATCTTTTTTTGCAATAAAGACTATTGGAAAAAGAGACTTGAATAAAAAAAGATCTCAAATCGATTTGAAAAGATGTTATTCACACCTTTTTAGAACTGATCTCTGCATTTATTTGTTTAGCAGGATGCTGCAATACCTTTTTGCTGTGAAGCTCCAGACTTTTTTATGGCCTAAGAAACTTAACCTGACTTTCCATCAGCCTGGGGATGAGAAGTTAACGACTGAAGTGAAGAGTTCCTTTAACATGTAGTCTGTATATCTCATGTTGAAAAGATAAAACACAGGCATGAGTAAATGCAGGCAGAACACACTGTGATGGGAATGCTATCAGATCGATCAAAACACATCGGGACATGGTCCGGCATGCATCGTGATCAGATCTCAGCTATAGGTGTAAATGCAATCTTCTTTGGGGATAGCCCCACCGTATGGTCACAGATAAACCACTGTATTCAATATAGAAGAAGAAGAATCAGGCAGTAAAATCTGTTCTTTAGTTTTTATCTGCACTGAGGTGTTTGTTGCAATTCATCCATGTTTGTTAGTCAGATTAGGCCAAAAAGTTCTCAATGGATTACAATGAAATGTTTTAGAGATGTGGTTCATGGAATGAAGAACAGGAGATTCTGAGGCTGAACTGGATTAGTGTATCAATCTAACGGTTATTTCTTTCTTTAACATTATGAGAGGCCACTTTTCCCATTTAGAATAATAAAAGATTAATGTGAACATTTTGTTGATGTTGTATTTTAGAGTTATTTTTACAGTTTAACTGTGAAATTCTACTGTATATGTATGTAAATACAATAAAAATGTATGTAAATAAAGTTTGCAATCTTTGCAGTTCAGGCAAAAATTCATCATACATGTATTAATATAAAAAAAAACAATTGTGTGTTTGTTTTGTTTTTGTCTACTTGGTTGCTGAGCTCTTGTGAGCAATACCCTATTTTACATAAATTGCTAAAACTCATGAACTTATTATGCAACAATGTTTTGAACGTTAACTCAGAGCAACCCTGCAACATCTGAAATTATATCATCTTTAAATACAGTAAGAAGCAACACTTATAGCTTAAATTAAGAACAGTCATTTGGCCTCTAAGTCTTTGATCACACTCGGTCTTTTTGAAGACATTGAGAAGTTAGCGGCACAATAAAACCTTTGTGTGGCCAACCTCACCTCTAAATATGACACCTTTAAATGGTCATACGGTGGCCGGTGGTCATCAGTCTGACTCACTGGGGAAAAAAAGGATATATTTATATATATATTATATATTCAGTCTGATTTTCATGATTGCATGTTGTTCCATATTTTCAGGCGGATGCAGAATAAAAAGTCTTAAATGCTCCTGTCATTAAAAGAACATATTTAGAGGATTGTGGGTCTGCCAGTTGTTCCTCTAGTTGTTGGTGTGACGCTACAGTCTCTAAATCTGCGGGAGGGCTGTGGGTTTCAGCTCCCTCAGAACAGCAGAAAGACTTGAGAGAAACTCCTTGATATGAGCACAATTTAATAGGACACACACTTACCGCATGTGTCCGACAGTATCGAACAGTGTGGTTTTGTTCATGTTTCATGTTCCTGTGTGTATCTCGTGTCTGTGCATGACGGAGTGTGTGTGTGCATGTTGTTGCCCTTGTCCTTCTCAGCGCAGCAGGTACACACACACACTCCCCAGTGAACCCTGGGACAGGCAGACAATTAAACAGGTCAGCATGGGGTAACCTCGGTTGGCCTGTGGGGGGCGGTAGACACGCAGCTGGAGGTAGCAGGACAGGCGAGAACAGCAACACCTCTCACGGCCATCCTCTCTGTCTCACAGGCAGGGACTGGGGCAAACACACACACACACACACACACACACACACACACACACACACTTGTATACTGAGACATACATGTAGCCAGCAGGACAGAAAGATGATTAAGAAGTTAGAGAGTGAGGACTTCTAAATGCTGACCTCAACTCTGAACCCCTGAAAATTACACAAAGAGAGTATTTCACACTTTAGAACAATAATGCTGCAAAGTATTTTTATCATTGTAGGCACCTGATAATCACCTTTTGTTTATAAGTACATGTGTATTTATTTATGTATTCATTTATAAAGCACTACTTGCATCTTCGGATTGGATGCTAAACTGCATTTCCTTGTAGAGTACCTGTACTGAGCAATGACAATAAAGTTGAATGTAATCTAATCTAATCTAATAAAGCACATGAAGCTTCCTTAAAATGTATATGCATCCATTTTAAAGTCAAAAGGGACATAAAACATCTACTTTACATCTTTTATTGTACTCATCATTCTTTATGTTGTTGTTCTCTTTCTCCTCTTACTGAATATAAATATTTTACATCACATATTTTATCCCTTCCTCCAGTGAGAGTGTATTTTTCCTCTGCAGAGATCTTACGACATTTAAGAAAACAGGTGCCTCACAGTGACTGAGCAAACTTCAGCTGTGTCTCCTCTGTGATAGAAGCAGATTAAAGCCTTTCTCTGTGTTTGCGTGATAACTGATTGCCAAGGCAAAGCTATTCTTGTTTGCTATTGCAGCCGAGGCAGAATTACCTCGATTTTGTACAAAATAGTCAATTAAATTAACTGTGAAAGGCTATTTATTTTAACCCGAGGACACTTTTTTTTTTCTCTTTTTCTCTCCTCTCATAGATGTTGTATGAAAAAAGACAGCAGAGGAGGAGAAATTGGCAGGAGAACAAAGAGGGGGGATAATTCAGGGTAAGTTTCAGAGCTGGAGTCATACTGCCATCAGGTGTACACAGGGAGACACTGCACCATCATGTTAGGGTTGGACTGTAAAAGTTCTGTCTGTGGGTTGTTTTCATTCACTTACCATAATCTTCCCTGTTTTCCTCAGAGCAAGTATTTCATCACAGTTCTTCTTTGTCTAATGTGTGTTGTGATAACATGCCACTTCGAGTATTTTAAAATGAGGATTTGAAGTTTTGTGTTGTCGCTGACAGCAGTTGAACACACCATTCCCACCTGGTATTAATGTACAATAACTCATCCAAGAACATTATTGGGACAAAGGCATCTGATTACATGCAAAAAAAAGAGCTGAAGCAGGTGTTTCTGAGAGTAAGGACCAACTTCGGATGAAAATAAATGTGCACAATATCTCAAAAAGTTAACAGATTTAAATTATTCTTTAATTATTTGTCATTTTTAGACAGGTGGCTCTTGGAGTTGGGGTGGGGGGAATAAGATTTTGAGTTGGATCTAGATCAAGGTGTGGATCCAGGATTGTTTTTATTTTTATTTCACTTTCTGTAACATTGATACATTTCCCAACACATGCATCAGTTTGTTAACATTATTTTCATTAATACTAGTATATTTATATGGCTTATCTCTTTAATGTCCTCATAATTGTCATATTTTGTCTTCATTCCTCTATCAATATCCTGTCTTCAGCTTTACCTCCATCAAGGAGGGGATGTTTTCATCACCTTTGACTGTCTGTCTGTTAGTTAGTTAGTTAGTTAGTTCCTCACAGATTTCAATGAAATTTTCTACAAAGGTGGCCCTTAGAATGGATAAGAGGTAAGTAGATTTCAAGGTGGATCTGGATCAAGATGTGGATCAAGGAAATGTTCTGTCACCTTTGCAGAGGTATGTACTTTTCAAGTCCCATTCTAGTTAGCTAATAGGTTTAATAGGTTTGTCCAAGTTCATCGGAATACAAAACACAGATACATTTCAAAGTAAAAAAAACAAAACAATTGTAAGAAGCATGAAAAAATTAGTTTTTGTTAACTTTGAGTAGAACATGGACATTTAGATTTTCACCTGGGTATGATAAATATTCCTGTTTATCTCTGCTTATGACCACGTTGGGCAGTAATTTCAATATTCAAACTAAAAGGGTACTCAGAGAGCACATACCTAGCAAACACTAACGGGCCAAAGCTGCTAAAATTGCAAGTTTCATTATCTGTATGTATACGTGTGTAATCGTTGTATTTCAGTGTCCCTTTTAACACAAGATAAACCCTATTAATGTGAATCTATGATAAGACATTGGATGATCAAACAGTATAGTGAAAGGAAGAGAAGTGAAATGAACATCAAATATGAAGACAAAATATGACAATTATGAAGACATTACAGTGACAAACAATATACATACATACTATTTCACAGTTAAAATTTTTAAAAAATGTTACTAAAATCTAATATCAGCAAACTCATTGTATTATATATATATATATATATATAATTGATAAAAGCAAAACATCTTAGGCAGAGGGACAGTTGGTTGAATTTTTTACTTTTTATATAATGTGGCCAAACTGTCCAAATGGCTGAGATATGATGAGTCAAATTACAGTGGGTTACATTTCAAAAAAACAAATATTAAAGTCAACAATAACCAAAGAAATTAATGAATTACAAATTGAGGATTCCTTAGTTCATATGGCCCTGATGCAATTAACACACATTTACATGCATTTGCTCTTATTTAGATAAGATATTCACATGTAAATATAAGGTGTAAATAAGGTATAAAAGCATAAACAACACAATGATGTTTGTCAGCTCAGCTCAACAAGAGGGAGATAAATCTTGTATGAATCCAAATACTAACTGACATCAAAATGAAAACAAATAGACACCAACAACAGAAACATAAGGAATTGCACACACACGCATGCGCACAATGCTGTCTGGTTAAATGAGGCGTGCTGTGATACACTATTGTGCAATGTGTATGACAGTAAGACAGAGAGAATAATTGTGACTGTAAGATAGAGCAAATGATGTGTTGGAGGGAAGTAAACAATGTCAGTTCCTGTGATAGACTGCAGAACACTTTCCATCTCATTGACTTTGAATCATTTTTCACATCAAATGAAAAGTAATTACATCACAACAGCTCATGTTGTTTCCTGTGTTGATGTGTGTGCAGCATGATGAGTATTTTTATTGGTCGGTCAGTACATAAAGCCTGTTCAGACACTATGCTCCATTTTATATATATATATATATATATATATATATACACTACCAGTCAAAAATTTGGACACTGTTGGATGGGAAACTGTGTCCAAACTATTTCCTGGTACTGTATATATACACACAGTATATACTGAGCAACAGTAGAAATGCTAAATTTTAAAAACCCAATATTTTCCTTTCACTAACCCTAATCTACTGAAAAAAACAAACATGTGATTCACTGAAGCGACTTTTTTAAGTAGAAACAACCAAAACATGTTAAATCATGCATAAGCATCATTTAGTCATAACACAGCCATAACAGTGTAAACAATGGTGTTGGTGAGATTTCTTTTTGTTAACTTTGAGTAGAACATGGACATTTAGATTTTCACCTGGGTATGATAAATATTCCTGTTTATCTCTGCTTATGACCACGTTGGGATGTAATTTCAATATTTAAACTAAAAGGGTACTCAGAGAGCACATACCTAGCAAACACTAACGGGCCATAGCTGTATGTATACATGTGTAATCATTGTATTTCAGTGTCTCTTCTAACACAAGATAAATCACATTAATGTGAATCTATAATAAGATATGATCAAGGTCTTTTATATCATAACATTTTATTGCGTTGATACATGTACAAATCAAACAATATTGTGAAAGGAAGAGAAGTGAAATGATTGATGAAATGATGGCTCCTTATGGAGCCTTATCCTTATGGTTGACACAGCTTTATTCACACTCTAACCACACAGAAAAATAATTTTTCTACAAATTAGAGGTTGTTAGCCTTCGTGTTTACAAGTCAAAAAGTGTGGATGATGAGACAGAGAACAACAGTGTGACCACCTCCAGCATTTATCACTGCTTTACACCTCCTGAATGGATAAGACATTAATCTGGACTTGTAGGATGACGTCATTCTTCCTGCAGAGCTGTGACAAGTTGTTCATGTGTTGCTGGAGCAGGATCTCTCTCTCTCACCCGGTGATCCTGAACGTCCCACAGATGCTCTATTGGGTTGAGATCTGGTGAATATGCTGGTCAAGGAAGGACAGCAACATTGTTCTAGTCCAGGGAGGCTACTCCTGACAGACATGAGCCACATGTGGTCTGGCATTGTCCTGCATGAAGGTGATGCCTGATTGCTGTATCCTGAGAATGACATGTGAACCTAGGACCGTATCTCGGTAACAGATAGCTGTCAGTGTACTGTGGATGTGGAGAGGGTCTGCGGTAACAGCTTGCAGCCCCCCAGAGCCTGACGCTGAGTACACTCATGTAAACACAGCTAGGTGCACCCCAGCTAATCCAGTAAAGCCAAGTGAATCAGCTGCTCCAGAACCAAATGCTGATGAACGTGTTTAGCATGTTGGAAAGAGCGTTGGAGCGTAATAGCCAGCCTGTTCCTTCTGTAGCTAGACCCCACCCCCCACCATTAAGCCGCTTCACCCCATGCCTGGTCTGTGGTAACAGTTCCCACTCAATACGAACATATAGGGATATGAAAGAAAAAAGATGTCTGGGCTGCCTAGAAATTCGACATCAGCGGAGAAACTGCCTGAAAACACCTGCCGTGCAACAGAATGGTTCCTCACCTGACCAGGGAAACTAAGTCACTCACATTTTGGAGGGGACAATGTGAGTGACAGTGATGAAACCCTCAACCTCAACAATGATGCACAGTCTGTATACCAAGACAACTTGAAATCTGCTCCACCTGGTACCGTTTTACTGTTCCAGAATATAGTCAGACTTGATACAGCTGATAGTCTGTTTTACAGCAATGCACAGGTGGATGATAAAAACTCACTCCAAGCCTTGCTAGATAATGGTTCCATGGCTTGCACCATTAGTGAAGTGGCTGAGCAAGTGTTAAAGAGTGTTGGATTAGCGTTTGAACCCAATGACACTCCCCATGACATTATACTCATTGGCTGTGGTGGAGTGAAGGTTAGGCCCAAATGTATACATAACTTGAAGATGGGGGTGTATGGGTGTGCATTCAGTGTGCCTGCTTTAGTGGTCCCTGGGCAAAAAGATCAGATAATACCAATCCAAAGTAAGTGGATCTCAGCACTCCTGCTAGAGAAAGAGACCATGACAAATTCTAAACAGATGAATGCTGGCAAAAGTTTTATTGTTTAACTTAAAATATAAAATATGTCATATATTTGACCCAGGCACATCACAACATACAGAGGTGGAAATGTAACAGCCATTAATGCACAGAACCATATAACAAGTGGCAATGTTAATAACTAATTACACACTAACTACCTACTAGCTGGCATTTTAGCATTTTTCAGCTTCTCCTCATTCTTCATGTGTATTGGTTTGTCAGCATCTTTACTAATTTTGCATCTTTTCTTTCACTTTGCACTTTAACCTTTTTTTAGCAGCAGCAATCAATTTCAGTATTAAAGTTCTGATAAACCCACTGTGAACTAAATTTCCTTCTGGATCAATAAAGTATCTATCTATCTATCTGTCTATCTATCTATCTGTCTATCTATCTGTCTATCTGTCCATCTGTCTGTCTGTCAATCAGTCTTTCTATCTCTCTATCTGTCTGTCTGTCTGTCTGTCTGTTTATCCGTCTGTCTGTCTGTCTCTATATCTGTCTGTCTCACTATCTGTCTTTCTATCTATCTGTCTTTCTCTCTGTCTATCTGTCTGTCTGTCTGTCTATCTATATATCTATCTATCAATCTATCTACCTATCTGCCTGCCTGCCTGCCTGCCTGCCTGTCTGTCTGTCCGTCTGTTTATCCGTCTGTCTGTCTGTCTCTATATCTGTGTCTGTCTCACTATCTGTCTTTCTATCTATCTGTCTTTCTCTCTCTGTCTATCTGTCTGTCTGTCTGTCATCTATCTATCTGTCTGTCTGTCTGTCTATCAATCTATCTATCTACCTACCTATCTGCCTGCCTGCCTGCCTGTCTGTCTGTCTGTCTGTCTGTCTCTCTATCTATCTCTCTGCCTATCCATCCGTCCATCCGTCCGTCCGCTGTCTGTCATCAATCTGTCTGTCTGTCTGTCTGTCTGTCTGTCTGCATGCCTGCCTGCCTGCCTGCCTGTCTGTCTGTCTGTCTATCTGTCTATCTATCTATTCGTCCGTCAGTCTGTCTGTCTATCTATCTATGTATCTATTCGTCCTTCCGTTTATCTGTCATCTATCTGTCTGTCTGTCTGTCTGTCTGTCTATCTATCCATCAATCTATCATCGGCCATTTGTCTCACCAGGACTGTAGCCTCTGTATATAGGGTGTGCTATACCACGTCATTACACCATGTAATAGTAATTACATTTGAATTAATTGGAATAATTATAGTTGTCATATAGTGAAGTTCTAGGCTCTTAAATAGGTCTGGAGCCTATCCCAGCTGACATTGATGAAGGTGATATTCTATATATGCATGTTTCTCCCTCTACATTAAAACCTCTTGGCTTTGTTTATCACAGCGTGTTTTTCTTCATCACAGGTGAAACATTCCTCACTCACCTTTGCAGCCTATATTAAAAGGTGGGATGATCCTCTGTAACAGACAGAAGGCAGCAGCATTGCATGTGGTTTATTTCTGAGGCCCTGCTACTTAAAGTACCGAGTTACCGCTGCTGTCTGGTTGAATTCAAACACAGTACCCACAGTGTCAGGTCACAGGACATTTTAACATTAGTTCTTCCTCCTGGTCACACTGAACTTGGCAGAAGTAGGTTCAAATTCTACGCTGCATACAAATGGAATGAACCTCAAACATGTATCAAGTTACATTCTTACTATATTTGAACAGTTTCAAGTCACTTTTCTATGATTACAATCAAACTTGTAATTGTTTTCTTTAAATTATGGAATATTTACACGTGTCTGTAAATGATCTGTGTGTTCGTCTGTTTTAAATCTATATGTTCCTTTTTTTGGACTCAGGTCTCTCTTGAAAAAGAGATCCAGACCTCCATGAGACAACCTGTTCAAATAAAGGATTAATAATAATAATAAAATGTCTCCTTTCCAGTTCTCCATCTTTAGTGGACGTAGGTCATCTTCAGAGCATCGGTTTCATTTTGTGAATAAGTTCTTAATTAATTTGATTTGCCCAGTAGAACCAACATATTTAGAAACTGGATCCAGTTGTCAGCAGTCATAGGAACAGTCATCTTATTCTGATACTTTCTCTAACAGCCAAACACAGACACATACCATATGTTTTATATTTATAACAATAATAAAGTTTATTTATACTATACTTATCAAACAACATGCACAGAATAAAAATTAGTCAAATTAAGGAATTTACTGTCATTTATAATTACAAAACATTTACAATTAAAACTTTAACAATTGAACAATTGAAGAATTAAATTTGCTTCTAAATAGGACTGGTTGTTACAATCCCTAGAATGTATTGTAACAACCAGTCCTGTTTAGAACAAAAGTAAATTTTTAGATTTTTTTAAAAGGATAATAATTCTTATTTCAAAAATTAAAAGTATATAGAAATTTAACAGAAGCAAATATTCAAATTTTAAAAAGGGTTCAAATGGATAAAAATCATGGATAAAAATCTATAAATTATCCTAAAGAGACCCAACAATCCGCCTTGAGCAAGCACTTGGCCACAGTGGTGAGGAAAAACTGCCTTTTTAAAAGGCAGAAACCATCGAGCAGATACGAGACTCAAGGTGGGCGGCCTCTGCTTTGACCGGTTGGGGTGAGAGAGATAGAGAGAGAGAGATGAGGAGATAGATGAGGAGGGGGAGATAGATAGGGAGGACAGGTGGAGAGAGGGAGCGTGGGACAGGGACACAGACATGTGCAACAACAATAACAATAACAGCTATTATAATAGTGATATAATAATAATAAACCTTATTTATACAATATAAATAAATTAAATAATGTGCACTGAATTAAAATTACAGAAGTTACTAAAGATTACTACCATTTACATTTAAAGTCTTAATAATTAAATCTTATTAATGTAAGAAAAGGTCTATGAAAATTTCACAAAACCAAAAATTTAAAAAGGCTAAAATTACAAAAAGACTTTAAATATATATTGAAACATGTCTAATAATCTAATATATTTCTATACACATACCATAACATCATGTTGGGACCACAATAACCACCTTTCCTGTGTCTTAAAGAGAAAGTCTCTGTGGAGACAGAGAGAGACGTTTTACAGTCATTTCTCTCTTAGTTCTCTTGTTTGATCACCTCTCCCTACAGAGGAGAAATAAAAATCAGTATCCACCCAAATCTACTAATGACCATATTTGGTGTGACGCTCCTGTCCCTGAACATGAACAGCAGGCTAAATGGAGGGAATCAAATCAGAGAAGAAGTTTTGACTGCACCTCCAAACTGAACTGTTTTCTCACATAGAGATCAGAGTGGATCAGTAGGTCTGGCCTGACAAACAAATGTGCATTCCTACCTGCTGCAAGATGGCCTGTAATCAAGCAGGCGTCAACTGCGGGATGTTGCAAATTCCTCCTGCATCATTCTGCGGTGGGACTACAGGTCCCAAAGGAACAACTGATGCAGGACGAGGGCGCTGGGGTGACATGTTTCGAATTGCTGCAAGAGGTGTCAACACAAACACTCAATTAGCAGCCATATAGCTGAGCTGTATCTGTTGGGTAGTTAGATCATTGACTGAGTGGAGGTGAATGACCTGCACGCTGAGCAGCTATCCTGTGAGCCGCCATCTGCCGCTGGGTGTCGCCAACTCCTGCTGCATCACTTTCCTGAGGGATGACGGATGCAGCAGCTGCAGGACAAGGGCGCCGGGGGTCCCAGGCTTTGAATTGCTGCAAGAGGAGTCAACAGGGGGACAGAAACATCAACACAAACACTCAATGAGCAGCCATACAGCTGAGCTGTATCTGTTGGGTAGTTAGATCATTGATTGAGTGGAGGTGACAGACCGGCAAGCTGGGCAACTATCCTGCGTGGCACCTGAGGGGCAGGCCTCCTGGGACCAACAGTCTGTGGTTGTGGCATAATGCTTGAAGTGAAGCGAGCCACAAATCTGCAATATAAAATGGACATTTTGCAGAATTTTAATACACATTAACCTCATTAATTACAGAAATTAATAAATGTTTTCCTCATCACAGCTGTAAAGCCATTTAAGTATTTTCAGTACATTTTATGAGCTACTTAAGCATCATCAAGCTTACTCTAAGTATTATTGCACACTGTACAACTCTATTCAGTGATCTCTGCATCGAGCATCACTGTAAAGCCTCCAATGAGACCAGTTCTGATATTAATACGGCAGTTTTTTTTTTCACTACACAAAGAGTTTGTACCAAAACAGTTTACAAACAACTTCATTGAAAATCAAGCCATTCAGTCTGTCAATGGCTCGGTCGGCTGCCTCCTGGGTCTGGAAACGGACGACACCGTAGCCTCTGGAGCCATTGGCAACCACCTTAAAGGAAGTAAACACATGCTACTTTTAAGACCCACACACACGCAGTAAGAGTACATGAACACTGACTTTATAGTCCGACTATTGTGATGTTCTTTGCATTGGGAAACAGGCTAAGCACACACATTCAATTAGACCTGCAGAGTCACAATACTATGCTCCAACAATGACTGTCGACCACAGCCCTGCTTCAGATTAGATATGAGAAGAAGGAATCAGACACTAGTCTCCTACCTGGCAAGACAGAACGTTGCCAAAAACAGACATGGTGTCATTCAGAGCCTCGCTGTCGATGGACTCCTCGAGGTTCTTGATGATCACCTTTCGGATGTTTTCATGCTGATGCTGTGCTGATGAGATGCGGGGACGCCGACCCCACACGCCATAAAAGTTGTAGGCGTCCAATGCACGCTCAGCTGAGGGAAGGAACACAGAGAAAATGGTTTGAGTTGTTCAGTAAATAGAAATTTTCAAGAGCAGATTTAACAGCATATGTTAAAAGTGTGGTTGGTCGTCTTGAGTGGGTTTCTAGTACTTACAGTAGGTGCTGTTGGGAAACTGAGTCCAAGTTCACAAATTCTTATTCCTTGATTTTTTTTTTATGTCAGCACTATAAAATATTCAGTTTACTATCATATATTAAGAAAACCACCAATTTTAGCTTTAAAAATTCACTTAAATCGTTAATTGATTAACCTTTGACAATACATTGACAAGCCGGTTTGTGTTCAGCCACAATTGCTGTTATTAAATGTTTTTGCATAAATGATGAGTATTTATTTCTTAGGATTTTAATTCCCTGGACAAACAACAAAGATGTCTGTCTAATGATTCTTCTAATTGTTCCTTAACAGATTTTAAGAAAATGAGAAAATAATATCAGTAAAACACACCAGAGAAAACCAGATGAAGACACAGACCTGTTCTCTTATCAGTCATATACAGAAAATGATATACAGATTGATGATGACACATTTGAGTCAGTATTTGTGATAAAGCACATACCTTCAGCTGGATGGTCAATGTAACAGGGTAGATCTGTATCACCACACTAACTCACCTTCACACTGGTAGTGGTTTTGTGTGTGTGTGTGTGTGTGTGGGGGGGGGGGGGGGGGGGCGACATGCATGTTTGCTGTGAGTTTAAGCTTTGATTTTATGTGATTGTGCACAGGTGTGTCTGGGTGTGTCTCCTCCTCTAGGAGGTTATTTAAGTGCCTCATGGTGACCACTGCTGTCCTCTCATTCTACTTTTGTTTCTCTGTGTGCAGATGTGTGGAACGCATGTTTTAATGTAGAACATAGCCCTCATTTGTGATGTGTTCTGTATTGTGAAAAGTGTTTACATGTGTGGTCCTCTCATTCTACTTTTGTTCCTCTGTGTGCAGGCCAGGCTCCACTGCATGTGTTGCAGCCTTAAGGCAGGGTTGGGCTTCCCAAAGGCTGAAGTGAATGCTGGCCTTTATATTGGTGATGGTGTGGACAACACTGCCATCAGTGAAGAGTTAGAGTGAGACTGTGGAAGCAACCAACTGGCAGTGCAGCGGCCTGGACCTCAGACTCCTCTCCCCTAAAGAGTTGGAGGAACCACTTTTTCCTCCTTTTAAATGAACTCTTATAAGGACAGTGATTTTTTATAGTTATTCCCCTGAAGTCAGTCCAACTATTTAGTGTATTTTTATATAGTATAATAAAGTGTATCTTAAACTGTTTGCCGTTGTGGTGTCTCTTGCCCTTATTGGTACTGGTTGGTCAATATCTTACCTGGCTGTTACAGTCAAAGCTGACATAGACGCAGCCGATGGAACGACCGGTGATGATGTCCCGACATATCTGGACGGACCGGATAGCTCCTGCCAGACTGAAGGTGTCGCACAGGTTGGCCTCGGTCACCTGTCGGTCGAGACCCACGACGAACAGGAACGGGCAGGTAGTAGTGGTACTGGGAGCGCTGGTGTTCATACTGGAGTTGTCGATGTTAGCAAAGTAGTAGAAGTAGTAGAAGAAGCAAAGCAAAAGGTTTCTGTACAGTGCAAAGACTTCGCAAAACCAAGTGTCTGAAGAATCTTAAGCAGTTGCTTCTTAAATAGCCCAGTGGGACGAAAACTTCCGGTGGCAGAAAAACGTTCAAAAAGAAGCACGGTGATCAAATACGGGCTTTAAAACAGGCAAATGTCGGCAATTGTCGATTTTTTAATTGTGTAAATGAATTAATTGTTTCTGTTAATCTGTGTGCCAAAATGGCGGCACGGGGAATGCTCATAAACCAAGCATGGTTTATGAGCATTCCCCGTGCCGCCCCCTTCTCCGTCACCTATTGGTTAGAAAGAGGTCACATGGGATGTCACGGATTGAGCAGATTGGCTATTCTGCTCGTATGCGGAAGTGGAGTTTTGGAAAGAAACACGTAGCGCTTTACAGCCTCATTTTTTAAGAAATAAAACTTTATTGCAAATATGCAATAGCATAAGAGCAATCAACAAATAAGGCAACTTAATTCACTAAATTAGCCTAGTTCAGAAAAGTTGATAAAGGGAAACAGAAGAATAAGCTTAGTTTAAAATAAAATTACAACACAAATAAATAAATAAATTCATTAAATCATGGCAATTAGAAAAAGGAACACAAAAATATAAATTTTTACAAGGGTGAAGAAAACACCAAGCTCAAATTATTCTTCCAATTCAGTGAGGAAGAGTTTCAATAAACTGTGAATTTTCTTTGTTTTCACATCATTTACAAGTTTTAGTGAATTTCAGGAGGCCTGTGATCTGAATTCACTTGTTTTTGTCTTGTTGTGTTTTTTCATATAACGTGGTTTTTTTCTCCAGATGAAGTTTACATTAATTTGGTTCGTGGATATTATTCATTTGTTTGGAATTGCATTAGAGGAGGTTGGGTGAATACAACTTGATAAACTTTCCATTTTTGTTAGATAAATACGACCCAGTATTGATTAGTCTCTTTGGAGCCAGGAAGTTATTATGGCTTTACAGTTTTTATTTTGTTTTCAGTATTTAGTGATTGGCTTAGTTTTCTTTTGAACATTTAGAGCTGTAGAGTTGGCTGTAAAATTTAAAGATTTCTGAAGAGATTAATTTATCATCAGTGATTTCTATGTCATCAACCATCAAGGATGTGATATTATTTCTACTTTGTCTTCTTTTTTCAAGACCACATAAATAAACTGAATGTTTTTCTCCCTCCATTATCCATTTAGCTCTGGATCTGATAAATGCCCCTTCTGCTTTTAGAGTTAACATTTCATCTAGTTTAGGTTGAAGGCTTAGTATCATCTGTAGGATAATAATCAGCCATTGTCCACGTTCATCTGCTGTATGGGACACAATCTGAACTTTTGTAACATTTTTAGGTGGATGGCAACCCCTGCCTGAGCCTTGGCACACAGTCTGGAGTTCTTCCTTTCTTCAGCAGGTGGTGCTGTTGTGAAAAACAAAAGGTCCTGAGGCCAGAATATGGAATATCTGGAATATCTTGGAGAAAAAAGCATGAAACTGTGTGATAAAAGATAGAGGAAGAGGTAGATGAGCACAGATTGGAGCAGCTGGAAAAAAAGAACCCAATCCAATTAGAGAGACAAGATAAATAAATAAATAAATGGGTAAATAATCTCACCTGACTAACACAGAAGCATGTTACCATTATGTCTGTAGTATTTCAGCTCTTATACCACAGGTTGCTGCAAAGAGCACTGCCAGTTTTAATCAAAAGCCTGTGTTATGGCCCCGTTTCACTGCCTCTCCAGAAGGCAGGTGGATCTTACAAATACATTCATTCGCCTCTCCTGGTGTGAATGAGGAGATGATAAAAGTAGTCAGGCATCACAAACAGGTTTGGAAAAAAACAACAACTACTCAATGACAGCTGGTTAACAAATCAACTTCCTATTTAGTTAAAGAATCAGTGTCAGAAAAGAAGGATCAGGGATTTACAGCCGACTAAGACGACTAAGGCTTTCACTCAGTGCTGTACCAAAAAAGTCACCTGTGTAATTATGTTAGTATCTGGCTGCCTCTATTAAAAATCTGATTTAAGGTCTGTACTTTATTTACCTTCAAATGCAGATATTTCGTTGTTTCAAGCAAGTGGTATTCATTTTTTCATTGTTATTATTCTATAAAAATATCAATACTCTGATACTCTGGACATCTTATTAGTTGTAAAATACAAAAGTGACTCCAGTCTGCTTCAATAGTTTGAGCATTCAGCAGGTTCTCTCAGGCCCAAAAGACAACAAAAGGTTTTCAGATGTAACCGGGCCAGTTTTGGCACTATAATTACACAAAATCAGTTCCATTGTCCCCCTTTTTGTTATACCTGACTGCCAGGACCGTCCCAGTTCCTTCTGTGTTGCCCCTCCTTATTTCTTCTTCTGTGGTTCCCCCTATATATTCTGCTTGTCCCATAGCCTCTCCCCTTCTAAATTGTCCCCACATGGGAGAGGTTGGTTACCTGTTGTTGCTTCTGATAGCACCCTGTTAATTCTTGTATATAGTATGTATTAAGTTATTTTGCTGTTTGTTTTGTAGACTGAGGAGCTGGGGCATGTAAATAGCTATGTAATAATGTAAATAGCTTGCACACTGAAGTGCTGTTGTCTTCCTTCATCAGTGTGGCAATAAACGGAGCATTCTCCAAAGAAAAACTGGTGCTGAGGTTGATTTCTACACATCCTCCTGAGACCCAGCCCATTGACTTGTGTCCTCTGTGATGGACATTTTTTGTTAACATGCCCCTCCTTTTACTCTTTTGACTTACTCAATCAATCCCTATTGTATTTTAAAGAGGACATCCAGGGCTTTCCAGTGATATGTCATGTGATAGGCTGGGATGCTGGGAACTCCCATTTTCTTTTCATTCAAAATGGATAGCATAGCGGCAAGCACATTTTATGGAAAGAGGAGAGGTAAATCAAATATTGTTAATATATTGTTCTTTTACTGTGATAATCTTATATTTTCTTGTTTATTAACATGTCAGGAATGATAGATTTAGCTTTGAAAGCAATTCAATTATTTGTGTTTTGAAATAATAGCCCTCTTTTGAATGTCAATTACAGTGGACACCAAGACCATCTTAATGTTCTTAATGACTCAACATTGTTGTAGGAGACAGAACTGAAGCAGAGAGGATTCTTTAAAGGATAGTTGATGGAGACTCAGATTTGGAGCTGTCAGATGATGAGACAGATGAGGATGAGTTTGAACCAGGGATAGGGGGTGAAGAGGAGGAAGAAGATGTAGAAGGATCAGAAGAGCAGACAGAGACAGACACAGAGACAGACAGGGATGAGCAGGAAAGACGTCGTCCACTGTGGGCCAGGAGCAGCATGTATGTTTTTAATTCCAAAATAAAATATGTTATGTAATTACACTAAATTGATCATTATAAACCTGTAATGCAATACCCACAATGCAGACATATTGTTATGTATATCAGTGATATTTATTAGTGATTTTTGAGGTTTGAAGATTTCCAAGTGGTGTCATGAAATATAAGCAAATTTCCTCTAGAATCCAGTGTCTATGCTTGTGGGTATAGTCAACAGGAGACCATATTACATACACTGGAACTGTCCCAATAATGCACTACTACCTGACTAAACTGTAATCCAAATACAGTTGTGTAAGATAAAATTATTATTTCTTTGATTACCTTTCATTTATTGGATATACCTAGTTTGGCTGGCTTTTCATACGAAAATAGTCCTGGAGTGGACATGTTATAAAATTTAGAATAAAAATAAATTCTAAAAAGTCTAAATTGTAAGATTTTTTTTAACCCTAAATAGGTAGGAAATAACAAAAGAAAAGAAATTCTAATACACTTTTTTTCCTCGGTTCCCAGGAGGATATTGTTTTGACAGCACGTTTAACACTTTAGCACACAAAATAAACACCTTTTTTGATTCTGGGACAAAGTTTCTTATGTCTGCCTCCTACAAACATCCTACCACTCTGCTCAGGCTTCCCACATAGTAGTTAAACGTTTTAATTTTAGAGTAAAAATGTCTCCTGTATGTTTTATAGTTCCCGTTTCACAGGGACACTAATTAATGAGACACACTAGGAACGCACACGCTGTGTTGCTGCTGTTCCCCAGTCAAATGCTATGCAGCACAGGACTGGTAAGTCGTGTGTGTGTGTGTGTGCTCTCTCCCTCATTCAAGCTAGTGATGTTAAAAGTTACATATTTCGGTTCTAGGTGTATAAAAAATGGAAATAATTTACAGGTAGAGTGTTATGTAATGCCTTTAAAGCGATATTGGTTACAAATGGACTTTATTGGTGTTGAGCTTAATGGAGATTTTGCTTTGCTAGAGAGGAGTACAACCTGCCACGCTGCAACTGTGTGACTGACTGCCCCTGTTGCTCTGTTTTAGGTGTGTGTCTGTGTTCTTTATGCACTTTTTCTGTTCTAGATGAACTGTTCATGAACTTGAATTTATTCTGGGACATATTTCAATTGCTTTATTAATATGTGCAATTTATTTTAAGTTACGCATCATCATTTTTTCCTTATTCAGGACACGCATCAACTTTGTATATGCGATCTCCCGACACCTGCAACAGCAACACAACTCTTGAGAAGCAACGCTGCATGACTCTTGCTCGCCAATGTAAGGGAAGGAGCGCTTCTTCATCCAAGAGAGGAAGCGCCGGAAAGGATTCTTCTTCTTCTTTTTTCGATTGGCCACTGAAAATATAAATATAATATAAATATGCACCATCCTCCAAAATGTACAACAGTCAAACATAAGCAGAGGTGACTGTTTCTTACCACATGTGATTGGGTTCTCAACTCTCTCACGGATGTCCTCTGTCGTGCTTGTTAAACTCCACCAACTAAACACACACACAAAATGTTATTCCTGTTATTATCATGACTTCTCAAAGAATCATATAAACTTCATTAAAGAGGTGATCATGATTGTCATGACCAGAGGAAGTCACCTCACCCGTCTACATACTCCACATCTGCTGTCCTCACTGTGTTCTCGGGTGCAGCCATGACCACGCCTGATGGTGAGATTGTGGGAGTTTGACTGCAGCGGTCTGGGTGGGAGTCAGCAGTATCATCCCGTGTCTGAGCAGTAACAGCAGGCTCACGAGTGTCTTCTATCATGCTTGTTAAACTCCACCAACTAAACACACACACAAAATGTTATTTCTGTTATTATCATGACATCTGAAGAATCATGTAAGCTTCACTAAGATATAAACACACTCTAAAAACAAGTTCCATTAATGATTGACTGAAGCATTTTCTCTTCTGTCTGACAAATGATCATCATGACCAGAGAAAGTCTTCTCACCTGTCTCCACTGTCAATGTCAAGCCGCTGTGTGTTCTCCTGTGTAGCAGACTGAGCAGACTTCTTCTTCTTCTCTGAAAACCAAAGGCACATCTGCAGGCACAGATAAGCATTAACAGAAGGGAATCACCTTTTGAAATTGTTATACTAAATTATATCAGACTGAATACTCTCCACTCACAGACTATACCAATAATATAAAAGATGTAAGCATCGAAAACATCGGCCTACCTCTTTAAAACTGGGAACCACAAAATCCATTTCCATTCGGTCGTTAGGGGTCTAAGTTTCTGATATGATATAACAATGAAGAAAAACAAACTTCAAAGTTGTGTTTCTATAAATGCAATGGCTTTTATATTGAATAGAGGATCAAGCAATGCACTTAAACGTTTTTTGTTCTTTGATGTCCTTTATGTCTTATGATGTCATTTGATGTCCTATGATGTCATTTGATGTCCTATGATGTCATTTGATGTCCTATGATGTCCTTTGTCCTTGTTTGTACTACTTTGAAGTCCAGACTCGTTCGAAAGAATTAAATAACAATGTATTGGTGGGAAACGTTCCTGTTTGATTATGTACCGAGATAACTTAATATAAAACCAAATAAAACGTGCAGGATGGACCGGGTGCTGGACGCGGATGTTGCCTGTATGCTTTACCATGGAGTAAGCAGCGCTACTTAAGAGGCGGATCCGTGAGAGAAGAGCCAGGATGCGGAGGAAGAGGGAGAGGAGCCGGGCTCTGCTACCTTCTGCTCTCTGGCTGATCAGTTGACAGCGTTCACCCAAACGAACAGAACATAAGGGTGTCCATAAGTGCACTTGGTACCAGGACACCCTAGGTCGTAGGCCGATGATTGACTTCATAGTTGTATCATCTGACCTACGACCATATGTTCTGTACATTCGGGTGAAGAGAGGTGCTGAGCTGTCAACTGATCACCACCTGGTGATGAGTTGGATCCGATGGCGGCGGAAGATGCCGGACAGGCCTGTGCACCCAAACGTACAGTGAGGGTGTGCTGGGAGCGTTTGGCAGAGGCCCCTGTCGGGAGATCCTCAACTTCTTGCCTCGGGATTGGCAGACTGGGGTGGTGGTTCCCCTTTTTAAGAAGGGGGACCAGAGGGTGTGTTCCAACTATCGGGGATCACACTTCTCAGCCTTCCTGGGAAGGTCTATGCCAGGGTACTAGAGAGGAGAGTTTGTCTGTTAGTCAAATCTCGGATTCAGGAGGAACAATGCGGTTTTTGTCCTGGTCGTGGAACGCTGTATCAGCTCCTCACTCTCGCTAGAGTGCTGGAGGGTGCATGGGAGTTTACCCAACCAGTCTACATGTGCTTTGTGGACTTGGAAAAGGCATACGACCGTGTCCCACATAGTGCTCTATAGGAGGTGTTCTGGGAATATGGGGAATCGGGCCCGTTGTAACGGGCCATTCGATCCCTGTATGACCAGAGGGAAGGTTTGGTTTGCATTGCCGGCAATAAGTCTGACTTGTTTCCAGTGAGAGCTGGACTGCATCAGGCTGCCCTTTGTCACAGATTCTGTTCATAATCTTTATGGACAGAATTTCTAGGCACAGCCAGGTGATGGAGGGTGTCTGTTTGGTGGACTCAGGATTGCTTCTCTGCTTTTTGCAGATGATGTGGTCCTGTTTGCTCCATCATGCCGTGACCTCCAGCTGTCATTGGGACAGTTTGCAGCTGAGTGGAAACAGCTGGGATGAGAATCAGCACCTCCAAGTCTGATGCCGTGGTTCTCAGTCAGAAAAGGGTGGATTGCACACTCCAGGTCAGGGATGAGTTGCTGCCCCGAGTGGAGGAGTTCAAGTTCTCGGGGTCTTGTTCACGAGAGAAAGGGTGAGGAGCTCAGTCATTCGGGAGGGGCTCAGAGTGGAGCAGCTGCTCCTCCACATTGAGAAGAGTAAACTGAGGTGGTTCGGGCATTTGTTAAGGATGCCCCCTGGAGGCCTCCCTGGAGAGGTATTTCGGGCATGTCCCACTGGGAGGAGACCCCGGGGTAGACCCAGAACACGCTGCTGGGATTATATCTCTCGGCTGGCTTGGGAACGCCTTGGTGAGGCGGAAGAGCTGGAGGAGGTGGCTGGGGAGAGGGAGGTTTGGGCTTCTCTGCTCAGACTGCTTCCCCCGCGACCCAGACCCTTGATAAGCGGAAGAAAATGGATGGATGGATGGATTAACCTACATTCCAAACACCTCAACGACCTTCCTTTTGTCCTCCTTATGTTCATAAAGAGTTGTCTTCTAACATCAAGAGATCTATATGATCCACACAAGAGGTTTTCAAAGTATGATCTGTGTTGTGGTTTCAGTTTTGTAGCTTCTGTTTTATTTTGTAGTTCATTTCACTATATCATGCTTTCCACTTCCTGTCCTAATTTCTCATGCTCTGTTTTACCCTTTTGATTCCTCTGTCTGTGTTTTACTCTTCTGTGTTTTTAGTTCCAGTGTTTTTAGTTTTTAGTTTTAGCTCCCTTTCCCTGTGTTTGCTCACTCTGTTTTTTCCCTCCTTTCTCTTCATTATCTCTCCTCTGTGATTGTCTGAGTGTTTCCACCTGTCTCTGATTCTCTCCTCCTCTCTGTGCCACCTGTGTGTCATTGTCTCGTTACTCTGTGTATTTAAGTCTGTTTGGTTCTGTCCTCTGTTTCAGTTTGTCTGTGTTACCTCTGTTATATCCTGTTTACCCCTTGTCCTGCCTTGTCCTGCTGTTTTTGCCCTGCTTTGCCTCGTGTTTGCCTGTGATACCTCCTGTTTTTCCCTCGGATTTCCCCTTAAGTTGTTTTGTTCATTTTTGTATTTTATTAACTTGTTTTGGATTTTGTGTTATTGGATTTCTAAGTTGGATAATATTAGTTTTCATCACCCACAGTGTAAGACTTTGAAACCCCCAGATCTAAATCGTATTGTCTGACAAGTGTTGCACAAGTATTGCATTACTGAAACACAAACTTCATCCCTCTCTCTCTCTAACAAAATCCATATCAACGCAATCAATTAGTAAATGTGGAGGTTATCAAGCCAACTGTTAAAATAATCTTTATTTGAGAGATTCTGTTTTCACTTAAAGTTGGTGATACCAGAAGCTGACTATTGGAGACTGTGCAGCCATTGGAGCCAAAATCTGATTTTGAGGTTGATCAGAATTCATTTTTATTTGAGATTTTGCTTTGCTAGAGAGGAGTACAACTTGCCACGCTGCAACTGTGTGACTGACTGCCCCTGTTGCTCTGTTTTAGGTGTGTGTCTGTGTTCTTTATGCACTTTTTCTGTTCTACATGAACTGTTCATGAACTTGAATTTATTCTGGGACATATTTCAATTGCGTTATTAATATGTGCAATTTATTTTAAGTTACGCATCATCATTTTTTCCTTATTCAGGACACGCATCAACTTTGTATGGGCGATGGCCCGACACCTGCAACAGCAACACAACTCTTGAGAAGCAACGCTGCATGACTCATGCTCGCCAATGCAAGGGAAGGAGCGCTTCTTCATCCAAGAGAGGAAGCGCCGGAAAGGGTTCCTGTTTGATTATGTACCGAGATAACTTAATATAAAACCAAATAAAACGTGCAGGATGGACCGGGTGCTGGACGCGGATGTTGCCTGTATGCTTTACCATGGAGTAAGCAGCGCTACTTAAGAGGCGGATCCGTGAGAGAAGAGCCAGGATGCGGAGGAAGAGGGAGAGGAGCCGGGCTCTGCTACCTTCGGCTCTCTGGCTGATCAGTTGACAGCTCAGCACCTCTCTTCACCCAAATGTACAGAACATAAGGGTGTCCATAAGTGCACTTGGCACCAGGACACCCTAGGTCGTAGGCCGATGATTGACTTCATAGTTGTATCATCTGACCTACGACCATATGTTCTGTACATTCAGGTGAAGAGAGGTGCTGAGCTGTCAACTGATCACCACCTGGTGATGAGTTGGATCCGATGGCGGCGGAAGATGCCGGACAGGCATGTGCACCCAAACGTACAGTGAGGGTGTGCTGGGAGCGTTTGGCAGAGGCTCCTGTCGGGAGATCCTCAACTTCTTGCCTCGGGATTGGCACACTGGGGTGGTGGTTCCCCTTTTTAAGAAGGGGGACCAGAGGGTGTGTTCCAACTATCGGGGATCACACTTCTCAGCCTTCCTGGGAAGGTCTATGCCAGGGTACTAGAGAGGAGAGTTTGTCTGTTAGTCAAATCTCGGATTCAGGAGGAACAATGCGGTTTTTGTCCTGGTCGTGGAACGCTGTATCAGCTCCTCACTCTCGCTAGAGTGCTGGAGGGTGCATGGGAGTTTACCCAACCAGTCTACATGTGCTTTGTGGAATTGGAAAAGGCATACGACCGTGTCCCACATAGTGCTCTATAGGAGGTGTTCTGGGAATATGGGGAATCGGGCCCGTTGTTTCGGGCCATTCGATCCCTGTATGACCGGAGCGAGGTTTTGGTTTGCATTGCTGGCAATAAGTCTGACTTGTTTCCATTGAGAGCTGGACTGCATCAGGTTGCCCTTTGTCACAGATTCTGTTCATAATCTTTCTGGACAGAATTTCTAGGCACAGCCAGGTGATGGAGGGTGTCTGTTTGGTGGACTCAGGATTGTTTCTCTGCTTTTTGCAGATGATGTGGTCCTGTTTGCTCCATCATGCCGTGACCTCCAGCTGTCATTGGGACAGTTTGCAGCTGAGTGGGAAACAGCCGGGATGAGAATCAGCACCTCCAAGTCTGATGCCGTGGTTCTCAGTCAGAAAAGGGTGGATTGCACACTCCAGGTCAGGGATGAGTTGCTGCCCCGAGTGGAGGAGTTCAAGTTCTCGGGGTCTTGTTCACGAGAGAAAGGGTGAGGAGCTCAGTCATTCGGGAGGGGCTCAGAGTGGAGCAGCTGCTCCTCCATATTGAGAAGAGTAAACTGAGGTGGTTCGGGCATTTGTTAAGGATGCCCCCTGGAGGCCTCCCTGGAGAGGTATTTCGGGCATGTCCCACTGGGAGGAGACCCCGGGGTAGACCCAGAACACGCTGCTGGGATTATATCTCTCGGCTGGCTTGGGAACGCCTTGGTGAGGCGGAAGAGCTGGAGGAGGTGGCTGGGGAGAGGGAGGTTTGGGCTTCTCTGCTCAGACTGCTTCCCCCGCGACCCAGACCCTTGATAAGCGGAAGAAAATGGATGGATGGATGGATTAACCTACATTCCAAACACCTCAACGACCTTCCTTTTGTCCTCCTTATGTTCATAAAGAGTTGTCTTCTAACATCAAGAGATCTATATGATCCACACAAGAGGTTTTCAAAGTATGATCTGTGTTGTGGTTTCAGTTTTGTAGCTTCTGTTTTCTGTTTTATTTTGTAGTTCATTTCACTATATCATGCTTTCCACTTCCTGTCCTAATTTCTCATGCTCTGTTTTACCCTTTTGATTCCTCTGTCTGTGTTTTACTCTTCTGTGTTTTTAGTTCCAGTGTTTTTAGTTTTTAGTTTTAGCTCCCTTTCCCTGTGTTTGCTCACTCTGTTTTTTTCCTCCTTTCTCTTCATTTTCCCTCCTCTGTGATTGTCTGAGTGTTTCCACCTGTCTCTGATTCTCTCCTCCTCTCTGTGCCACCTGTGTGTCATTGTCTCGTTACTCTGTGTATTTAAGTCTGTTTGGTTCTGTCCTCTGTTTCAGTTTGTCTGTGTTACCTCTGTTATATCCTGTTTACCCCTTGCCCTGCCTTGTCCTGCTATTTTTGCCCTGCTTTGCCTCATGTTTGCCTGTGATACCTCCTGTTTTTCCCCTCGGATTTCCCCTTAAGTTGTTTTGTTCATTTTTGTATTTTATTAACTTGTTTTGGATTTTGTGTTATTGGATTTCTAAGTTGGATAA
Organism: Chaunax sp. Z400; assembly: GCA_037577475.1. Classification (NCBI taxonomy): domain Eukaryota; kingdom Metazoa; phylum Chordata; class Actinopteri; order Lophiiformes; family Chaunacidae; genus Chaunax; species Chaunax sp. Z400. The sequence continues at coordinate 5,273,516 of CM075192.1, read as the reverse complement.
TATTAGTTTTCATCACCCACAGTGTAAGACTTTGAAACCCCCAGATCTAAATCATATTGTCTGACAAGCGTTGCACAAGTATTGCATTACTGAAACACAAACTTCATCCCTCTCTCTCTCTAACAAAATCCATATCAACGCAATCAATTAGTAAATGTGGAGGTGATCAAGCCAACTGTTAAAATAATCTTTATTTTAGAGATTCTGTTTTCCCTTAAAGTTGGTGATACCAGAAGCTGACTATTGGAGACTGTGCAGCCATTGGAGCCAAAATCTGATTTTGAGGTTGATCAGAATTCATTTTTATTTGGGGGTTCTACTAACATTGTACATATTTTGTGAATGACTCGATAATGATCCTCTGATTTCCAGCACAAAGATGATCCATTGGTGAAGACAATCTTTTTTGACAACTTCTGATTTCACAAAAAAAAAATCTTGAAACATTACAGCTTAGCTACACCAGCTGTTTTCTAACTCCATGGAGTCGATGAGAAATCCTGATGGGGAACAGAATCATGTTCACTCATGGTACTGAGTTCCCTGTATAGGAAAAAAACATTTTGCTTTGACATTTTCAAAATAAAAACTGGATTTTCTGTCACATTATTTATCATTATTATTGACATTTAGAGACTTAATTAAATAAAATAATGACATGTAGAAAAAATAAACAAAACAGAGCAACTCTTCGTACGTAAACTGTAAAATTAGGTAACTATTGCTGAGTCCCTTTTCAAAACAAATACCATACTGAGATACCATACAGATAATATAAACGTATCCATCAGTCAGTCACCAGAGTTGGATTCAGTGACCGATGTCCTAAAACCTGGACAAATGAAAAAGCTGTCTTGCACGTTCAGATAACTCTGGTGATAAACCAACCACACTTGACTCATTGACAATAAATCTCATGTAAAGATTGACAAACCAAACCCACATGCCTGAATGAAACCATTGTCTCTGCATATGTTTGTATTGTTTTTGGCAGGTTGCTTTATGAAGCACGTCTGAAGGGTCCTGTGTGTTTGTGGATTGTAGACACAGTGCTGGCTCAGTCCTTTTTCTACCAGCATCGCCAACATGTATCCCTGCCTCAAGCAAAAAGGCCTGCAGGAAGTACAGCTTAAGGGACTTATAGCAGTGATGTCCCCACCTATCCTTAGTGCAGTTGTATGTTGTGTCTATATGTATCTTCTTTATGTCAGCACTCTAAAATATTCAGTTTACTATCATATATTAAGAAAACCACCAATTTTAGCTTTAAAAAGTCACTTAAATCGTTAATTGATTAACCTTTGACAATACATTGACAAGCCGGTTTGTGTTCAGCCACAATTGTTGTTATTAAATGTTTTTGCATAAATGATGAGTATTTATTTCTCAGGATTTTAATTCCCTGGACAAACAACAAAGATGTCTGTCTAATGATTCTTCTAATTGTTCCTTAACAGATTTTAAGAAAATGAGAAAATAATATCAGTAAAACACACCAGAGAAAACCAGATGAAGACACAGACCTGTTCTCTTATCAGTCATATACAGAAAATGATATACAGATTGATGATGACACATTTGAGTCAGTATTTGTGATAAAGTACATACCTTCAGCTGGATGGTCAAAGCTGACATAGACGCAGCCGATGGAACGACCGGTGATGATGTCCCGACATATCTGGACGGACCGGATAGCTCCTGCCAGACTGAAGGTGTCGCACAGGTTGGCCTCGGTCACCTGTCGGTCGAGACCCACGACGAACAGGAACGGGCAGGTAGTAGTGGTACTGGGAGCGCTGGTGTTCATACTGGAGTTGTCGATGTTAGCAAAGTAGTAGAAGTAGTAGAAAAAGCAAAACAAAAGGTTTCTGTACAGTGCAAAGACTTCGCAAAACCAAGTGTCTGAAGAATCTTAAGCAGTTGCTTCTTAAATAGCCCAGTGGGACGAAAACTTCCGGTGGCAGAAAAACGTTCAAAAAGAAGCACGGTGATCAAATACGGGCTTTAAAACAGGCAAATGTCGGCAATTGTCGATTTTTTAATTGTGTAAATGAATTAATTGTTTCTGTTAATCTGTGTGCTAAATTAGCATCAATATGCTTGGTTTATGAGCATTCCCCGTGCCGCCCCCTTCTCCGTCACCTATTGGTTAGAAAGAGGTCACATGGGATGTCACGGATTGACCAGATTGGCTATTCTGCTCGTATGCGGAAGTGGAGTTTTGGAAAGAAACACGTAGCGCTTTACAGCCTCATTTTTTAAGAAATAAAACTTTATTGCAAATATGCAATAGCATAAGAGCAATCAACAAATAAGGCAACTTAATTCACTAAATTAGCCTAGTTCAGAAAAGTTGATAAAGGGAAACAGAAGAATAAGCTTAGTTTAAAATAAAATTACAACACAAATAAATAAATAAATTCATTAAATCATGGCAATTAGAAAAAGGAACACAAAAATATTAATTTTTACAAGGGTGAAGAAAACACCAAGCTCAAATTATTCTTCCAATTCAGTGAGGAAGAGTTTCAATAAACTGTGAATTTTCTTTGTTTTCACATCATTTACAAGTTTTAGTGAATTTCAGGAGGCCTGTGATCTGAATTCACTTGTTTTTGTCTTGTTGTGTTTTTTCATATAACGTGGTTTTTTTCTCCAGATGAAGTTTACATTAATTTGGTTCGTGGATATTATTCATTTGTTTGGAATTGCATTAGAGGAGGTTGGGTGAATACAACTTGATAAACTTTCCATTTTTGTTAGATAAATACGACCCAGTATTGATTAGTCTCTTTGGAGCCAGGAAGTTATTATGGCTTTACAGTTTTTATTTTGTTTTCAGTATTTAGTGATTGGCTTAGTTCTCTTTTGAACATTTAGAGCTGTAGAGTTGGCTGTAAAATTTAAAGATTTCTGAAGAGATTAATTTATCATCAGTGATTTCTATGTCATCAACCATCAAGGATGTGATATTATTTCTACTTTGTCTTCTTTTTTCAAGACCACATAAATAAACTGAATGTTTTTCTCCCTCCATTATCCATTTAGCTCTGGATCTGATAAATGCCCCTTCTGCTTTTAGAGTTAACATTTCATCTAGTTTAGGTTGAAGGCTTAGTATCATCTGTAGGATAATAATCAGCCATTGTCCACGTTCATCTGCTGTATGGGACACAATCTGAACTTTTGTAACATTTTTAGGTGGATGGCAACCCCTGCCTGAGCCTTGGCACACAGTCTGGAGTTCTTCCTTTCTTCAGCAGGTGGTGCTGTTGTGAAAAACAAAAGGTCCTGAGGCCAGAATATGGAATATCTGGAATATCTTGGAGAAAAAAGCATGAAACTGTGTGATAAAAGATAGAGGAAGAGGTAGATGAGCACAGATTGGAGCAGCTGGAAAAAAAGAACCCAATCCAATTAGAGAGACAAATAAATAAATAAATGGGTAAATAATCTCACCTGACTAACACAGAAGCATGTTACCATTATGTCTGTAGTATTTCAGCTCTTATACCACAGGTTGCTGCAAAGAGCACTGCCAGTTTTAATCAAAAGCCTGTGTTATGGCCCCGTTTCACTGCCTCTCCAGAAGGCAGGTGGATCTTACAAATACATTCATTCGCCTCTCCTGGTGTGAATGAGGAGATGATAAAAGTAGCCAGGCATCACAAACAGGTTTGGAAAAAAACAACAACTACTCAATGACAGCTGGTTAACAAATCAACTTCCTATTTAGTTAAAGAACCAGTGTCAGAAAAGAAGGATCAGGGATTTACAGCCGACTAAGACGACTAAGGCTTTCACTCAGTGCTGTACCAAAAAAGTCACCTGTGTAATTATGTTAGTATCTGGCTGCCTCTATTAAAAATCTGATTTAAGGTCTGTACTTTATTTACCTTCAAATGCAGATATTTTGTTGTTTCAAGCAAGTGGTATTCATTTTTTCATTGTTATTATTCTATAAAAATATCAATACTCTGATACTCTGGACATCTTATTAGTTGTAAAATACAAAAGTGACTCCAGTCTGCTTCAATAGTTTGAGCATTCAGCAGGTTCTCTCAGGCCCAAAAGACAACAAAAGGTTTTCAGATGTAACCGGGCCAGTTTTGGCACTATAATTACACAAAATCAGTTCCATTGTCCCCCTTTTTGTTATACCTGACTGCCAGGACCGTCCCAGTTCCTTCTGTGTTGCCCCTCCTTATTTCTTCTTCTGTGGTTCCCCCTATATATTCTGCTTGTCCCATAGCCTCTCCCCTTCTAAATTGTCCCCACATGGGAGAGGTTGGTTACCTGTTGTTGCCTCTGATAGCACCCTGTTAATTCTTGTATATAGTATGTATTAAGTTATTTTGCTGTTTGTTTTGTAGACTGAGGAGCTGGGGCATGTAAATAGCTATGTAATAATGTAAATAGCTTGCACACTGAAGTGCTGTTGTCTTCCTTCATCAGTGTGGCAATAAACGGAGCATTCTCCAAAGAAAAACTGGTGCTGAGGTTGATTTCTACACATATATACAATGCAGAAGTCCACCGGTTACACATATAACAGAGTACATCAGTAAATGATACTGTTTGTTAAGCAATTAAAAGACTGTTAAACGAAATATGTAGCTTTATACATAAGTTCCATTCAGTTCATTAAGTAAGTTAAAAAATAATTCTTTTTAACAGCTCCTTTTATTTTTCACACATTTAAACATTCATCTTTAATTTTCCCATTACAACATTTCCTAATTTCCTCACCACACTGTTTTCCTTCAAGCTTACATAATAATGAGATGATGTCTATATGTTCACACACACACACACACACACACCTCTCCCTGGACCAATCCCTGCCCTGGACAGAACTGGACCAACAGTTTGAACTATTGGTGCATTCAGATCAAGTGTAAACCCACCATGACTTCACCCATTGTTTTGTAAACATCTGTTTTGAAGCCTTGAGTTTGGCATTAGGGCTGTCGCCCTCTTGCTTTTTTTTGGGATCAGGAGTGACCATATCTAAGAGGATCTGGAGAAAATCAGACTGAGAACCTGATGAAACATTGTGCATGTCAATCACAAGGTAGCTATGCCGTAAAGCATACTCTGCTTTATTGTCTATTTCATTCTAAATAGTACCATAATGTACTAAATGAACATCATGCTACACTGAAGAAGACTTGAAGTTAGTGACTGGGACCATACATTCATTAGAGAACTTTTTACTGAGGTAAATAAAGTTTGAAGACAGGTTTCTAATGGGCTGACACACAATCTGACTTTTTTTTATGAAGTCAGTAGAGTCACCCCCTGCTAGCCACTAGAAAAAAGCAGGTTTAAGGCACTTGGGCAGAAATGTCATCAAACATCTTCTAAGTCAGGTCAAACAGTCTCCCCAGTTTTGGCAAGTGCTGAGTAAACCTGACAGGTGAGGTCAGGACAAACTCATTCCCACAAGATACTTAACTCGTGGCCACGAGATACAAACGCGTGGCCACGCATTTATTTTTTTTCCCAATGTCACCAGAGGGTGACCGTATGTGGGTGCTGCTGCGGAGAGAAATGTCCAAGTGGAGATGGATAGAGACAAGAGTAATGAACCACACAACAAGCATGAAGAAGGGTCAGAACCAAGTCGCAGTCGTCCAGAAAGCCATGCTAGAGCAACAGGCACAACAGCACCAACCCTGAGACATGTCAGACCACCAAGTGACGCTGTAGGCCATATCAGAGCAAGAGTTGGTAGGATAGTAAAGCCAGTGAACAGATTGATCCAAAACATGACACAAAAACACACACAAGCAGGCAATGCAGTTAGTGAGTTTGCCAAAGCTTTATTTCTGTAGAACATACATTATATGTCATTGTCATCCTCAGTTATTATTGAGATGGTCACAGTAAATTTAGTAAGAGTAACAGTCATTCATTTATCCAAATGGGATTGTGTTTAAGGCACTTTCTTAAGCAAGTGAAGATTATGGGGTTTGGCCAACTTCCTGGTGTCACATTTTCACTTTTGGCTGGGAAACAGTTATGTATGTATGTATGTGATATGTTAATGGAAAAATGACAAGCAGAGCTAATGTTACTCAGGATTCAGATGTTACCTTACATTGGAATTGTTTTGAGAAGTTCAGGGGGAAGAATGTAGCTGAGTTTATTTTGTTTAGTATAAATTTCCTATGTTGATGTGAACATTCTCAAAACCTTGTTGTAATATTATTTTTTTATTATTTCTGTTAGTATGTGACAAAGTGGGTGAGAACACAATCTTTGCTGTAAATCTAACCAATATTACATCATTAATCAGTATCTTGCTTTCACTTACTATCCCGTCTTTGTTTGTGTTTGGCATTATATTGGGTTACAGTTAACATGATCATGATGATGCACATGGACTGTTTGCCCCCCTCCCTTCAGGCAGGAGGCTGCGTAGCATCAGGGCCAGAACCACCAGGCTAAAGAACAGCTTCTTTCCTAAAGCCGTGAGACTTATGAACTCTATATAATTCTGCTACACAGTCTGATATGCCACGTTTGTGATGCTGCTGTCTGGTTTTGTTTTGTTTTTTATCTGTCGTATGTTTGTTTTATTTATATCCCCAGTGGAATTAGTTTTATAGTATGTTGTATTTTTATTATTGCCTTTTTAACTGGGACCTGAGTAACAAATTTCACTCCTCTCATGTACCATGTACTATGTTATGGAATGAGAATAAAAACTCCTTGAACCTTGAACCTTACAATATGTCACCAGTTTTAGACAGTCAGAGGTTTGACCAAACATGTCACACCTAAATGATTATGAATAATGATTACTTCTGCTTCTTTAAATGACATTTAATTGACTGAATTTGGGCCCAAACCCGCTGTGAACCACATGAAAATCAAACTGTAGAAGTTTTATATCTGATAATTATATATATAATATACATACTATATATTATATAATAGATGATTATGTGATATTAGGATGATTACATATGACATTTTTTGTATGGAAACACTGCAGCCTCCGGTTCTGACATGTCCTCAGTGATTGGATAATGAAGTGTACCTTTGTCTGACCGTCTAATTGGTTTCTAGTTTACTGATGGATCAGCAGCTGGTGTTACCTCATGTTCCTTAAACACTCATATGTCACAGCGTTGTTTATAATTCAGATTATGTTCAGATGAAAACCTGAAAACCATGACTTATTTCTATTATAATGACCACACCCTCAACATGTTGTTTTTAATTCTTATTTTCTTTATTAAAAGTACATTATAATTATCTATTTAGAATATATATACAATCTAATTAAAATATACTAAGTCTATTGCAATATATATGCAATCTATGTAGAACATATATAATCTATTTACAACATATTACTATTTAATCACAATATATTGAAATTATATTCTAGTCAATTTATTTAGTGCCAGATTACAACAAAAGAAACAGACAGAACACCCAGACCCAACAATCCACCATGAGCAAGCACTTGGCGACAGTGGCGAGGAAAAACTGCCTTTTTAAAAAAGGCAGAAACCATCGAGCAGATCCGAGACTCATGGTGGACGGCCCTCTGCTTTGACCGGTTGGGGTGAGAGAGATAGAGAGAGAGAAAGACTAGGAGACAGATGGGAAGAGAGACAGAGGGAGAGAGAGAGAAAGACTGGGAGACAGATGGGGAGGAAGAGAGAGAGAGGAGGAGGATAGGTGGAGAGAGTATACTTAACAACATAGAAGCTCCAGGACTTGATGAGGACAGTCTCATCACAGCTGCAGCTGCAAACAAAGAAAAACATGGATGATGTTAAAAGTCTTAGTTTCCTAATTCGCTCTACACAACCTGAAATTATTGTACATGTTTAAAAACTACACAAAATGTTCAAATGACTCTTTAAAAATAATCCTACAAATAGTCTGAGTATTTTAACTATCTGTGATCAACTTTGTCAAACATCATGGAGTTTTCATCAGTCGTCAGATAAAAACACTGAGATGAACAGAAATACTGTCTTACCTTAATTAAGGTAGGAGCCCTACACCGGGTCGGTCCTTCTCTTCTTGGTCTACACAAACAAACAGAAGACATTTGTCACTCCCTTTGTTTCATCAGCTCTGGTGTGGTGATGGAAACATGTTGAGTTGTGTGTCAGCACAGTGAACACACACATATACATACACTGTTGGGGGTCCAGTCTGGGTACAGCCGGTTGTGGAGCCGTTTCACCTCGAAGGCCTCCTCAAAATACCTCTGCTGCTGCTCTGAGGACATCGCCATCCACTGTGAACAGACACACACTGTCAGCACACACACCCATACACACTCCTACAGAGGCCAACTGCACAGAACATATGAACAGATGCATGGATATGAACACAGATCTTAATGAATGAGTGCAGCTCTCCAGTAAAAACTCCCACATTACAATTATGTCATGAAATACTGAACTTCTCTGTACATTTGACAATAAATATGGATCATTTCTGAAAGCAGACACACTGACCCTCTCACCCAGGACTGTGGCGACGGTCCTGCTGTCCCTGGTGTTCTGCTCAGCCATGATGAGAGGCCTCTGCTCCCTGCTGAAGACCATGAAGGCGTTTGGTGGCCTTTTGATACGACCATCATCGTCCTTCCGCTTCCTCTTTCTGCAAGGATGAAGAAATACACAGAGAAGGTGGACACGTGTTAAACTGTGAGAATAATTTTAGAAGGAGACAGTAAAGTAAGAAGAACAGAAGACATGAGTAAAATCCATCCTTTGTGCTCTGTTGTACATTTAAACCCATTAAAAGACATTTGATTTTAATTATAGTGTCTCTGCAATCAGACAACAGCTGCAGGAAATTAAGTATGAGTCTGTATTTTGATGGTCTTCCAGTTGTTGCCCACCATCACAGATCATGAGCCAATCACAGGAGAGAAAAATGTACATTTTGACCAAGACTGGACAGACAACACTTACTGTGATGTGGAGGTGTGGAGCTGGGCAGCAGCAGGCTGAGGTGGAGTGACGACGGATTCTTGGATCCTGTACACCACCTTTCCATTCCTAGCAGATAAAGAGAGACAGAGATGTTTCACATCAGAGAGAGAGTGTGTGTGAAGAGACAAGGAGGAGCTCAGCAGCTGTGTTCACTCATATGTCTGTTTGAATTCATGTGTGTGTGTTACGTACGTAAATCCAACAGGACAAAGGCTCATCCCTGCAGTGAGCGTCAGCACTGGTAGGTCGTCACACTGGAGACACAAAAAAAACACAGAACAGGTGATCAGACAAGCTGCAGTGATGTCATGTGACTAAGGTGTCAGAGTCAGAGAGAAAGGGAGTCTTTTTAAGATAAGAGAGATAAGATAAGATATCCCTTTATTAGTCCCACAGTGGGGAAATTTACAATACTGTAAATTAATACTGTAATTTAATGAGTCCCAACCTTATTAAAACAGAGTTTAACCACACTAATCTGTGTCATTCTCACTGCTGTTACTGGTATTACTAAATAACTGGTCACAGATAGTTTTATTTATCCTAACTAAAGCTTTTAGACTACAAGACTGTACAACTTTAGAGTGTGTGTTTAACCAGGGTCTTACTGGCTGTTGAGGAGCTGCAGAGTAGAAGGAGGCTGCAGCTGGCTGGTCCACAGGCTCCTCATAAGGCAGGAACTGTGGAGAGAGAGGGAGGGTTATTAATGAGTCTCAACCTAATTAAAAGAGACTTTAACCACTAACTTTCACTGGTTATCAGCAATGATCTGGTCTGTGTGATTCTCACTGGTGGATGTTACTGGTATTACTAAATAACTGGTCACAGATACATAGACATGTATACACATGTACACATACTGTAAGTATACACGTGTACACATATTGTAGGTATACACATGTACACATACTGTAAGTATACACGTGTACACATACTGTATGTATACACGTGTACAAATACTGTATGTATACACGTGTACACATACTGTATGTATACACGTGTCCACATACTGTAAGTATACACGCGTACACATACTGTAAGTATACACGTGTACAAATACTGTATGTATACACGTGTACAAATACTGTATGTATACACGTGTACACATACTGTAGGTATACACGTGTACACATACTGTATGTATACACGTGTACACATACTGTAAGTATACACGTGTCCAGATACTGTAAGTGTACACGTGTCCACATACTGTAAGTATACACGTGTACACATACTGTAGGTATACACATGTACACATACTGTAGGTATACACATGTACACATACTGTATGTATACACATGTACACATACTGTAAGTATACACGTGTCCACATACTGTAAGTATACACGTGTCCACATACTGTAAGTATACACGTGTCCACATACTGTAAGTATACACGTGTACACATACTGTAGGTATACACGTGTACACATACTGTAAGTATACACGTGTACACATACTGTAAGTATACACGTGTACACATACTGTAGGTATACACGTGTACACATACTGTAAGTATACACGTGTACACATACTGTAGGTATACACATTTACACATACTGTATGTATACACGTGTCCACATACTGTAGGTATACACATTTACACATACTGTATGTATACACGTGTACACATACTGTATGTATACACGTGTACACATACTGTATGTATACATCTGTGTACACACACTGTATGTATACATCTGTGTACACACACTGTATGTATACATCTGTGTACACACACTGTATGTATACATATGTGTACACATACTGTATGTATACATATGTGTAGTCTGAAGAGGTTTTGTTTGCTCTCTCATATTATAGTATCTTACCTGTCCTGGGCTGGGATCGTCTTCAGGGCTGATGGGGTTAGATTGGAGGAAGGATGTGTCCCCCAAAAGATCCCCAATGTCTGTCTCACTGTCAATGTCAAACAATGACCTCAGGCTCTTCACCAACACTTCATCCATCTGGTTGGCAGATCAGAGTGATAACAGAAAGCTTAATACTACTTATACTGATAATAATAACAAGAGTATAATAATTATTGATTATCAGAAATGTAAACACATCTACCTATAAGAGTCTATGACTACAAAAACATTTAACATGTGATCAGTTTTATAAACTCTATAACACATAAAACTATACAACAATATATAAAGTCATTAGTTTCAGTATTTAGAGCGATGCTGATGAATCAGTAGTAATAATATAATAATATATGATTTCTACCTTTGAAAGGAGCTAATCTGCAGGATGAGTTATTTTAATATGAAGCTATTCTGCTTATAATCTGTAGATTTAAAACTAAATAAAGTCCAACTTTAAGGTGAAGTTGACACCTGAGAATCTGGAGCAGACAGTCCTGGAAATAAATAGTTTATGTATCCTAACTAAAGCTTTTAGACTACAAGACTGTACAAGTTTAGAGTGTGTGTTTAACCAGGGTCTTACTGGCTGTTGAGGAGCTGCAGAGTAGAAGGAGGCTGCAGCTGGCTGGTCCACAGGCTCCTCATAAGATAGGAACTGTGGAGAGAGAGGGAGGGTTAGCCAGCCATGATACACACACTGAAAACATCATTTAATAAGACCAACACTCATCCTAAATGTTCACTATCTTTACTGTGAACCAACACAGAAAACATTTTAAACACAACTGATTCATGATTTCACTGGCTGGACAATAGAACTCACAATGAGCTGAACAGGATCACGTGTACACATACAGTATGTATACACATGTACACATACAGTTTGTATACACATGTACAAATACTGTAGGTATACACATGTACACATACTGTAGGTATACACATGTACACGTACTGTATGTATACACATGTACACATACTGTAGGTATACACATGTACACATACTGTAGGTATACACATGTACACGTACTGTATGTGTACAAGTACTGTATGTATACACGTGTACACATACTGTATGTATACACATGTACAAATACTGTATGTATACACATGTACAAATACTGTATGTATACACATGTACACATACTGTATGTATACACATGTACACATACTGTAGGTATACACATGTACAAATACTGTATGTATACACATGTACAAATACTGTATGTATACACATGTACACATACTGTAGGTATACACATGTACACATACTGTAGGTATACACATGTACACATACTGTATGTATACACATGTACACATACTGTATGTATACACATGTACAAATACTGTATGTATACACATGTACACATACTGTAGGTATACACATGTACACATACTGTATGTGTACACGTACTGTATGTATACACGTGTACACATACTGTAGGTATACACGTGTACACATACTGTAAGTATACACGTGTCCCCATACTGTAAGTATACACGTGTCCCCATACTGTAAGTATACACGTGTACACATATTGTAGGTATACACATGTACACATACTGTAGGTATACACATGTACACATACTGTATGTATACACATGTACACATACTGTAAGTATACACGTGTACACATACTGTAAGTATACATCTGTGTACACACACTGTATGTATACATCTGTGTACACATACAGTATGTATACATATGTGTACACATACTGTATGAATACATATGTGTACACATACTGTATGTATACATATGTGTACACATACTGTATGTATACATATGTGTACACATACTGTATGAATACATATGTGTACACATACTGTATGAATACATATGTGTACACATACTGTATGTATACATATGTGTAGTCTGAAGAGGTTTTGTTTGCTCTCTCATATTATAGTATCTTACCTGTCCGGGGCTGGGATCGTCTTCAGGGCTGATGGGGTTAGATTGGAGGAAGGATGTGTCCCCCAAAAGATCCCCAATGTCTGTCTCACTGTCAATGTCAAACAATGACCTCAGGCTCTTCACCAACACTTCATCCATCTGGTTGGCAGATCAGAGTGATAACAGAAAGCTTAATACTACTTATACTGATAATAATAACAAGAGTATAATAATTATTGATTATCAGAAATGTAAACACATCTACCTATAAGAGTCTATGACTACAAAAACATTTAACATGTAATCAGTTTTATAAACTCTATAACACATAAAACTATACAACAATATATAAAGTCATTAGTTTCAGTATTTAGAGCGATGCTGATGAATCAGTAGTAATAATATAATAATATATGATTTCTACCTTTGAAAGGAGCTAATCTGCAGGATGAGTTATTTTAATTCGAAGCTATTCTGCTTATAATCTGTAGATTTAAAACTAAATAAAGTCCAACTTTAAGGTGAAGTTGTAACCTGAGAATCTGGAGCAGACAGTCCTGGAAATAAATAGTTTATGTATCCTAACTAAAGCTTTTAGACTACAAGACTGTACAAGTTTAGAATGTGTGTTTAACCAGGGTCTTACTGGCTGTTGAGGAGCTGCAGAGTAGAAGGAGGCTGCAGCTGGCTGGTCCACAGGCTCCTCATAAGATAGGAACTGTGGAGAGAGAGGGAGGGTTAGCCAGCCATGATACACACACTGAAAACATCATTTAATAAGACCAACACTCATCCTAAATGTTCACTATCTTTACTGTGAACCAACACAGAAAACATTTTAAACACAACTGATTCATGATTTCACTGGCTGGACAATAGAACTCACAATGAGCTGAACAGGATCACGTGTAGACATACAGTATGTATACACATGTACAAATACTGTATGTACACACGTGTACACATACTGTAGGTATACACATGTACACATACTGTAGGTATACACATGTACACATACTGTAGGTATACACATGTACAAATACTGTATGTATACACATGTACACATACTGTAGGTATACACATGTACACATACTGTAGGTATACACATGTACACATACTGTAGGTATACACATGTACACAGATGTGGGCAGATCAGAGTGATAACAGAAAGCTTAATACTACTTATACTGATAATAATAACAAGAGTATAATAATTATTGATTATCAGAAATGTAAACACATCTACCTATAAGAGTCTATGACTACAAAAACATTTAACATGTGATCAGTTTTATAAACTCTATAACACATAAAACTATACAACAATATATAAAGTCATTAGTTTCAGTATTTAGAGCGATGCTGATGAATCAGTAGTAATAATATAATAATGTATGATTTCTACCTTTGAAAGGAGCTAATCTGCAGGATGAGTTATTTTAATATGAAGCTATTCTGCTTATAATCTGTAGATTCAAAACTAAATAAAGTCAAACTTCAAGGTGAAGTTGACACCTGAGAATCTGGAGCAGACAGTCCTGGAAATAAATAGTTTATGTATCCTAATTAAAGCTTTTAGACTACAAGACTGTACAAGTTTAGAGTGTGTGTTTAACCAGGGTCTTACTGGCTGTTGAGGAGCTGCAGAGTAGAAGGAGGCTGCAGCTGGCTGGTCCACAGGCTCCTCATAAGGCAGGAACTGTGGAGAGAGAGGGAGGGTTAGCCAGCCATGATACACACACTGAAAACATCATTTAATAAGACCAACACTCATCCTAAATGTTCACTATCTTTACTGTGAACCAACACAGAAAACATTTTAAACACAACTGATTCATGATTTCACTGGCTGGACAATAGAACTCACAATGAGCTGAACAGGAACACATGTACACATAATGAATGTATACATGTGTACACATACTGTATGTATACACATGTACACATACTGTATGTATACACATGAACAAATACTGTATGTATACACGTGTACACATACTGTAGGTATACACATGTACACATACTGTATGTATACATGTGTACACATACTGTATGTATACACATGTACACATACTGTATGTATACACATGAACAAATACTGTATGTATACACGTGTACACATACTGTAGGTATACACATGTACACATACTGTATGTATACACGTGTACACGTACTGTATGTATACACGTGTACACGTACTGTATGTATACACGTGTACACGTACTGTATGTATACACGTGTACAAGTACTGTATGTATACACGTGTACACGTACTGTATGTATACACGTGTACACGTACTGTATGTATACACGTGTACAAATACTGTATGGATAAACATGTACAAATACTGTATGTATACACGTGTACACGTACTGTATGTATACACGTGTACAAGTACTGTATGTATACACGTGTACACGTACTGTATGTATACACGTGTACACGTACTGTATGTATACACGTGTACAAATACTGTATGTATACACGTGTACAAATACTGTATGTATACACGTGTACACATATTGTAGGTATACACATGTACAATGTATGTATACACATGTACAAATACCGTATGTATACACGTGTACACACACTGTATGTATACACATGTACAAATACTGTATGTATACACGTGTACACATATTGTAGGTATACACATGTAAAAAATACTGTATGTATACACATTCACAAATACTGTATGTATACATGTGTACACATACTGTATGTATACACGTGTACAAATACTGTATGTATACACATGTACAAATACTGTATGTATACACATGTACACATACTGTATGTATACACATGTACACATACTGTATGTATACACATACTGTATGTATACACATACTGTAGGTATACACATGTACACATACTGTAGGTATACACATGTACACATACTGTAGGTATACACATGTACACATACTCTATGTATACACATGTACACATACTGTAGGTATACATATGTACATATACTGTATGTATACACATGTACACATACTGTAAGTATACACATGTCCACATACTGTAAGTATACACATGTACTCATACTGTAGGTATACACATGTACATATACTGTATGTGTACACGTGTACACGTACTGTATGTATACACGTGTACACATACTGTAGGTATACACGTGTACACATACTGTAGGTATACACGTGTACACATACTGTAGAATACACATTTACACATACTGTAGGTATACACATGTACACATACTGTAGGTATACACATGTACTCATACTGTAGGTATACACATTTACACATACTGTAGGTATACACATGTACACATACTGTAGGTATACACATGTACTCATACTGTAGGTATACACATGTACATATACTGTAGGTATACACATTTACACATACTGTAGAATACACATGTACACATACTGTAGGTATACACATGTACACATACTGTAGAATACACATGTACACATACTGTAGAATACACATGTACACATACTGTATGTATACATCTGTGTACACATACTGTATGTATACATCTGTGTACACATACAGTATGAATACATATGTGTACACATACTGTATGAATACATATGTGTACACATACTGTATGAATACATATGTGTACACATACTGTATGAATACATATGTGTACACATACTGTATGAATACATATGTGTACACATACTGTATGTATACATATGTGTAGTCTGAAGAGGTTTTGTTTGCTCTCTCATATTATAGTATCTTACCTGTCCTGGGCTGGGATCGTCTTCAGGGCTGATGGGGTTAGATTGGAGGAAGGATGTGTCCCCCAAAAGATCCCCAATGTCTGTCTCACTGTCAATGTCAAACAATGACCTCAGGCTCTTCACCAACACTTCATCCATCTGGTTGGCAGATCAGAGTGATAACAGAAAGCTTAAAACTACTTATACTGATAATAATAACAAGAGTATAATAATTATTGATTATCAGAAATGTAAACACATCTACCTATAAGAGTCTATGACTACAAAAACATTTAACATGTAATCAGTTTTATAAACTCTATAACACATAAAACTATACAACAATATATAAAGTCATTAGTTTCAGTATTTAGAGCGATGCTGATGAATCAGTAGTAATAATATAATAATATATGATTTCTACCTTTGAAAGGAGCTAATCTGCAGGATGAGTTATTTTAATTCGAAGTTATTCTGTTTATAATCTGTAGATTTAACTAAATAAAGTGGATTTTAACAAACAGTATTACTACTTCTACTTGAGGAAAGTCTGTGAATAGCTAACAGTGCAGCTATTATGCTAGCATTATGCTAGTATTAGCTAACATCCCAGTGAGTTTCTCAACCTTCTCCAACAATTCTTGAGGTTCAGAAGAACTTGTGTTATAACGACTAAAACTAGACTCAGACTGATGAAAAACGTTTGCTAGATGTAGAAAATAATTTACATTTTTTTTAAACTCTGTGTTTACAGAGGTAGCTGCATCTAAATTAGCGTTAGCATAGCGGAGTTAGCTATTAGTTATCATGTTAGAAAACACCACAGTTTAACTAAAGTAAACCTGTTTGAGTTCTTACCTTCTGCTTTCACTGAATCTGTAGATCAACAACGATGATAAAGTCTTTCTGGTCGATGTAGATGACAAGTTTCAGGTTTGAGTAGCTTTCACTGCTAAGTCTGCTGATGAAATGAGAGATCAGAGAATCCCAACATCTGCTACAGAAAACGTGACGTCACGAAAATTTTGAAAAATGCTACCTGATCTATCTAATATCGATCTGTCTGTCCGTCTGTCTGTCTGTCTGTCTGTCTATCTATCTATCTGTCTCTCTGTCTGTCTGTCTGTCTGTCTCTCTGTCTGTCTGTCTCTCTGTCTGTCTGTCTATCTGTCTGTCTGTCTGTATATCTATCTGTCTCTCTGTCTGACTGTCTTTCTGTCAATCTATCTATCTGGCTCTCTGTCTGTCTGTCTATCTGTCTGTCTCTCTGTCTGTCTGTCTGTATATCTATCTGTCTCTCTGTCTGTCTGTCTATCTGTCTGTCTGTCTGTCTGTCTGTCTATCTATCTGTCTCTCTGTCTGTCTGTCTGTCTATCTATCTGTCTCTCTGTCTGTCTGTCTGTCTATCTGTCTTTCTGTCAATCTATCTATCTATCTATCTGTCTATCCGTCTGTCCATCTGTCTGTCTTTCTATCTATCTGTCTCTCTGTCTCTCTGTCTGTCTGTCTGTCTATCTATCTGTCTATCTATCTATCTATCTGTCTATCCGTCTGTCCATCTGTCTGTCTTTCTATCTATCTAATATCTATCTGTCTGTCTGTCTTTCACTTAATCTATTTAACTATCTGTCCGCCCGCCCCCCCGCCCGTCTATCCGTCAGTCTATCAGTCTGTCTGTCTTTCAGTCTGTCTATCTTTCTGTCTGTCTGTCTGTCGTCTATCTATCAGTCTGTCCGTCTGTCTTTCTATCTGTCTGTCTGTCTCTCTATCAGTCTGTCTGTCTGTCTGTCATCTATCTATCAGTCTGTCTGTCTGTCTATCTATCTATCTGTCTCTCTGTCTGTCTATCTGTCTGTCTGTCTGTCTTTCTGTCAATCTATCTATCTGTCTCTCTGTCTGTCTGTCTATCTGTCTATCTATCTATCTGTCTATCTGTCTATCCGTCTGTCCGTCTGTCTGTCTTTCTATCTATCTAATATCTATCTGTCTGTCTGTCTGTCTGTCTTTCACTCAATCTATTTAACTATCTGTCCGCCCGCCCCCCCGCCCGTCTATCCGTCAGTCTATCAATCTGTCTGTCTATCTTTCTATCTAATATCTATTTGTCTGTCTGTCTGTCTGTCTGTCTGTCTGTCTGTCTATCTAATATCTGTCAGTCTAATATCTGTGTCTAATATCTGTCTGTCTAATATCTGTCTGTCCATCTATCTATCTATCGATCTGACCCCTCCGCCCCCCCACCCGTCTATCTGTCAGTCTGTCTGTCTATCTATCTATCTGTCTGTCTGTCTGTCTGTCTCTCTCTCTAATATCTATCTTTCTATCTGTCTGTCTGTCTGTCTATCTAATATCTATCTATCTCTCTATCTGTCTGTATGTCTGTCTGTCTGTCTAATATCTATCAATCTATCTGTCTGTCTATCTAATATCTGTCTGTCTGTCTGTCTATCTATCTGCCCGCCTGCCCCCCCTTCGGTCTATCTATCTGTCTGTCTATCTATCTATCTATCTGTCTGTCTATCTAATATCTATCTGTCTGTCTATCTATCTGTCTGTCTGTCTATCTATCTGCCCGCCTGCCCCCCCTTCCGTCTATCTATCTGTCTGTCTATCTATCTATCTATCTGTCTGTCTATCTAATATCTATCTGTCTGTCTGTCTATCTAATATCTATCTGTCTGTCTATCTATCTGTCTGTCTGTCTATCTAATATCTATCTATCTGTCTGTCTATCTATCTGTCTGTCTGTCTATGTAATATCTATCTGTCAGTGTGCCTGTCTGTCTGTCCGTCTGTCTGTCTAATGAAACTCCCAGGCTGTGGGGGACCAACAGTGGGTGAATGACCTGAACTTATTTTTCAATAGGTTTGATCGGTCATCTGCCCCTCCCCCAGCCCAGCCAAGCCTGCTGCAACCCCCTTCATTGGCACCTCCAGGACACTGCCCCACCCCCTCCTCCACCTCCCTTCCTGCAACACTCAGTTCACTGCCACCCCCCACTGCTCATTTCATCAGCTCAACACCACCATCCCCCCCATCCACAAAATTCAGCACACAGCCCCCCTGCTCCACCCTGTCCCTCACAACTCTCCAGGTGAGAGATCAGCTCAGGAAGATGAAGGCGAGGAAGGCTGCGGGTCCGGACGGCATCAGCTCCAGGCTCCTGAAGTCCTGCGCAGACCAGCTGTGTGGGATAGTTGAACACATGTTCAACCTGAGCCTGAAGCTGGGGAGAGTGCCACAGATGTGGAAAACATCCTGCGTGGTACCTGTCCCCAAGACTCCGCACCCCAAGGACCTCAACAGCTACAGGCCGGTGGCTCTAACATCCCACCTGATGAAGACCCTGGAGCGGCTGGTCCTTGTTCATCTCCGCCCCCTGGTGAGCCCAGCGATGGACCCGCTTCAGTTCGCCTACCAGCCTAGCATCGGGGTGGACGACGCCGTCATCTTCCTTCAACACCGAGCCCTCTCTCACCTGGAGAAGCCGGGAAGCACTGTGAGAATCATGTTCTTTGATTTCTCCAGTGCTTTCAACACAATACAGCCTCAGCTTCTGAAGGACAAGCTGGAGCACACCAGTGTGGACCACCACCTCACATGCTGGATACTGGACTACCTCACCAACCATCCACAGTATGTGAGGTCACGGGACTGTGTGTCCGACATGGTTGTCTGCAGTACGGGGGCCCCACAGGGAACGGTCCTGGCTCCGTTCCTCTTCACCCTCTACACTGCAGACTTCCACTACAACTCACCCACCTGTCACCTGCAGAAGTTCTCTGATGACTCTGCCATCGTCGGTCTCATCACAGATGGGGACGACAGGGAATACAGAGGACTGACGCAGGACTTTGTGGACTGGTGCCAGCGGAACCAACTCCAGATCAACACGGTGAAAACCAAGGAACTGGTGGTTGATTTCCGCAGGCACACACACTCCCCCCCGGACCCAGTGAACATTCAGGGAACAGACATTGAGATGGTGACATCTTACAAGTACCTGGGTGTTCACTTGAACAATAAACTGGACTGGACAGACAATACCACGGCACTTTATAGGAAAGGCCAGAGCAGACTCTATCTGCTCAGGAGACTCAGGTCCTTTGGAGTGCGGGGAGCACTCCTCAAGACATTCTACGACACCGTGGTGGCATCAGCCATTTTTTATGGTGTGGTCTGCTGGGGCAGCGGCATCTCAGTGTTGGATAGGAAAAGACTCGATAAACTGATAAGGAAGGCCAGCTCTGTCCTGGGATGCCCCCTGGACCCAGTGGAGGTGGTGGGAGGAAGGAGGATGACAACTAAGCTGTCATCCATAATGGACAATCACTCCCACCCGATGCGGGACCAAGTAACAGCACTGGAGAGCTCCTTCAGCGACAGGTTGCTTCACCCACAGTCCTGCTGTGTTTTTCGTACACTGTGCTGCTGCAATAATGTAAATTTCCCCACTGTGGGACTAATAAAGGGATATCTTATCTTATCTTATATCTTATCTTATCTTATCTTATCTTATCTTATCTCTCTGTCTGTCTGTCTGTCTTTCACTCAATCTATTTAACTATCTGTCCGCCCGCCCCCCCGCCCGTCTATCCGTCAGTCTATCAGTCTGTCTGTCTATCTTTCTATCTAATATCTATTTGTCTGTCTGTCTGTCTGTCTGTCTGTCTGTCTGTCTGTCTATCTAATATCTGTCAGTCTAATATCTGTCAGTCTAATATCTGTCTGTCTAATATCTGTCTGTCCATCTATCTATCTATCGATCTGACCCCTCCGCCCCCCCACCCGTCTATCTGTCAGTCTGTCTGTCTATCTATCTATCTGTCTGTCTGTCTGTCTGTCTCTCTATCTAATATCTATCTTTCTATCTGTCTGTCTGTCTGTCTATCTAATATCTATCTGTCTGTCTGTCTGTCTGTCTCTCAATCTAATATCTATCTATCTCTCTATCTGTCTGTATGTCTGTCTGTCTGTCTAATATCTATCAATCTATCTGTCTGTCTGTCTAATATCTATCAATCTATCTGTCTGTCTATCTAATATCTGTCTGTCTGTCTGTCTGTCTATCTATCTGCCCGCCTGCCCCCCCTTCCGTCTATCTATCTGTCTGTCTATCTATCTATCTATCTGTCTGTCTATCTAATATCTATCTGTCTGTCTATCTATCTGTCTGTCTGTCTATCTATCTGCCCGCCTGCCCCCCCTTCCGTCTATCTATCTGTCTGTATATCTATCTATCTATCTGTCTGTCTATCTAATATCTATCTGTCTGTCTGTCTATCTAATATCTATCTGTCTGTCTATCTATCTGTCTGTCTGTCTATCTAATATCTATCTGTCAGTGTGCCTGTCTGTCTGTCCGTCTGTCTGTCTAATATCTATCTGTCCGTCCGTCCGTCCGTCTCTCTGTCTGTCTATCTATCTATCTGTCTGCCTGCCTGCCTGCCTGCCTGCGTGCCTGCTTCCTGCCTGTCTGTCTGTCTGTCCGTCTATCTATCAATCTATCTATCAGTCAGTCTGTCTGTCTGTCCGTCTCTCTGTCTATCTGTCAGTCTGTCCGTCTATCTGTCTATCTATCTATCTATTTGTCTGTCTTTCTATGTAATATATATCTGTCAGTCCGTCTGTCTGTCTGTCTATCTATCTATCTATCTGCCTGCCTACCTGCCTGCTTCCTGCCTGTCTCTCTGTCTGTCTGTCTGTCTGTGTCTCTATGTATCTATCTATATGTCTGTCTGTGTCTCTGTCTATCTGTCTCTCTGTCTGTGTCTCTGTCTATCTGTCTGTCTGTCTGTCTATCTATCTCTCTATCTGACTGCCTGCCTGTCTCTTTATCCCTCTGTCTATCTATCTATGTATCTATTCGTCCTTCCGTTTATCTGTCATCTATCTGTCTGTCTGTTGGTCTGTCTGTCTGTCGGTCTGTCTGTCTGTCGGTCTGTCTGTCTGTCGGTCTGTCTGTCTGTTGGTCTGTCTGTCTGTCGGTCTGTCTGTCTGTCGGTCTGTCTGTCTGTCTGTCGGTCTGTCTGTCTGTCTGTCTGTCGGTCTATCTGTCTGTCTGTCGGTCTGTCTGTCTGTCTGTCTGTCTGTCTGTCTGTCTGTCTGTCTGTCTGTCTGTCTGTCTATCTATCTATGTATCTATTCGTCCTTCCGTTTATCTGTCATCTATCTGTCTGTCTGTCTGTCTGTCTGTCTATCTATCCATCAATCTATCATCGGCCATTTGTCTCACCAGGACTGTAGCCTCTGTATATAGGGTGTGCTATACCACGTCATTACACCATGTAATAGTAATTACATTTGAATTAATTGGAATAATTATAGTTGTCATATAGTGAAGTTCTAGGCTCTTAAATAGGTCTGGAGCCTATCCCAGCTGACATTGATGAAGGTGATATTCTATATATGCATGTTTCTCCCTCTACATTAAAACCTCTTGGCTTTGTTTATCACAGCGTGTTTTTCTTCATCACAGGTGAAACATTCCTCACTCACCTTTGCAGCCTATATTAAAAGGTGGGATGATCCTCTGTAACAGACAGAAGGCAGCAGCATTGCATGTGGTTTATTTCTGAGGCCCTGCTACTTAAAGTACAGAGTTACCGCTGCTGTCTGGTTGAATTCAAACACAGTACCCACAGTGTCAGGTCACAGGACATTTTAACATTAGTTCTTCCTCCTGGTCACACTGAACTTGGCAGAAGTAGGTTCAAATTCTACGCTGCATACAAATGGAATGAACCTCAAACATGTATCAAGTTACATTCTTACTATATTTGAACAGTTTCAAGTCACTTTTCTATGATTACAATCAAACTTGTAATTGTTTTCTTTAAATTATGGAATATTTACACGTGTCTGTAAATGATCTGTGTGTTCGTCTGTTTTAAATCTATATGTTCTTTTTTTTGGACTCAGGTCTCTCTTGAAAAAGAGATCCAGACCTCCATGAGACAACCTGTTCAAATAAAGGATTAATAATAATAATAAAATGTCTCCTTTCCAGTTCTCCATCTTTAGTGGAAGTAGGTCATCTTCAGAGCATCGGTTTCATTTTGTGAATAAGTTCTTAATTAATTTGATTTGCCCAGTAGAACCAACATATTTAGAAACTGGATCCAGTTGTCAGCAGTCATAGGAACAGTCATCTTATTCTGATACTTTCTCTAACAGCAAAACACAGACACATACCATATGTTTTATATTTATAACAATAATAAAGTTTATTTATACTATACTTATCAAACAACATGCACAGAATAAAAATTAGTCAAATTAAGGAATTTACTGTCATTTATAATTACAAAACATTTACAATTAAAACTTTAACAATTGAACAATTGAAGAATTAAATTTGCTTCTAAATAGGACTGGTTGTTACAATCCCTAGAATGTATTGTAACAACCAGTCCTGTTTAGAACAAAAGTAAATTTTTAGATTTTTTTAAAAGGATAATAATTCTTATTTCAAAAATTGAAAGTATACAGAAATTCAACAAAAGCAATTATTCAAACTTTAAAAAGGGTTAAAATGGATAAAAATCTATAAATTATCCTAAAGAGACCCAACAATCCGCCTTGAGCAAGCACTTGGCCACAGTGGCGAGGAAAAACTGCCTTTTTAAAAGGCAGAAACCATCGAGCAGATACGAGACTCAAGGTGGGCGGCCTCTGCTTTGACCGGTTGGGGTGAGAGAGATAGAGAGAGAGAGATGGGAAGATAGATGAGGAGGGGGAGATAGATAGGGAGGACAGGTGGAGAGAGGGAGCGTGGGACAGGGACACAGACATGTGCAACAACAATAACAATAACAGCTATTATAATAGTGATATAATAATTATAAAGCTTATTTATAGAATACTTATTAAATAATGTGCACTGAATAAAAATTACAAAAGTTGCTAAAAATTACTACCATTTACATTTAAAGTCTTAACAATTAAATCTTATTAATGTAAGAAAATGTTATGAAAATTTTACAAAACCAAAAATTAAAAAAAGGTTAAAATTACAAAAAAACACGCTTTAAATGTATATTGAAACATGTCTAATAATCTAATATATTTCTATACACATGTAAAAAGTTCCTGATGATGGAGCAGCAGCTGAACTCGTCGCCGTCTTCTGCTCAGGCAGCAGGAGCCGTCATATCCTAGAAAGAAAAATGTTAAATGTCAGCAAAACCATAACATCATGTTGGGACCACAATAACCACCTTTCCTGTGTCTTAAAGAGAAAGTCTCTGTGGAGACAGAGAGAGACGTTTTACAGTCATTTCTCTCTTAGTTCTCTTGTTTGATCACCTCTCCCTACAGAGGAGAAATAAAAATCAGTATCCACCCAAATCTACTAATGACCATATTTGGTGTGACGCTCCTGTCCCTGAACATGAACAGCAGGCTAAATGGAGGGAATCAAATCAGAGAGGAAGTTTTGACTGCACCTCCAAACTGAACTGTTTTCTCACATAGAGATCAGAGTGGATCAGTAGGTCTGGCCTGACAAACAAATGTGCATTCCTACCTGCTGCAAGATGGCCTGTAATCAAGCAGGCGTCAACTGCGGGATGTTGCAAATTCCTCCTGCATCATTCTGCGGTGGGACTACAGGTCCCAAAGGAACAACTGATGCAGGACGAGGGCGCTGGGGTCCCATGTTTCAATTCGAAACATGGGACATTCAGACATTCAGTCTGTCAATGGCTCGGCCACGAAAATAAACTGAATGTTTTTCTCCCTCCATTATCCATTTAGCTCTGGATCTGATAAATGCCCCTTCTGCTTTTAGAGTTAACATTTCATCTAGTTTAGGTTGAAGGCTTAGTATCATCTGTAGGATAATAATCAGCCATTGTCCACGTTCATCTGCTGTATGGGACACAATCTGAACTTTTGTAACATTTTTAGGTGGATGGCAACCCCTGCCTGAGCCTTGGCACACAGTCTGGAGTTCTTCCTTTCTTCAGCAGGTGGTGCTGTTGTGAAAAACAAAAGGTCCTGAGGCCAGAATATGGAATATCTGGAATATCTGGAATATCTTGGAGAAAAAAGCATGAAACTGTGTAGTTTGAAACTGGTAGATGAGCACAGATTGGTGCAGCTGGAAAAAATGAACCCAATCCAATTAGAGAGACAAGATAAATAAATAAATAAATGGGTAAATAATCTCACCTGACTAACACAGAAGCATGTTACCATTATGTCTGTAGTATTTCAGCTCTTATACCACAGGTTGCTGCAAAGAGCACTGCCAGTTTTAATCAAAAGCCTGTGTTATGGCCCCGTTTCACTGCCTCTCCAGAGGGCAGGTGGAGCTTACAAATACATTCATTCGCCTCTCCTGGTGTGAATGAGGAGATGATAAAAGTAGCCAGGCATCACAAACAGGTTTGGAAAAAAAAACCAACTACTCAATGACAGCTGGTTAACAAATCAACTTCCTATTTAATTAAAGAACCAGTGTCAGAAAAGAAGGATCAGGGATTTACAGCCGACTAAGACGACTAAGGCTTTCACTCAGTGCTCTACCAAAAAAGTCACCTGTGTAATTATGTTAGTATCTGGCTGCCTCTATTAAAAATCTGATTTAAGGTCTGTACTTTATTTACCTTCAAATGCAGATATTTTGTTGTTTCAAGCAAGTGGTATTCATTTTTTCATTGTTGTTATTATTCTATAAAAATATCAATACTCTGATACTCTGGACATCTTATTAGTTGTAAAATACAAAAGTGACTCCAGTCTGCTTCAATAGTTTGAGCATTCAGCAGGTTCTCTCAGGCCCAAAAGACAACAAAAGGTTTTCAGATGTAACCGGGCCAGTTTTGGCACTATAATTACACAAAATCAGTTCCATTGTCCCCCTTTTTGTTATACCTGACTGCCAGGACCGTCCCAGTTCCTTCTGTGTTGCCCCTCCTTATTTCTTCTTCTGTGGTTCCCCCTATATATTCTGCTTGTCCCATAGCCTCTCCCCTTCTAAATTGTCCCCACATGGGAGAGGTTGGTTACCTGTTGTTGCTTCTGATAGCACCCTGTTAATTCTTGTATATAGTATGTATTAAGTTATTTTGCTGTTTGTTTTGTAGACTGAGGAGCTGGGGCATGTAAATAGCTATGTAATAATGTAAATAGCTTGCACACTGAAGTGCTGTTGTCTTCCTTCATCAGTGTGGCAATAAATGGAGCATTCTCCAAAGAAAAACTGGTGCTGAGGTTGATTTCTACACATCCTCCTGAGACCCAGCCCATTGACTTGTGTCCTCTGTGATGGACATTTTTTGTTAACATGCCCCTCCTTTTACTCTTTAGAGTTACTCAATCAATCCCTGTTGTATTTTAAAGAGGACATCCAGGGCTTTCCAGTGATATGTCATGTGATAGGCTGGGATGCTGGGAACTCTCATTTTCTTTTCATTCAAAATGGATAGCATAGCGGCAAGCACATTTTATGGAAAGAGGAGAGGTAAATCAAATATTGTTAATATATTGTTCTTTTACTGTGATAATCTTATATTTTCTTGTTTATTAACATGTCAGGAATGATAGATTTAGCTTTGAAAGCAATTCAATTATTTGTGTTTTGAAATAATAGCCCTTTTTTGAATGTCAATTA
Source organism: Chaunax sp. Z400 (assembly GCA_037577475.1). Taxonomy (NCBI): domain Eukaryota; kingdom Metazoa; phylum Chordata; class Actinopteri; order Lophiiformes; family Chaunacidae; genus Chaunax; species Chaunax sp. Z400. The sequence goes on along the minus strand of CM075192.1, from coordinate 5,246,442 downwards.
CAGTGGACACCAAGACCATCTTAATGTTCTTAATGACTCAACATTGTTGTAGGAGACAGAACTGAAGCAGAGAGGATTCTTTAAAGGATAGTTGATGGAGACTCAGATTTGGAGCTGTCAGATGATGAGACAGATGAGGATGAGTTTGAACCAGGGATAGGGGGTGAAGAAGAGGAAGAAGATGCAGAAGGATCAGAAGAGCAGACAGAGACAGACACAGAGACAGACAGGGATGAGCAGGAAAGACGTCGTCCACTGTGGGCCAGGAGCAGCATGTATGTTTTTAATTCCAAAATAAAATATGTTATGTAATTACACTAAATTGATCATTATAAACCTGTAATGCAATACCCACAATGCAGACATATTGTTATGTATATCAGTGATATTTATTAGTGATTTTTGAGGTTTGAAGATTTCCAAGTGGTGTCATGAAATATAAGCAAATTTCCTCTAGAATCCAGTGTCTATGCTTGTGGGTATAGTCAACAGGAGACCATATTACATACACTGGAACTGTCCCAATAATGCACTACTACCTGACTAAACTGTAATCCAAATACAGTTGTGTAAGATAAAATTATTATTTCTTTGATTACCTTTCATTTATTGGATATACCTAGTTTGGCTGGCTTTTCATACGAAAATAGTCCTGGAGTGGACATGTTATAAAATTTAGAATAAAAATAAATTCTAAAAAGTCTAAATTGTAAGATTTTTTTTAACCCTAAATAGGTAGGAAATAACAAAAGAAAAGAAATTCTAATACACTTTTTTTCCTCGGTTCCCAGGAGGATATTGTTTTGACAGCACGTTTAACACTTTAGCACACAAAATAAACACCTTTTTTGATTCTGGGACAAAGTTTCTTATGTCTGCCTCCTACAAACATCCTACCACTCTGCTCAGGCTTCCCACATAGTAGTTAAACGTTTTAATTTTAGAGTAAAAATGTCTCCTGTATGTTTTATAGTTCCCGTTTCACAGGGACACTAATTAATGAGACACACTAGGAACGCACACGCTGTGTTGCTGCTGTTCCCCAGTCAAATGCTATGCAGCACAGGACTGGTAAGTCGTGTGTGTGTGTGTGCTCTCTCCCTCATTCAAGCTAGTGATGTTAAAAGTTACATATTTCGGTTCTAGGTGTATAAAAAATGGAAATAATTTACAGGTAGAGTGTTATGTAATGCCTTTAAAGCGATATTGGTTACAAATGGACTTTATTGGTGTTGAGCTAAATGGAGATTTTGCTTTGCTAGAGAGGAGTACAACCTGCCACACTGCAACTGTGTGACTGACTGCCCCTGTTGCTCTGTTTTAGGTGTGTGTCTGTGTTCTTTATGCACTTTTTCTGTTCTAGATGAACTGTTCATGAACTTGAATTTATTCTGGGACATATTTCAATTGCTTTATTAATATGTGCAATTTATTTTAAGTTACGCATCATCATTTTTTCCTTATTCAGGACACGCATCAACTTTGTATATGCTCGCCAATGCAAGGGAAGGAGCGCTTCTTCATCCAAGAGAGGAAGCGCCGGAAAGGATTCTTCTTCTTCTTTTTTCGATTGGCCACTGAAAATATAAATATAATATAAATATGCACCATCCTCCAAAATGTACAACAGTCAAACATAAGCAGAGGTGACTGTTTCTTACCACATGTGATTGGGTTCTCAACTCTCTCACGGATGTCCTCTGTCGTGCTTGTTAAACTCCACCAACTAAACACACACACAAAATGTTATTCCTGTTATTATCATGACTTCTCAAAGAATCATATAAACTTCATTAAAGAGGTGATCATGATTGTCATGACCAGAGGAAGTCACCTCACCCGTCTACATACTCCACATCTGCTGTCCTCACTGTGTTCTCGGGTGCAGCCATGACCACGCCTGATGGTGAGATTGTGGGAGTTTGACTGCAGCGGTCTGGGTGGGAGTCAGCAGTATCATCCCGTGTCTGAGCAGTAACAGCAGGCTCACGAATGTCTTCTATCATGCTTGTTAAACTCCACCAACTAAACACACACACAAAATGTTATTCCTGTTATTATCATGACATCTGAAGAATCATGTAAGCTTCACTAAGATATAAACACACTCTAAAAACAGGTTCCATTAATGATTGACTGAAGCATTTTCTCTTCTGTCTGACAAATGATCATCATGACCAGAGAAAGTCTTCTCACCTGTCTCCACTGTCAATGTCAAGCCGCTGTGTGTTCTCCTGTGTAGCAGACTGAGCAGACTTCTTCTTCTTCTTTTCTGAAAACAAAGGGACAATGCACTTAAATACCTGAGGATCGGAAAAAGAAAAAGCTAAGGCTTCTAAAACTACAGCCTGCCCGTGTCGTTGTGATTATAGACGTCGAGGAGTTGATCTATAATACGCCTGAGGTGGCCTGTAGGACAGAACCTGTAAAACCATATAAAACCCTATTTACACGAGATGAACTTGATGTGATTGTATGTGATTGGTGTGATAATACATAAAGAGGGACGATAGGTGATAGTATGAGGAGAAATGGCGGATAGCAAAATAATTCTAGTAAATGTATATGCACTACATCTGGCACAAGCCAACTGCTTTTCAGCATTAAATATTCAGTTAGCACAATTTCAAAATATACCATTACTTGTCAGTGTGATTTAAATCTCCTAAGCAAGGTGTCAGTAGATTGCTCTGGTCACACTTTACCAAAATTAAATAAGACATTAATCTTTTCGCAAGCCTTCAAAGAATTATTGGAATACAGTTATTAAAGATGCTCCAGAGTGCACATTCTTTTCAGAAACAAATAATTCTGACTCCAGAATCAACAACTTTCTTTTGTCAAACTCTTGGTGAATATTGTTAACACATCTATACATAGCATCATGTCACCCACTGCTGCAGAGTGAGAAAGAATCTTGCGGGGTTCTGAAGCAATTTCAAGGTCAGACAGATACAGAGTTACACAACTGAAAATCAGTCACAGAGCTTGTATCACTCCCTTAAGAATAAACAAATACACCCAATAAAATAAATTGGACATTAAAACAATCTCCTTCAAACCATGAACCATAATCACACCTGATGGTAAGATGGAGAATAGCCCATAGTCCTTCCTACGGTCAATAAATGGATGACTGAGAACTTCACTGGGAGTGATCCTCTTATTTGGATCTATTTCCAGCATGGCCTTCAAGAGTTCTATGCACTTCTCGCGCTCCTCAGCTTCTGCTTCATTGTCACTCTCCAGACGCACCTAGTTAAGGAAACAATGGTCAAATCCACCATCACTCACTCATCCTTAAGATTAATGACAGGATAATCCATCATACTAACAACAGTAACTTGGCACCTACTTTTTTCAGATCATCCAGAGATTGAAGTTTGCAACCATTGGGAAGACTGGGAAGGAATTCTTTGAGATTCTTCTCAGAGCTCTAAAAAGAATGTGTAATGTATTTTTATGCATGATTCTTCCAATAAAACTTTTGCAACTGTAAACATGTTATCTTAAGAAGGGTTTAGAAGTTTAAAGGTGCTACCTTGAGCTTCCACTTTTTGCAAAAAGCCTTTTTGAAAAACATTTTTGTCTTTCTCCCATCGTTAAGAAGGTGGTTTGCTGGCTGACCCAGGAGTTCAACAATTAATGGGAGCTGGAGATAAAACACAACATCACATGAAGATATGCAACAAGAATACTTCTTTTCTCTTTTGTCAAGATGCTAATAGTCATAACTCCCATGATAGCAAACATACAAAATTCTTTACACCACCACACATCACATTACCTCCATCTGTCACCCTCAACTTAATTTTAATGCAATTTCATCTGAACGGCAAAGAAGTAGACTGATTATAGTAGATATCTTACCACGTATTTTTCTTCTGTCATTCCACTAAACAGTGGATGGCCGCAGAGCATCCAGGCCATGACACAGCCCAGAGACCACATATCAATGGCCTCAGAAAATGGCAGGCCTAAATACATTTCTGGGGCCCTAAAGGTGAAAGAATAAACAGTGTACACAGCGATATTTTAAATATTAAAAATGTAAGCGCATGGAGCATCTTACAAATGAAATAAAGAGCAAGTATGGACAGGAAGCCCATGACTGCTTCTTTATGACAAATCTGGAAACTACCAATGCATGTCAGTATAATAACTATAATCAGTATTATAATAGATTTTACCTAAAGGGAGCTCCTTGCAGCGTCATACCCTGCTTGGCTTCTGACCTGTACATGGCCAAACCAAAGTCTATCAGCTTGACTTCTAAGGGTCTTTTCTGGCAATCCACTGCCATGATGTTATTTGGTTTTATATTAGTGTGGATTATGCCCGCATCACTCAGAGTCTCCAATGCTGTGGCCATCTGCAGAACACAGGCAGTGACACATTTCATAGTTTCTCACAGTTTATAACTGACAGTGTTGAGTTGTTTTCTTTCTATCTGATTGTTCTGTGTTCGTACCTGTTGGACGATGACTCTGATGTCACTCAGAAGCATAGGCTTTTGGTTGTTTTCACAGTTCATTTCCCATAAGTTATTATCCAACACCTCGAACACTGGCGCCTTTCCAACGGTGAAGTTAAACCAACCATGAAGTCTGACTATGTTATTCAGGTCAGTGTTCATGACCATTAAATCGTTCAGTTTGCAGACCTGGAGATACATGACAAGTTTGACATGATTAGCTCTTTACATATAGCTATATGTTCACATGTATGAAAGTCAGGTAAAAAATGTCTATGCTGGATAATCTGAGATAACATTGAACTGTAAATGTGTTACTGAAGAGAATTAAATGAAGGAAATTGCCTTTTGCACTTACTAAAATATAACTTGGTAAGTAGTCTGCGCTTACTGACTAAACTAATAATATTACAGGTGTGAACATCAAAATCAACAAAGTGGCTCACCTCATTGTCACAACTATCTATATAGTTGGGTCGTTTTACAGCCACCATCTCTCCAGTGTGATTATTCCTACATTTTCTTATTTCTCCATCAATGCCCGCTCCCAGCTTGTCCAGTATCTCAAAATCGAGGGAGTTTAAGTAGAAACTCTGATCGGCAGCAGGATCTAAGTACTCCCTTGTCCATGGGTAGGATATACAGTCAATAAATGGATGACTGAGAACTTCACTGGGAGTGATCCTCTTATTTGGATCTATTTCCAGCATGGCCTTCAAGAGTTCTATGCACTTCTCGCGCTCCTCAGCTTCTGCTTCATTGTCACTCTCCAGACGCACCTAGTTAAGGAAACAATGGTCAAATCCACCATCACTCACTCATCCTTACGATTAATAAGAAGATTATCCATCATACTAACAACAGTAACTTGCCACCTACTTTTTTCAGATCATCCAGAGATTGGAGTTTGCAACCATTGGGAAGAATGGGAAGGACATCTGTGAGATTCTTCTCAGATCTCTAAAAGAATGTGTAATGTATTTGTATGCATGATTCTTCCAATAAATCTTTTGCAACTGTATGTTATGCACACAAAACAAATAGATTTATTACAGAAGGAGTCTTACCATATCTTGTTCGGTATTTACATCAAGCTCACAGCCGCAGATCAAGAGGAGCATGACACAGCCCAGAGACCACATATCAATGGCCTCTGAAAATGGCAGGCCTAAAAACATTTCTGGAGCCCTGAATGTGGAAGAAACAAATGTATTTCGGAGATTAACTAGAAGGTTACCCAAAAGAGAGCAAACCTCCAGCTCCACCTCCAGACAGCTGTTTCCCCATTATTACATTACATTATTACGTTACATTATTAATAGACCTTACCTATATCGATGTTCTTGCAGAACCATGACCTGCTGGGCTTCTGATCTATGTATAGCCAAACTGAAATCTATCAGCTTGACTCCAAAGGGTCTTGTCTGGTGATCCACCATCATTAAATTATCTGGTTTTACATTACCGTGGATCACCCCGATTCTCTTCAGTACCTCCAATGCTGTGGCCATCTGCAGAACCAGGCAGTGATACTTTTCATAGTCTTTCACAGTTTAAATCTGACAGTGTTTACTTGTTTGCTTTCTATCATTGTATTGTTCGGTGTTCATACCTGTTGGATGATGACTCTTATGTCACTCAGAAGCATAGGCTGTTTGTTGTTGTTTGAGAGATATTTAGATAAGTCAATATCCAACTTCTCATACTGCAGTTCATTTTTACCACTGATATGATACTTGTTAAACCTTCGCATAATCATCTCCAGAGTGATGGACATCTGCAGGCACAGATAAGCATTAACAGAAGGGAATCACCTTTTGAAATTGTTATACTAAATTATATCAGACTGAATACTCTCCACTCACAGACTATACCAATAATTTAAAAGATGTAAGCATCGAAAACATCGGCCTACCTCTTTAAAACTGGGAACCACAAAATCCATTTCCATTACGGTCGTTAGGGGTCTAAGTTTCTGATATGATATAACAATGAAGAAAAACAAACTTCAAAGTTGTGTTTCTATAAATTGAATGGCTTTTATATTGAATATATTTATCATATAATTATATATATATAGTTTTTTGTTCTTTGATGTCATTTATGTCCTATGATGTCATTTGATGTCCTTTGATGCCCTTTGATGTCCTATGATGTCATTTGATGTCCTTTGATGTCCTTTGTCCTTTTTTGTACTACTTTGAAGTCCAGACTCGTTCGAAAGAATTAAATAACAATGATCACTGAACTGATCACCACCGGGTGATGAGTTGGATCCGATGGCAGCGGAGGATGCCGGACAGGCCCGTGCACCCAAACGTACAGTGAGGGTGTGCTGGGAGCGTTTGGCAGAGGCCCCTGTCGGGAGATCCTCACCTTCTTGCCTTGGGATTGGCAGACTGGGGTGGTGGTTCCCCATTTTAAGAAGGGGGACCAGAGGGTGTGTTCCAACTATCGGGGGATCACACTTCTCAGCCTTCCTGGGAAGGTCTATGCCAGGGTACTAGAGAGGAGAGTTTGTCTGTTAGTCAAATCTCGGATTCAGGAGGAACAATGCAGTTTTTGTCCTGGTCGTGGAACGCTGTATTAGCTCCTCACTCTCGCTAGAGTGCTGGAGGGTGCATGGGAGTTTACCCAACCAATCTACATGTGCTTTGTGAACTTGGAAAAGGCATACGACCGTGTCCCACATAGTGCTCTATAGGAGGTGTTCTGGGAATATGGGGAATCGGGCCCGTTGTTACAGGCCATTCGATCCCTGTATGACCGGAGCGAGGGTTTGGTTTGCATTGCAATAAGTCTGACTTGTTTCCGGTGAGAGCTGGACTGCATCAGGTTGCCTTTGTCACAGATTCTGTTCATAATCTTTATGGACAGAATTTCTAGGCACAGCCAGGTGATGGAGGGTGTCTGTTTGGTGGACTCAGGATTGCTTCTCTGCTTTTTGCAGATGATGTGGTCCTGTTTGCTCCATCATGCCGTGACCTCCAGCTGTCATTGGGACAGTTTGCAGCTGAGTGGGAAACAGCTGGGATGAGAATCAGCACCTCCAAGTCTGATGCCATGGTTCTCAGTCAGAAAAGGGTGGATTGCACACTCCAGGTCAGGGATGAGTTGCTGCCCCGAGTCGAGGAGTTCAAGTATCTCGGGGTCTTGTTCACGAGAGAAAGGGTGAGGAGCTCAGTCATTCGGGAGGGGCTCAGCGTGGAGCAGCTGCTCCTCCACATTGAGAAGAGTAAACTGAGGTGGTTCGGGCATTTGGTAAGGATGCCCCCTGGAGGCCTCCCTGGAGAGGTATTTCGGGCATGTCCCACTGGGAGGAGACCCCGGGGTAGACCCAGAACACGCTGCAGGGATTATATCTCTCGGCTGGCTTGGGAACGCCTTGGGGAGGTGGAAGAGCTGGAGGAGGTGGCTGGGGAGAGGGAGGTTTGGGCTTCTCTGCTCAGACTGCTTCCCCCGCGACCCAGACCCTTGATAAGTGGAAGAAAATGGTTGGATGGATGGATTAACCTACATTCCAAACACCTCAACGACCTTCCTTTTGTCTTCCTTATGTTCATAAAGAGTTGTCTTCTAACATCAAGAGATCTATATGATCCACACAAGAGGTTTTCAAAGTATGATCTGTGTTGTGGTTTCAGTTTTGTAGCTTCTGTTTTCTGTTTTATTTTGTAGTTCATTTCACTATATCATGCTTTCCACTTCCTGTCCTAATTTCTCATGCTCTGTTTTACCCTTTTGATTCCTCTGTCTGTGTTTTACTCTTCTGTGTTTCTAGTTCCAGTGGTTTTAGTTTTTAGTTTTAGCTCCCTTTCCCTGTGTTTGCTCACTCTGTTTTTTTTCCTCCTTTCTCTTCATTTTCCCTCCTCTGTGATTGTCTGAGTGTTTCCACCTGTCTCTGATTCTCTCCTCCTCTCTGTGCCACCTGTGTGTCATTGTCTCGTTACTCTGTGTATTTAAGTCTGTTTGGTTCTGTCCTCTGTTTCAGTTTGTCTGTGTTACCTCTGTTATATCCTGTTTACCCCTTGCCCTGCCTTGTCCTGCTGTTTTTGCCCTGCTTTGCCTCGTGTTTGCCTGTGATACCTCCTGTTTTTCCCCTCAGATTTCCCCTTAAGTTGTTTTGTTCATTTTTGTGTTTTATTAACTTGTTTTGGATTTTGTGTTATTGGATTTCTAAGTTGGATAATATTAGTTTTCATCACCCACAGTGTAAGACTTTGAAACCCCCAGATCTAAATCGTATTGTCTGACAAGCCTTTCACAAGTAAACTATGCATTACTGAAACACAAACTTCATCCCTCTCTCTCTCTAACAAAATCCATATCAACACAATCAATTTGTAAATGTGGAGGTGATCAAGCCAACTGTTAAATAATCTTTATTTTAGAGATTCTGTTTTCCCTTAAAGTTGGTGATACCAGAAGCTGACTATTGGAGACTGTGCAGCCATTGGAGCCAAAATCTGATTTTGAGGTAGATCAGAATCCATTTTTATTTGGGGGTTCTACTAACATTGTACATATTTTGTGAATGACTCGATAAACTAGAAACACCCAGATAGTCAACATCTCTAACAACGCAATTATCATTCAAACTTTATCAGGAAACAGTTTCCAGACCAAACAAGACCTAAAGACACTCACGTGGAAGCGCTGCTGGGTCTTTTTGTTGATCTCTAAAAGGTGTGCTTTGGATACTCCAGGTTCACTATTTTTATTCCTCTGGTGAAGGAACTCACTACATGGGTGAAACCGTCTCAAAAAATTAAGCAGTCCCGGGCCTGGACTGCTTCTCGGCTGCAAATCGGTCTGCAGATCGGTCTGCGTCTGCCTTCTCAGGGGGACACCCTGAAGAAGGTGTAAGCCGAGGCGTGTTGGTGTTTTTTAATGACTCAAGTCCATTGAATTAAAGGCCTTTTGCTTTTCAAACTACTTTGAGTGCCTGGACCTGGATTTTTTATGCCTTTTTTTGTTTTTGTTTTTGTTTGATTCTTCCACTCTCCTTCGATGCTAGTCCCCTTCCATGAGCACCGGTGGTTTGAGGGACACCAGTAGTGCTCCAGTTTTCTGTTTTTCATCAGACCATGTTGAGTCTCCTCCAACAATAAGATTGTGAAGAGGATTCTGGACAGACTTCCTTAAGAATTTTGAATATTTCTTCCAATGACAATTTGTATTGGCTAAGAATGTTGTTGGACCCAAAAGTTTCCTCTGATTTCTAGCACAAAGATGACATTGGTGAAGACAATCTTTTTTGACAACTTCTGATTTCACAAAAAAAAAAATCATGAAACGTTACAGCTGAGCTACACCAGCTGATTTCTAACTCCATGGAGTCGATGAGAAATCCTGATGGGGAACACAATCATGTTCACTCATGGTACTGAGTTCCCTGTAGGAAAAAAACATTTTGCTTTGACATTTTCAAAATAAAAAGTGGATTTTCTGTCACATTATCTATCATTATTATTAAGACCCCTGACATTTAGAGACTTAATTAAATAAAATAATGACATGTAGAAAAAATAAACAAAACAGAGCAACTCTTCGTACGTAAACTGTAAAATTAGGTAACTATTGCTGAGTCCCTTTTCAAAACAAATACCATACTGAGATACCATACAGATAACATAAACATATCCATCAGTCAGTCACCAGAGTTGGATTCAGTGACCGATGTCCTAAAACCTGGACAAATGAAAAAGCTGTCTTGCACGTTCAGATAACTCTGGTGATAAACCAACCACACTTGACTCATTGACAATAAATCTCATGTAAAGATTGACAAACCAAACCCACATGCCTGAATGAAAACATTGTCTCTGCATATGTTTGTATTGTTTTTGGCAGGTTGCTTTATGAAGCACATCTGAAGGGTCCTGTGTGTTTATGGATTGTAGACACAGTGCTGGCTCAGTCCTTTTTCTGCCAGCATCGCCTACATGTATTATTACATGTATTATTACATGTATTATTACAAGTATTATTACAAGTATTATAACAAGTATTATTGCACACTGTACAACTCTATTCAGTGATCTCTGCATCGAGCATCACTGTACAGCCTTTAATGAGACCAGTCGTAAGATTAATACGACAGTTTTTTTTCACTACACAAAGAGTTTGTACCAAAACAGTTTAAAACAACTGCAAACATTCACTCAAACTTGTTGGTCATTGAAAATCAAGCCATTCAGTCTGTCAATGGCTCGGTCGGCTGCCTCCTGGGTCTGGAAACGGACGACACCGTAGCCTCTGGAGCCATTGGCAACCACCTTAAAGGAAGTAAACACATGCTACTTTTAAGACCCACACACACGCAGTAAGAGTACATGAACACTGACTTTATAGTCCGACTATTGTGATGTTCTTTGCATTGGGAAAAAGGCTAAGCACACACATTCAATTAGACCTGCAGAGTCACAATACTATGCTCCAACAATGACTGTCGACCACAGCCCTGCTTCAGATTAGATATGAGAAGAAGGAATCAGACACTAGTCTCCTACCTGGCAAGACAGAACGTTGCCAAAAACAGACATGGTGTCATTCAGAGCCTCGCTGTCGATGGACTCCTCGAGGTTCTTGATGATCACCTTTCGGATGTTTTCATGCTGATGCTGTGCTGATGAGATGCGGGGACGCCGACCCCACACGCCATAAAAGTTGTAGGCGTCCAATGCACGCTCAGCTGAGGGAAGGAACACAGAGAAAATGGTTTGAGTTGTTCAGTAAATAGAAATTTTCAAGAGCAGATTTAACAGCATATGTTAAAAGTGTGGTTGGTCGTCTTGAGTGGGTTTCTAGTACTTACAGTAGGTGCTGTTGGGAAACTGAGTCCAAGTTCACAAATTCTTATTCCTTGATTTTTTTTTATGTCAGCACTCTAAAATATTCAGTTTACTATCATATATTAAGAAAACCACCAATTTTAGCTTTAAAAAGTCACTTAAATCGTTAATTGATTAACCTTTGACAATACATTGACAAGCCGGTTTGTGTTCAGCCACAATTGCTGTTATTAAATGTTTTTGCATAAATGATGAGTATTTATTTCTCAGGATTTTAATTCCCTGGACAAACAACAAAGATGTCTGTCTAATGATTCTTCTAATTGTTCCTTTACAGATTTTAAGAAAATGAGAAAATAATATCAGTAAAACACACCAGAGAAAACCAGATGAAGACACAGACCTGTTCTCTTATCAGTCATATACTATATGACTCGATAGTCACTCCTGCCAGACTGAAGGTGTCGCACAGGTTGGCCTCGGTCACCTGTCAGTCGAGACCCACGACGAACAGGAACGGGCAGGTAGTAGTGGCACTGGGAGCGCTGGTGTTCATACTGGAGTTGTCGATGTTAGCAAAGTAGTAGAAGAAGCAAAACAAAAGGTTTCTGTACAGTGCAAAGACTTCGCAAGACCAAGTGTCTGAAGAATCTTAGGCAGGGACGAAAACTTCCAGTGGCAGAAAAACGTTCAAAAATAAGCACGGAGCTCAAATATGGATTTTAAAACAGGCAAATGTCGGCAATTGTCGATTTTTTAATTGTGTAAATGAATTAATTGTTTCTATTAATCTGTGTGCTAAATAGCATCAATATGCTTGGTTTATGAGCATTCCCCGTGCCGCCCCCTTCTCCGTCACCTATTGGTTAGAAAGAGGTCACATGGGATGTCACGGATTGACCAGATTGGCTATTCTGCTCGTATGCGGAAGTGGAGTTTTGGAAAGAAACACGTAGCGCTTTACAGCCTCATTTTTTAAGAAATAAAACTTTATTGCAAATATGCAATAGCATAAGAGCAATCAACAAATAAGGCAACTTAATTCACTAAATTAGCCTAGTTCAGAAAAGTTGATAAAGGGAAACAGAAGACTAAGCTTAGTTTAAAATAAAATTACAACACAAATAAATAAATAAATTTATTAAATCATGGAAATCAGAAAAAGGAACACAAAAATATAATTTTTTACAAGGGTGAAGAAAACACCAAGCTCAAATTATTCTTCCAATTCAGTGAGGAAGAGTTTCAATAAACTGTGAATTTCCTTTGTTTTCACATCATTTACAAGTTTTAGTGAATTTCAGGAGGCCTGTGATCTGAATTCACTTGTTTTTGTCTTGTTGTGTTTTTTCATATAACGTGGTTTTTTTCTCCAGATGAAGTTTACATTAATTTGGTTCGTGGATATTATTCATTTGTTTGGAATTGCATTAGAGGAGGTTGGGTGAATACAACTTGATAAACTTTCCATTTTTGTTAGATAAATACGACCCAGTATTGATTAGTCTCTTTGGAGCCAGGAAGTTATTATGGCTTTACAGTTTTTATTTTGTTTTCAGTATTTAGTGATTGGCTTAGTTCTCTTTTGAACATTTAGAGCTGTAGAGTTGGCTGTAAAATTTAAAGATTTCTGAAGAGATTAATTTATCATCAGTGATTTCTATGTCATCAACCATCAAGGATGTGATATTATTTCTACTTTGTCTTCTTTTTTTCAAGACCACGAAAATAAACTGAATGTTTTTCTCCCTCCTTTATCCATTTAGCTCTGGATCTGATAAATGCCCCTTCTGCTTTTAGAGTTAACATTTCATCTAGTTTAGGTTGAAGGCTTAGTATCTTCTGTAGGATAATAATCAGCCATTGTCCACGTTCATCTGCTGTACTGGACACAGTCCGCCCTTTGGAAACATTTTTAGGAGGATGGCGACCCCTGCCTAAGCCTTGGTACCCAGTCTGGAGGCCTTCCTTTCTTCAGCAGGTGGTTCTGAGATGTGGGGAAAATGGGGATAACACAGAAGTAGTCTAACACAATGAGCCAACAATGGGATGTACATTACTAAGAATGAATCAGGGAAGTATTTTTAATTGTTTGGTCGAGATGTTTGTTTTCATTAAAGTATTTATCTTAACTGGTGGGTGATTTTGTTTAATCTGCAACCTTTATTACTGTTAATGCCTATAAATTGGTCAACTCTATTTAGCACTGTTATACAGCTTTGTGGTATTTCTTTTCTAAAAATAAAACAGCTGTCGCTATTGGTATGTATGTTACTTTATTGAGTCACCTACCTTGGTGCCTTCAGATTTCTGAGCTTTCTAGGAGCATTTGAAGAGAGCATAACAGGCCAGTCCTTTGACTGACAGGACCTCCGTCCAATCAGAGGATAGTGATGGGTGGGAGAAGGTTGTATATGTATATAAACAGATTTCTTTCATTAAGATGCCAGGAGGATTTTATTGAGATATCACAGAAACACATAGAGGTGGAAGTAGATCAATTTGTACAGATTGCAATAATGAGGGAATTCTACCCTTCCTTGATCAGGGATCTGTGCAGTTTCATGCAGTAGTTCGTTGAACACACATTAGTTCCTTTAATTTTTCCTATTTCTGTCCCAAAGTTGAAGGATTGGGCCTATGGAAGGAATGAGCCCACTAAAGTATGGAGTGGATCCAGATTAAGGGGAGGAGTCAGGAATCATGGGGTGTCCATACAACAAAAATATTTTATCATAAGGATTCTTTTTCTAAGGTTTGGCTCCTACAGATAATGATTCCAAGCAGACCTCAAAATCCACCAAGGATTCGTTTCAGAAGAAGTCCTGGATCAATCTAGAGTGGCCGTCACAGACGCCTGACTTGAATCCCATGGTGGGATTTGAAGAAGGAGGTTGCAGCAGGTAAACCCAGGAATATTCTAGCCCTAACCCTATTATATTCTAGGAACTAAGTGGAAATATCCCTTTCCACTGCCAGGTCTTGAAGTCTTTGCGAACTTCTGCATATCATTTATGCAACCATTTATTTTGAAAAGTCCTAAATACTGAGCGTTTTAACCCAAAGAAGACGACAGTGAAAGGCAGCTGGTGAACACTTGATAAAAGGTAATGCTGCCAACATCTGACGCAGTCATTAGTCCCGCCTTTGCTGTTTTGTGATTGGGCTGACGAAGAGCGTTCTGTGCTCTGATTGGCTCGGATTACACAACACAGTTCCGCAAATCTGTTTGTGTTTTGAGTTATATCTGAAACGCTCATCAGACCACCAGGTAAATCCATAAGAAAGGAGGCAGTCAGCGTTCAACACATCGGTTCGTAACTGCAGCCGCCTGAAATGAACATCTTACTGAAATGCGACGCATGCTATTCTTACTTAATGTCTTCAGCCGTGTCGTTTTATCATTGTCTGAGAGATATATCACCAAATGCTAGCTAGCTAAGTTAGTTAGCTGCAGGGTCCTTATCTACTATGTAACTTTAGCGTTAGCCAATATCTCATATTGACTTTGCAGTTATCAAAAATGTTGCTTCTAGGTGTCTTTCGCCAGTGAAGCTAATATCTCATTACGTGATACTGATGAAACTGAAAACTGCATCCATCCTATTCATTTTCTGTTGTTGCAAACACGTTTGGCAGCTGTAGTCGTAGCGTAATACTGACATTGTAATACAGACAAGCCCACTGCCAGCGGTTTAGTTAGCCTTGTTTTATGGTTATTACTATTGGTACTATTGAAGTACATTAATACCTTCTGTCACTGGTTCTTATCATTGGCTGATTGTGGCAGGTCATTTCTTATCGAACATCGGTAGAGGTATGTAAATGTGACCCAAAGTGGTTGAGGACTTGTTCTTAAAACCTGATGTTTTCTCTGTTTTCCATCTGTTTCACTGGAGGTATGAACATATTGGCTACTGCAGTATTCAGATGGCACATGGCTGCTGACTTAAACTTTCATTGATATGTCCATTGTCTGCATCTATCTATCTGTCTGGAGTCCATGGTGGCACATCCTCCAGCTCCTTCGAATTGTTGTGTTGTCAGACCAGCAGTGACATAGAATTCATCTGTATAATCAGGATCAGCCCATAGGCCTGCTAACCATCTGACCAGCCTGGAACACTGCAACAGAGTATTGACTGAGGGGCTTTGTCAAATGTTGCAACACCCTAAGCTATCATCTTTTAATGACCTCAGACACACTTTGTCATTTCATTCGCGTTCTTTCCCCACTTGTGCTCTTTAAGTTGCTACTCTAAGACCAGATGAAGGTTGAAACATAAGTCAATTGACGAGTTACTCGTGGGTTTGCTCCTCAGCCTTAGCTTCCTCCTCACAGCCGTTTGACGCAACACTTGCCTGGCTGTAGTCTCGGCACCAATAGAACACCAGTAGTATCATTATAGATAGGATTATTCATGTTTATCTTTTGTGTCTTAATATACAGGTTCTGAAATTTATCTGTAGAAATGAATATCAAAATATTAAATGTCACAACACAGAAAATTACTCACACCATGTACTGAAAAATAAAAGTTAACATTGTCTTCTACATTGAGATAAACATTTTCTACAGCTAAAATTCTCTCCTCCCTCCTCTCATAGCTCCTGACCTCCCACTGCTCCCTCTCTCTCCCCTTTACTCCCCTTTCCTCCCTCACCTGCAGTACTGTTCTTTTTTTTCTGTAATACACTTTAGCATTTAGATAGACAACATGTACCCAGTATTTTATTTACTCCATTCTGTAAAGACATTTGTTCATTAAAATCCAACAGAAACTTCTCATTAGTTTAAAAGGTGACTAGTTTGCATCCCTTATTATCTTTATTAACCTCAGCTTCTCCATGGTCTCCATCCTCCTTTCTCCTCCTAACTCAGACAGTTTAATAGACTCATCTGCAAAGTGAAATATAATTTAACTCTCCAGATGTATGTGTACAGCACAAATGTGAGTTTAGTCTAAGTTTGTACCTGATGTTCACTTAACAGAGGATCTTAACACTGGACACACAGGCAGAAATGACCAGCAGCAAATTAACGTGACTTTCTGTGAATGTAGTTAATGTCACATAGCAGCAGTTGGGAAACAACATACAACTTTTCTTGGGCTTGAGAAACTGCAGCATTTATGAAGTGACACTTATTTACTTCTTACTGCTAACCTTTTCTCTCCTCCGCTCGCCTTCAGTGCTTCATCATCACTTTTCTGCAGCTGGCTTGTTACTCACTGCTCTATTCCCTAAAGCATCTATGCTGCTCTAACGTCACATTTTAGAAAGCTGTCCTTTGAAGAGTGAGGAGAGGGTCCACGAGGATTTGATGCACTAGTTGATGACTCAAACAGTTCCAAAATAATGTTGGGTGGTGTCGTGTTCACACAGTGTGCCAGTGAAAATCATTAGCACCTCATTGATGTGTATGATCGTAAGAAATTTTAGCGTCTGCGCTCATAATCTAGCAGCGGCAGAGTGTGCTAGATTGCCTAAATACAGCATGTAGCGTAGTAGTGATGTGTGACTCCACTTGTCTGTTGAAACATTCTGCCATAGTGCTCCTACTCCAAATAACTAAGAGTGATGTGTCATTGTTACTCATTGTGGTTGCCAACTCTTTTGAACATTGTCTTGTAGATGTCGAGTCTGTGTGGTTGTCTTTGACAGTGTCTTGTGTATGAAGGACTGGAGGACTTAGCTCAGTCTTATACACCAATAAATCGAGAGGGGGTTGCTGCCAATTCAGTGGTCTGTCCAAGGACCATGGTCTCTCACAGGGACCACTGGTCACTACCACTATGGGGCGCTACAGCCTAGTGGTCCCGACCAGCTGCTCATGGTGTGGTCCGTGGTGTGGTCTCTCACAGGGACCACTGGTCACTACCACTAGGGGCGCTGAAGCTAGTGGCTCAGTGGTCCGTGACGTGGTCCCTGTGGTCTGGACCAGTTTCTCAGTGGTTCATCACGTGATCCTAGTCCACCTTACACCTTATTACACTCTATCTTATCTCTTCTTCTCCAGTCTCTCTCCTTTGGCCGTGTGGTACACTTTGGTATTAACACATTGTTTTTGATGACGGAGTTGAAGAAACACCACAAATAATAATATTTTGTCCATATATATATATATATATATATATATATATATATATATATATATGCAAAGAAACTGCATTAAATGGCATTAAATTGTACTGCATTGTATTGTAGCAATCAAAGAATAGACCTCATCAACGTACATATAGGACACCTGTGCACATAGCTATGTACTATATCTGTAATACAGTATGTGAATCTTCGGTGAACTGTTTTGGCAACAACGTATTTGTGTTCATGCCAATAAAGCTATTTGACCTGAATAAAGAATGTATCCTTACGCACATGTGTGTATACTATTCAATTCATATAGTTTTTTTGGCATGAACACAAACATGTTGTCGCCAAAACAATTTACCTTATTGTTATATTATCTTGGGCTCTGTGGCATTGTGATGTTTTTTTAATTTTTTTTTTTACATTTTACAGTTAGACAAAAATAATATTGAAGTTGTTGGCATGGCACACACATAGACTGTGCTGTTGTCATCCACATGTTGACTGCTAATTTATGCACGCTTTAAAGAAAACAAATGAATGTAAAGAAATGAGTTGTTTTGCTTGTATGCTGCTGACATGTTTAAATGCCTCTTTGTACTTTTTCAGGATTAAAAAAAGCAGGAGACAAAATGGCATCGGACTCTCCACGCAGACCTAGTCGCTGTGCTGGAGGGGTTCTGGTTCGAGCACAAGCTGCTACGTAAGCACTGTGATCTGTTTGTGTTATTTTATTAGAGCTCCCTAAAATCCTGATACTGTATGCATGCATCTCTTCACTAGCGATCTCTATGTTTGTTATATTATAGCTACCTGCAGTTTTGTTCAAATTGACGTTGATGGGCTGATTGAGTATTGTCCATAATTTCCGTACAGTATCATTTGAGATGATGTGAGCTTTTTGCTGTCACAGGGAGCAGTCTTACATGGAGAGTGTGGTGACATTTCTGCAGGATGTCGTCCCTCAGGTAACTTTTCTCTGTCATGTCTCCTCTCACATTAACAGCTGTAATAAACAGTCCCTATTCCTCTCTACTGATTGTACTTAATATAGAACATTTTGATTGTGTTGCTGTAGACAACTATAGAAAAGTGGCTTAATAACAAACAGTACTAGTCAAATGTCGCGACAGACCTTCTAATTTTTTTCTCCTTTATTTTTTGTTATTCTCTACATTGTAGAACAATGCTGAAGGCATCAAAACTATGAAATAACACATGAATTTATGCAGTATGAAAAACACCTGTAAAAAGAAAAAGCAAAAGTTTTATATTTAGATTTTTTTAGTATGCATTCTGTCAACAACCATAACATTGGTTGGCTCAGTGGTAGAGCGGTCGTCCAGAAGGTCGGTGGTTCGATCCCAAGCCCTCCATAGTCTACATGTCAGAGTGTCCCTGGGCAAGATACTGAACCCCAATTTGCCCCCAGTAGCTGTTCCATTGGTTCCATGAATGGTGCAAGAGCCTTGCATGGTATGAATGTCACCACTGTATGGATGTTGGTGTGAATGGGTGAATGCTGGCTGCTGTTGTAAAACGCTTTGAGTGGTCAGTCAGACTAGAAAGACGCCATATAAGTACAGTCCATTTGCCTGCCACCAAACAGCTCTGACCCATCAACGCATGGACTCCACCAGACCTCTGAAGGTGTGCTGTGGTATCTGGCACCAAGGCATTAGCAGCAGATCCTTTAAGTCCTGTAAGTTGTGAGGTGTGGCCTCCATGGATCGGACGTGTTTGGCCAGCACATCCCACAGATGCTGGATTGGATTGAGATCAGGGGACTTTGGAGGCCAAGTCAACACTTTGAACTCGTGATCCTCAAACCATTCTATTCAAATGCTCTGTGGTCCAGTTCTGATGCTCATGTGCCCTTTGTGGCTCTTTCAGCAGTGGACAGGAGTCAGCATGGGCGCTCTGACTGGTCTGCAGCTACACAGCCCCACACACACAGCCAGCTGTGATGCTCTGTGTGTTCTGATACCTTTCTATCAGAACCAGCATTCACTTCTTCAACAATCTGTGCTACAGTAGCTCCTCTGTGGGATCAGACGACACGGACAAGCCTTCTCTCCCCACACGCATCAATAAGCCTTCGGCCCCCATGACCCTGTCTCCAGTTCACTGGTTGTCCTTCCTTAGACCACTTTTGGTACAGCAGGTCCTAACCTCTGCAGACCAGGAATACCCAACAAGACCTTTGGAGATGCTCTGACCCAGTCGTCTAGAAATCACAATGTGGCCCTTGTTAAAGTCACTCAGATTCTTACGCTTGACCATTTTTCCTGCTTCTAACACATCAACTTCGAGGACAAAATGTTCTCTAGCTGCCTAATATATCCCACCCACTGACAGGTGCCATGGTAACAAAATGATCAGTGTTATTCACTCCACCTCTTAGTGGTTATAATGTTATGGCTGATGAGTGTATGTATATGCATGTACTGTATATGTGATGTGGTATGTATTGTTTATATTTAAAAGACATTTACATATCAAACATCAAACAGGAGCTTTGATTACAGTCTGTTATGGGAGCTGCTACATACTGAATCCTCCAGCTCTAAACCATAAAAGCTGTCTAACACATATTCAGATGAATACTTATTCTATACTTATTCTTATTATTATGAATAGTAATTCTGCTACGAAAGTATTTTGGCCAGTAGACATAATGTGGTTAGTAGGTTTTGGAATGAAATGCAGTGAACATCTTTTTGAATCGCCTCCTGATTCCTTCTATTTTTTTTGTGTCTCTCAAACTACATTGTGTTGGATCTCCAAACAAAACTTAAAGGCAACCTGAGCAAACACAAAATGCATGATAATTGAATGATAATTCTATTGTTAAAATATATTTTATATATCTCCTCTCTTGTCTGTCCGTCCAACTGCAGGCATATACTGGGGCTCCTCCCACAGATGAGAAAGAGAAAATCATTTGGGTTCGATTTGAGAAAGCTGACATCAATGGTAAGTCTTAACATGTCAGACATCTAAAGTTGGGCTTTATTGTTAAAAACAACAACAACAACAATAATAGTGATACTACTACTACTAATAGAATTATCTCATTCATTAAAATTAACATCACATAGTGCTTTACAACAAACACAGAGATAAAATATACAGTCATTTATGAATAAATATAATAATATATAACCCAGACCAATGACTGTGACTGATCGCTGTCTCTCTGAAAAATGTTATTAAAAATAAAATAAAGTAATTTTCTGTGGTGTAAATCATAGTTTGCTCCAACAGAAAGGATTAGGGTTGCTTCTCAACCTGAATTCTGGTTGATGGAAAACTACTGCTCTCACTGCAAACCGTCATTTGAATGCTAACTGTCATGGTTTTTAATCTGTGTCATGTGTTTGCATTCATGCTGCCTGATTGATTGTGACATTTCATTGGCGAGCTTCACACTACATGCTCTCCCATTTTTGTGTGTATGTAAGTTCCACCGGTTGTGAAAGGCTGTGAATGTCGTCTTTAGGCTCTCTGCTGTTTGGCCCATCTTCTGCCTCTTTGGGCTCATATTCTCTCACCAGATCATAAGTGAATCACAGCAACCTATAAGACCTGAAGAAGAGACCTTAATTTGCCCTCTAAAACAGGTTTTCAGAGTGACAACACTTCTATGAAAAAAATCATACAACAAAATTAAATACTATACATTTATCAACTATTTTATTCCTATACTCCACTCCTTCTGTGAACCTAAGACTTCGGTGAACCCTTGTTTAGGTTGGCATTTCCTGTTTTATTTTGAAAGTATTTCCATGCCGTGTGTTTTTGCTTTGCATTTCCTGTGTTTTCATGTGATCTTTAAACCTTTTGGTTCTCCTGCCTCTGTTTCGGTCCTCTATGCTTTTAGCTCCAGTTCGCTCCCTTTGCCTGTATTTATGTTTGCTCTGTCTTATGTTAGTTTATGATTGTATCCTCCTCATGTTTTCCCCTTTAAGTTTCCCCTTCCCTTCTCTTCATTTTCCCTCCACTGTAGTTGTCTGATCGTTCCCACCTGTCTCTGGTTGTCTCCTCCTCCCTGCGCCTCCTCTTCCCCATCTCCTCTCGTTACCTGTGTGTGTAATCTGCATGTGCTCCTTACCCTCTTGGTCCGTTCGTCTGTCTTGCTCCGTGTTCCCTGCTCCAGTCCCTTTTTTTGTTCTCGCCTCCTAATGATTTTCACTGAAGGTTTGTTTCTTTTTTTTTCATTTTCTTTACTCATTTTTTTTTTCACCTTACCTGTGTTTTTGGATTTTCCTTATGCATCATTTCTTGTTGGATTACACTTTGTTGGACTATATTATTTTCATGGACTTTAAGTAAGTTTATTAAAGTTATCTTTCAGTTCATCCCACTGAACTCTCTGCTTTCCTTGTTGTCTGCATTAACAACCCTTCTCAAGTGCCATAACATTTCATCCACACAAGTAAAGGTTTCAAAAAGAATTTCAATAATCAGAATTAAATTGTTAGCTTGTAGAACACATTACAACAAATGGGAGCCTCATTCTGCAGAAAGTTGAGGCTATCCAGTATTTTTTTAAATAAAAAAACACCGTATCAGGTTCTATAAAAGCGCTTTTAAAAGATTAATTTAATAATACATGAAAAAGTGTAAAAATGCCATCACACTACAGATACAGGTACAAGCTTTTAGGTTTTGGGATGAGACTATTAACTAGTCTTTAACATTTATATATAAAGAAACAAAGGATTTCATTTAGTAAATGTGGAATAAGATTATGATTTGGAGCTGTGACACAAATTAAAAAGAAAATACAGAAGAGTAGATCAATGAATAAAGACATATTGCAATGGGAAGTGAAGGGATTTAAAGACTATTGAAAGGCAATGAAAGCTCATCTAAAACATAAAATGTTAAACTGAACCATTAACACGACAAAGCACCAGATGTAATTTATTTGTGATTTGTTTGTCATAGTATCAGATGGCTCACAACATCCGTTCATCTCTTGTTTTCTGTTTGCAGACACTGCACGGAATCCAGAGTTTTTGGAGATGCACAGCGGTACGACTGACCCTCCTCTCTGCGTCATGATTGGCTACACTGATGGGATGCAGATCTGGAGCGTATCTGTAAGTCACACACCTAGTGGGTCTGTTTCAGTACAACCTCATCCATTTTCTACTTGAGCATATCTATCATCTGATGATGGACAAACATAGTTTAATGTTATGCTATAATGCTATGATTGTTTATTTCGCCGTGCCACAGATGACACTCTTTACAGCAAGCAGCATGGAATGAGAGAAGGGAAGCAGCTCTTAGTGATGTCAGCCCTTTAGAGAGATGAATGCTCTGATTGGTGTGATGTCTCCAGTTTAATGTAGGCCTACTTGTGCTGCTGTTTTTATAAAAGCTCTTAAGTGCTCCTGATGGATGTCAGTCACAAAACATTGGTTTCCATTGTTTCGATATGGCTTTATCTCTACATGCAGCTCAGAGCAGAAACAGAAAGAAGTATAGAAGAAGAGAGTGGAGGAATAGAGAAACAGGCAGATTAATGTAGTTTTGAGTAAACACTTTGTGTCCCCAACAAACATCACTAACCTCTCTTATCTACTAAGCAACAACCATGTGTTTTTTAATGACCTTTTTTATTTTATGCATTCATATTTTAGAGTTTGTTACATGTTTAATAGAAAATTTGCATAATGGTTCTAAACAAAAAAGAATAGTAAACCTTTTATTTGCAGAGTATTTAATTCATAAGAAAAAAGGCCTTTCAGTGTGGTCATTTTGAATTCATTAAATGTATAGAAAATGTGCTTTATCATGAAATGTATTGTTACCTGGATTTGAAATGGTCTACATGATTTTGGTCCTATCATACAGCCCCAGCTCAAACATTCAGATATTCTTATTCTCATCAGTTGCCTTACTATTGAGCAATATTTTGTCTCTTTAAGAGCTGATAGACTCTTCAAAAGTCAACACCAAAAACAAACAAAGCATTTATTTCTGGAACAGTTTTGTGGCCTACATATTTAACTTCAAGTATAGGATTAATAATAATAATAGGATAGGTTTCAGTGAAATATAATATGCATCTCATAGACCTGACCCATACAAAAAGAGGTATTACAAGTTGAAAACATACATGTATACATTTAAATATTTCTTAATATGTAACTTCAAATAGGAAAAATAAACTGAATTCAAAAGCAAGTTCAAAGAAAACATTTGAATTCCTCATGGGTGTCAATGAAATGTGTGATATGTCATATTTAGTTGACTACTATTTATGCATGTGATAGATTTAGTGTGAATCCAGATAATCAGCAGACCAACATGTAAGGAGGTGTTGGGTAAACTGTATTGAGTCACAGTCACTGCATGGTAACTAAAAAGGAAGCCCAGATGTTCCCACTACTATTTTATCTTATTGTTATTATAGTGTTTTATTTTTATTTTCTATTAATTTTATTGGTATGTATTTTTTTCAGTATCAGAATAATAAAATATGCCACCCTGCGATGAACTGGCAACTTGTCCCACCAAAGTCAGCTGGGATCGGCTCCAGCCCCCCCTCCCTGCACAGGATGAGCAGTTATAGAAAATGACTGAATGAATGAATAAAACATGCCCTATCTCACAATGTAAACTGTAATAGTTACACGTTAATAACTTTTTGAGATATCTTGTCCACAAATAAATGTGGCTGATCACATGACCTCCACCAACTCCGTCTGCAGAGGTAATCAGTACATAAGGCTCAGAACTTGTTCATGTTGTGCTTTCATTAATAAGGCAGGTTAAAAATGGTGAACCATATTTTTCTGTCTATCTGTACTAACCTTAGGTGTTCTGTGGACAGTGGACAGTCCTTACACCTGACTGTGTAACCATATAATGTAAACATTGTGTCCTGAGTTCAAAAGTCTGACTCAGATCATCAGCTGACCCCAGGCCTGTGAGGACATGTCCAATACTCTAGACAAGACCCTGAACTAAACAATGAGGAAACAGTGGAAATGTAGCTGGAGTTTGTGTGTGTGTAGTGAGGTTCATCAGTGAGATGATGTTTACAGGTTGTGTAAGTATACAGACTGACAATCTGATAACAAGTACAAATGTACACAGGAAAACACAAATTAAACTGCGTTAAATAAATTAGATGTATTTTAAATGTTTTGACATCTTGATTGAGCAAAGTGTAACATAAGAAATACAGATGCTAAAAATACTGAAATCTGCTGAAGTTGAGATGTCTGAGTAACTAATCCTGATATTTTTAAGCATATAAAATGTGAGATCAGTTAAATGTACTGTATTTAAATGGAGACTTGTCCACTAGATGGCGGTGTTGACCATCATATGGACATTAACTGTGCTCAGGGCTGTAAACACATGTCCGTAGGACTTGTTTTGATGTCTTGAGTCATCTGATACTATGACTAACAAATCCCAAATGAATACATCTGGTGGGTCGTCATATTAATGATTAAAGTTTGAGGTTTTATTTGAGCTTTCATTACCTTTCAGTCTTCAAATCCCTTCCCTTTGTCTGCTCTTCTCTATTTTCCTTTGAATGTGTGAGGTTTATGTCACGGTTCCAAATCATAATCTTATTCCAAATGTACCAAACAGAATCCTGTTCCACAGTGTTAACTGTTTATCGTTTCCTTAACTATAAATATTAAACACTCTTGTATCACAGAAGTCGAAGCCAATCCTACGCAGCCACCGCTTTAGTTTAAATCTACAAGTAGTTAAATGCTTATAATATTAGTGGAGCTTAATTTTTGTCTGCCGAATCACTGGGTTCAAACAGAATGAACCAAACTTTAATTTATTCTGTACAGCCCTCAGTCACATGTTCACAATTTTAATGTAGGCTGTGCACTTCTGTCTCTATACAGCTCTGTGTGTCCACACATTAATGTTGATTCATATCAACGCTGTAGATAGTTTTTAACAATTTCTGGGGGTGCGTTTAGCTCAGTCGATAGAGCAGCCCCCCCCCCCCCCCCCCCCCCCCCGGTGCATCGAGGCATGGGTTAGATTCTGCCCGTAGCCCTTTGCTTGTCTCCCCCTCGCGCTCTCCCACATTTCCTGTCTTCTCTTCGGCTGTCTCAGTCCACCAATGAAGGCAAAAAATACCAGAAAAATCATTTTAAGAAAAGGAAACTATTTCTGTGTATCCAGTTTCTGAATATCAGGGGAACAAACACAACTCTGGAAACTTCCATATAACAATGTTATTGTGTTAGAATGTCCTGGTAGCCTGTTGCTCCTCGTAAACACAGTAAACAGACTTCTTTAAGTCCATCTCACTATGTGTGAAATGTGGCCAGAAGAGGGAGACCTTTGGATAATAATCAAAGGGTTGTTTTGTTAACATGAACCCATTATTTACAGGTCAGATGTGTACAACAAATATGAAATATTTTACAAGTAAAAAAGGCAGACATGCAGTAAACACTAGTGTTCTCTTTGATTATTATTTCTTTCCTTCAAAGTGCATGTTGGAATACGTGACATTACACTACATACAACCTGAAACCCTCCCTAATAGAAATGGCAGGATGTCCTCTCCAGTCAATGCACGTCTTTAAAATCATTCTTGAAAATCATTAGCCTTCTTAGTGACTTAAACTACCCCAAAACTTCGCTTCCCAAATATCGCATTTCACGTGGAGGCTGTCACTGAAACAGGCAAACTTCACAAACATCCTGTGAGATCTAAACACATCAAAGTCCCACCCCAGCCTCCTTATAAACATCCACAGGCCAGGGTGCAGAGCACGCACTCTTACTTTACCTGTGAGCGCACACATTGGCTGCTGTGATGTGGCTCCTGTGCTGCTAGCAGCTTTTCTGCTGCCGTTATTATGGTGGGGCGGTGGATTACAGCTGCTTTAGCCACACTCAAACACACCCAGTTTAAATGTCAGCTTGGTGAGGTTCCTCTGCCTTTCAGTTTCAGCTGAACTCCAACCACTTCTGATTCACACAGCACAGCACGGCACGGCCTCTTATCACACACTGTCCCTCCTCATTGTTTTTCTTTCACTTTTCAAAGTTTACGGGACGTTTCTGGGTTGTGTTTTTTCACAGGATTTTAAGTAAGCACTGAAGGTGCCTCGGCCTCTGGCTCTTGAGTGGCTGTGAAGTGTTTGTGACAGTTGCTACGCCAACACCCTCTGTAATGGCCCGCCAGAGGACGAGCATACACGAGTACATACACTTGTGAGATGGGGACTTGTAGCTGGTTGTGTGGATGCTGACAGAGCTGTTTAGGCGATGTAGATTACTGTCGCCTCACACTGGAGAGGTGTCATCCACCGCCGCCTGATAAGAGGCAGACTGTCGAGGACTAATTGTCTGTCTGCATACGTGTTGAGGTGAAATGAGCTGCCTCACAGTATTTGACATAGCAAACCATCCTTTTTAAAAAAAGGTTCTTTGAGAATATTTAAATACTGTATGTAAAAAATAGCCAAACTAGCCTCAGCATTGAACAGATAGATAACTTAAACCCTGTACTGTGAGACATATTCACTCATTTCCTTTCAGAATTTCACAATCTTATAAATGACTTATAATAACGGTCATAAATAAGATGCACTCTACAGGGCTGATGTTTGCTCGGAGTCATTTGTAGCTTCCACTGGGTCAGCTGACTGAGTGAGTGTGTGTGTGTGTGGTTTTCATTTTTGGGCCCTGACTTTATTTTAGTTAGTTTTGCAGCTCAGCATCACTCTAGGCTCGTTTGCATTCTCCCTTTAGAAGCCCATGAACAAGCACCTGTTACTGCACGATCCTTGAACCACCTGCTCCCTCCAAAGCTCCAATATGTCCAGAGCTGTGTGAGTGAAGGGACTCACTTGTGAATATGGCCCAGATATCTGTTCACAGCTTATGGCATTACATTTGGGAGATTAAAACAGAAGAGCAGACACTGATTCCACAAAAACACCCGAGCCACCAAATGAAATGAATATAATGAATAACTGTATCAACTTTGAGAAAGCAATTTGGCATATTGCATGCACTGTGCCACTAATGTAATGGTGGGAATGTTGTTGATGGTGGTGGATGTCACATAGTGCCATGTAAGGCGAGGATGAGCGGCGGGGTAATGCACAATAACCCGGAGCATTAACCTCCAACCCTCCCCTCCGCTCATTTTAATCCAGCAAATTCCATTATTCCCCCTTGCAGGTCCATTTGCCTACACCAGAATCCCACCCTGCTGCCAACCTCCTTTTATTCCTGATGTCAGTGCTCGTATAACCTGCTCATGTCTCCAGTGTTAATCTACCACCGCTGGGCCTCAAGCACTTTGAATAAAAACACAGCTCCAAATCCGCCACTTTGAAAAGGCTACTAATTGCACAAAAGAGCGATCATCCCCTCAGATGGGTTTAAAGACTTAAAGCAAACAGATTAAAGCACTGCTAAAGTGATAATGCAGGTTTCACTGTAATTTAACGCAAAAAAGAAAAACAAAAGTGGGGCATTCTGCGCTTAGAACAACGTGCTGTCACACATGCCAGACACTGCCAAGAGCCACACAGGCCATTGACCTGATATACTGGCATCACATGAACACATGAAGCCTAAACTGGGCCCCACACACACACACACACACACACACACACACACACACACACACACACACACACACACACACACACACACACACACACACACACACACACACACACACACACACACACACACACACACACACACACAGCCTCAGTGTGGCTGCAAACTCTAAAATCCTTTATAAAAGGACGACCTTTAGTGTTTACCTGTGAATGTGACTTCTAGCCTGTGTAAAGGTGTTGGAATGGACTTGTTTGATCAGCAATGAACCAAAGTTATAGACAGAAACTCAAAGTCCCTCACAGCTCTTACATTGATCACCAAACATTAAACAATCACACACTTGAACAAACAGCTTCTGTAGTTTAAAAAAAACTTTTCTATTCTTATGTATCATAGTGCATTAAAAAAATTGACAGGCTGGGGCTTTGGGTACAGACCAAAATGTGTTCCCACTTTCTCAAAAAGATGCTGGTGTGAATGATTAAGGGAAAATTAAAGGGCAGTTATGTCTGATCAGCAGGCTAGAGAGACTGTGGTGAGTATTTTTGTAATTTCTCCTTTTTTTAAGGTTATTTTTTGGGCCTTTATTTGTATAGGACAGCTGAAGATTAGACAGGAAATGGGGAGAGAGAGTGAGGGGTAGACCTGCAGCAAAGGGCATGAGCGGGAATCGAGCCAACGGGAAAGGACTGCAGCCTCTGTAATTTCTACTTTTTGTTGGTCCAAGTCATGCTAATACACATACATTCTCATTAATTAAATGTAAGCCATACATATAGTATCAGTGTCTTTCACAATCAAAGAGCAAGGCCGTTATCTCGACTTCTGGTTTTGTACCGTTACATAAAAAATATTATCTAAGAGGTCAACCCTGTCTGTATACACGGCTGATTATCAATGGTAAATGAGTTTTGAAAGGAAACAGAATCTCTGCCTGTATTATGTTCAGATGTAAAGTTTGTCACTTCTATATTTGTGTACCACATTGGAGGTGTAAGATGGTGAGGGAAACCATGTTTCATGTCCGACCTTTGGTTAGATTTAGGCAACAAAAGCACTTTAGTTAAGGTCAGAAGATTGTGTTTTTGGTTAAATGTTCTAGAAAATCAACATTTTACTCATGTTCTGTACGTAACTTGTCACATGAAGTGATTAATAACTTCATTT
Source organism: Chaunax sp. Z400 (assembly GCA_037577475.1). Classification (NCBI taxonomy): domain Eukaryota; kingdom Metazoa; phylum Chordata; class Actinopteri; order Lophiiformes; family Chaunacidae; genus Chaunax; species Chaunax sp. Z400. Next base: position 5,217,324 of record CM075192.1, on the reverse strand, counting down.
CAGTTTCATGTTATGAGAAAACTTAATTGGGTGGCATTCCCTTGCAAGTTGGTTGCATTTGAACATAATTTCTTGGAGACAGCACTGGGAAGGAAGAAGAAGAAGAGGTGGGAATGTATGCATGGCATTTAGTGGACCAGAATGCAATGCAGCCAGAAGACTTGTATTGAGTAATGGTTGTTGCCATACAATCAAATACATAGCCAAAAGCTCAGTCGTTAACTTGTTATTTTGACAAAAAAAACCTGTAACAGCAGAAAACATATGAGCCTGAAGAGCTGGTACAGCTGAAGTATGATTTATAGCATCACAGGAAAAGCTATTGAACATTTCTGACATCATGTAACATTAAAGGAACAACTGAAAACAAACATAAAATGACATCATCCAAGTCTCCAGAAGCCCAGAAATCCCAAATTGATTTGAAAAGACATCACTTCCACCCTTTTTCTGCTGATATATTGACTGTAACCTCTGAAGTAAAAGTGTCAGTGTGCACCGTCTGAGTGTGCACCGTCTGAGTGTGCACTGAGTGTGCACCGTCTGAGTGTGCACCGTCTGAGTGTGCACCGTCTGAGTGTGCACCATCTGAGGCACCGTAGCTGCACATATGCTGGAACGTTTGCACATGCGCTGCAACATGAGATCAACAAGAATTCTTAATGTCTGCAGGGCAACATTTAGATTTTAGTCAACAAAAACAGTGTAAATAGAATCTTGTCTAATCAGTATTGGATCTTGGGCTTCTGGAGACTTGGGTTATGTTATTTGAGCTCTATGAAGTCACTTTTTTATGTTTGCTTTTGGTTGCTTAAGAATTGCTGTGAAGCTCCTTACATTTTCTTTGGACTAAGAAACTTTATTTTCTCCATTCTCTCATTCTAATGACTACGTTTTCATTTTTTGGTGAACAGAGAGCTAAGGTGAATGAGTGAACAATAAGTTAGGCCTATCATCTTAATTCATTTATAATCATACTGCAGAATAGTAAGATTGTAAGATCTGCTGGAAACACAGGTGAGAGTGGGACAGAGACAACCCCCTTCTGTCCATTAAGCAGTACCCCAACCCAAGGAAGGGTTGGGGTTGGCTCTGTCTCACTAAGTGTAGGCAGTTCGTTTGCATTGCACTGCCTCTGGGTCTTTAATTCTGTGCTCAGTAGATTTTATGTGGTGGTTTTGATGGATCTTCATCAATGGCTGAATATGTGTTTTTTACATATAACTTAAACTCTAATGTTGGTCCGTATCATTGAACATACATCATGTCTTTTGTCTAATGGACCAGATATGTGAGTGTCTACTTTATCTATTTCTTTCAGTTGGCAGGGGAAGCCCAGGAGCTGTTCTCAGTGCGGCACGGTCCTGTGAGAGCTGCTCGCATTCTGCCTGCTCCTCATATCAGTAAGTATCTCCAGCATCTTCCTCACAACACACTCCAAAGCACACACTTCATATTTTAACCTTAAATGAAGATTTGCATATTGTTTTAAATAGAAAATAATAGCTTTTAGTGCACCGTGAGACTCTTAATGTTGCAGTGTTGGGATTCCTCTTGAAAATCAATATGGGTCAAACTGTTCAATTTAGTTGGTTTTACTTCATTACACCTTCACCTATGAACGGTTTGACACTCTGTCAAGTATGCTTATTCTGATTCTAACCAAGAATCGGATCATATGGACACCACTCAGCCAAATATGAAGCTTCAGGCAGCCGCCGGTGAGCTTATCTTACCATGAAGACTGGACACAGGAAGAAATGGCTTCGCTCTGTCCAAAAATCTGCCTACCAGCACCTCTAGAGCGCAGACACCCTACCACCACCACCCACACCCCACCCACTCACCATTAGCATTTACAAGTGGAGTAGTTGGTGTAATCAGATCACTTACTGAGTGGCTATTCTTCATTTTCATAGGAGTTTTCATCCTCAGTGGCAGACCAACGCTTTCAGAGAACAAAACCATCGTTCAGTCAGCATTTACTGTATAGGGACATGTTTAAACAAAAGCACTATGTAGCTCATAAGCAAACAGAAGCCCTTGTTTTCCACATGATTTACCACCATAAATGCTCCCTTAGCTGTATTTGTTACACTAGATTTAGATGGTCTAATTCTCCAACATGGGGAGGGGGGTGTGGCCACCAAACACTTCAACAGTGGGATTCTTAGTGGAGAGCTAAACCAAAATCCAGTGAGCTTATTCCAAAACAATTGAAAAGGTAGCACATCTCAAATCTTCAATTCAAGGAGGACAAAATCCTCACATGTCACTTATTTATTTGGGTCACATCACAATGAACAAACGCTTACACGTTTCGGAACAAAGCCTTCATCACCTTCAAGCCTTCAGACGCTCTGATGAAGGCTTTTTACTGTACCTTCACTGTTAGAAGTCTTTCTTTAACTACTCTAAAATCAAATCTTCTCTTTAATATTATGTTTAGGTAAACATGCATGTTGTGGATGCTTCGCTCCGTCTTTACATTTGTATATTCTAACCTATATCACGTCTCTCGCCTTTGCTTTTATTGCTCTGTATCTGGTGCCGCCTGATGTCTTTCTACATTCCAAAAACATTCAAAATGATTCAGACTTTGCCTTAAAATAGTGAGAGCGTCTTTGTAGGATGTTTGGATGCAATCTTACAATTGAAACAGTTATAATAGAAGGAGAATACATACGTTATATCTATCAGACAATCATGTAATGCTGCCAGAAGAAAGAAAGAAGGAAATCGACTATGTATGCCGATGTGAATGAGAAAGGAGGAGGAAATTGTCATACTAGCAAGACATCATTACTGCTTTATCGGACAATAATTTGGTTGTCATTCATGGAAGCTAGAAAAACTGCCAAAAAAAAGGATTTTGCACTAAAACATTCATGAAATCATAGTGTTTAATCTACTATGATATGTAAGCTAGAATTGTTCTAATGCTTTAGATAAGTCCTGTTAGTCCCATTAGGCTATAATAGAATGCCTGAATGAATTCTGAGGAACAACTTTAGAAAATGTCTCAATACATCAAAATCTCACCCCAGTGGATCTGAAAAATCTCCGCTGACCTGCTTAAACTGCATAATCCAGGAAGATTGTTGAAAGAGGAGTGAACAGTAATATTAATTATACAGATCAGCCGGCTACTGAGGCACAAGTATTACTCTTTGAGGCAAAGTTATTTAATCCCCCATTGTATACTAGGTTAATTGGCAAAATAAACATTTCATCAGCTGTTTGCATTCTACAAATCACACAAAAACAGTTTAAACAGCTCGATTCAACAAGTATTTCAAATGTTTTCTCCAAATCTAACCCAAAAGTCTCCTTTTACTGACTAAATGATCCAACCCTTTTATCAGCGTCTCCAGTTCTTTGTAGACCCTTTAGCTGCTATGACCTGCTGCAAACATGATGCATATCCAGACACCAGCTTCTGGCAGCGTTCCTGAGGAATCTTAGCCCATTCCTCATGGACAAAGGCCTCCAGTTCTGGAATATTCCTGGGTTTACCTGCTGCAACCTTCTTCAAATCCCACATTGTTGAAATCATTGCAATCCTGTTCTTATCCCTAAATAATATTTAAACAGCAATTACCAAATGAGTAGCCAAATGCTGCTTTAGCTGCATTTATCTTTTCAGAAGTTTTACATGATGACAAACAAATGTTTCACTGGTTCCACTGTCTTTTTATGACACTGGATCGTTGAATGCAGCATGAATACCAGCATTCATATCCCATTAGCTATGGTGCAAATGGTTTAGTTGTTCAACTGATCATATCGTTTCCCGACATGAAGTTTAAATCTCTGCAGGTGTCAATCAGTGCTGTGAAAGCTGCCATATAGCCCCCAGTTGTTTCTGGCATTTTTTTGGTGGGAAATTGCCTTTTTTATTCTCTGTCCGTGTTCCGGACTTTTAGTGGACTTCAACAACGTACAATGGCAGCATTTGAAGGACGCTGGAAGTGGATGAAAGCAAACCCCAGTAATAAGAAGCAGCAGATAGTCCCAACACATGAGGAGAGCAATTCTCTCAGCAGAAAATAAAATGAATTGTGCTACGAGAGGGAAGGAGGCTGATTGCAATCTGCTGGGTGAAAACAGTGTTGCACTGTGGTGAGCATTAAAAGGCCAATTGTCTGGGATGCAAGGCCGTGGGTGGGCAGACTGAGAAAGACCCGAAAATAGGTGTTGATTATAATGAGGTTTCCCTTTCCTTGAATAGTGAGGGACATAGTTGTTTCCTAAGGGCAGCAGATGTGTTTATCTGCATCCTCTTTGGAGTTTACAACCAATGATCTTCTTTTGTCTTGGAAAATGAAGCAACACGGTTTCCTTGACGGATACAAATGCATATTATTAATGTATATAATTGTATTTACTATGGCTCTTTGTGCTCTATTTCAGTGGAGGTCTGTTTCACCATAGTTATTTAATCATAAGCTTTAGTATTATCTAAACAATTCCTCCTGTTAAATTAAAACATGCAGGGGTCCACACGGAAGTCAGCACTTGCTTCAATGACTGTCTGTTACGGTTGTAATCAAATCAAAGTTTCTATTCATTAAATGATGCATTTCAAGTCTCTGGGAGTCATATATGTATGTTCCGGCTCAATATCTCTGCTGGGAATGATCTCTGATGACAGAAGCATGAAAGAAGAAAGGATCCTGTTGGGAGTGTTAAAGGCTTGTATGGAAGGCACATTCGCTCTCACGCCATACCGCAGGAACTCGGCCTGATTACTGTCAAGCCTCAAATTACAGAGCTCTAAAGGGTAACATCTTCTTCAATCTAAGCGACCCCATCCCCTCAATCCCCTGATCCGCCGGCCGTCTTCAAGAATGAGACAATCAAGGAAAATACAGGATCAGTCCACTTAATGCAACATGTTTTTCTTGGTTTTTTATAAATATGTCCGCTGGGCTTTTACCATGCTGTAATTCCACCCTTAAACCCCAAAACAAACAAGGAGATGCACAGAAAATCTGGCTCCTTTTTGTAACATGCATAGGATTTCTCCAGCATATTTATGTATAGTTTATTACATTTTCTTTCCCCTCAAGTTTCCCTTTGGAAATGTGACACAGTGGAGGACCAGGAAAAGAGAACACCAACCTCTTCCTAAATGGGGATTTCATATTTTGGCTGAAACATTTACTTCCACAATCAGACCAGATTTTGGAAGAAAAAAAACTTCAGCTCATTAAAAATATTTCATGACCATAATTGCATTACAAGGCAACAGTAGTAATGTAATCAGCACGTTTCCTGTCATGGTAATGGGCTGCCTGCTGAATGAGGGTCTGCAGCACGAGAGGCCCCACATGTTCGTTTAAAGAATGTCCCTCTTTGTTGTGTGCAGATCACTCTGTTTCTCATCTCATCTTTCTGTGACTCCTCTTCCTCCTCAGGTCCTCTAAAGATGGACAGTTTCGCTGACAAGAGGCCCCTGCTGGGGGTTTGCAAGAGTGCAGGGTCCTCTGGGTGAGTTTCCTCATGATAATTAAGCTGACCTCACCTCCTCTCTCAGCAGGATCGTAGATGTTTCAATGGCTGAAAGGTTTTCTTTTTCAATTGTGCATTGCACTTGCTAACTGGCATTTTATTGGTATTACTTCCATCAAGGTTCCAAGTGAGTTGAGCTGATAATAATAGGTGATGTGAAAACATGTGGAAAAGGAAAAGGAAAAGTAGCTCCTTCATGTGTGCATAGTGTACATAGTGCACATGTAGGATTCCAACAATTGCTTTCACCGATTATCACACCATCTACCAGATATGAGTTACTACTCCTACTGTTATATTCAACTGGAATGGAATTCTTTAATTATTTGAGGCCAGTATTATTAGAATTATTGTTAACTAAAATAAATAAATGTAAAATACACAAAATTGATTAAAAGAAATAATAAAAATGACATAATTTCCCCATGCACTACTTGTACATTAGCAATTAATAGTAATTAATAGTTTCATGTGTTGCTCGGATGGCTCCATTTCCCAAATCTGGTTATTCTTCGTAGCGTTTTTCAATCATAAAGTGGAAGCATGGATTTTTAATTTATTATTTAAAATGTATTGCTTTGAGCTTTTAAACAAGGTGTTAATTGCTATTTGAAGTTTGAAACTTTATAATACAAAGTGATTTTGCACCAGTACATTTGATAAAACCAATAAAACCAACTTTACCCAACTTGTTATCAGAGTTAATGCGAATAAATAACTTTAATGACTAATGTAGGTCACTACTTGGACAGAAACATTACAGCCTAGCACCATATTACAAATTACATGAATAAAAAATGTATGTTCATTACATAAATTAATAAGGGCTTTAAATTAAACAGTGATGGACACCACAAGTAATGTGTGTTGAACAAAAGGATTCACCAACTGTGACAGAATGTGGGATTTGACTGCCTCGTTTTTGAAACCATCACACTTGTTGGGTAGAACCTGTCTATCTGAATCATATTGAAAATTAGCATGAAGCATAACAAATTTATCATAATGCAGTCCAGTGCAACATCACCACTAACTGCTATACATGCATTGCATTAAATTGGTATACTGTGACTTACAGAGCAACCAGAGAGTGTAAGTGTGTCTTTTTATTGGGGTAAATCTTGGGGAACTATCCTGATTCATACTCAGACCATAAGGGCAGAAACTAAAGTAGGATCTGCAGTATGTGCTGTTGAAAACATTTTGTCTTCATAAAGTGTAGAATGAAATGGAAAGGGCTTTACTCTTTGTGATGTTATGGAGGGCAGATCCTATCCTTTCCATCTGAAAGCCATTTTCTTTTAATACTAAGAGGCATCAAAGGGCACCCAACATGTTGTTATGAACCCTTCACATGCACCCAACTGGAGCTGAGCCAGCGATGTTGGCTTAGTGACTATGAATCATGGATTCTCAGGCACTATGGTTGGAATTCGAGCTGTACCTGAATGCCCCATAGAAAGAACATAAGGAGACTAAACAGTGGATTCTCAGGGTTGGTACAGAGAATGTATTGTCTTTGTTTATTAAAATAAAGTGAATTTAAGAAGTGACAGACCCCAAGGCACCTCTCTATACCCAGTCCATACCCTCTCCACTTCCCTTCTCTATTTACTTACAGCGCTCCTCCAGAGCAACACAAAATTTAACTCAATATATCCTCCTCGGGAAATGAAATAAGGATGTCTGTCTTCAGCTGGGTCTTGATGGAGACCACCTTCTTGATGTTTTCCAGGGACTGCCTCCCATGTCTCTCTGACGCCGTTGCCTCTGCTTTTCCTATGTCCTCACTGACACTGAGACAGGCAGCATTTTGACGGTTTGGCGAATCATCCAGGCATCGCTCGACACTAATGCTGAAAACATGCACTGTGTTGAAAAGCAGAAACCCTGACCCCTGGCTGAATGACACAGCCTGGTTCTTCCCCCTACAGAAGTGCTTGGTAAATAACACTCTGGTCATAGACGAGAAGGAAAAATGCTTCCGGGTGTGGCGCAGTACTTTCCATTGGGCCTGTTCTTAAACTTACTAAGGTCCTCACACAATTTTTAGCATATAATCATTTTCAAATAACAGATTTTGTCAACCACCAAAAAGGATGCCGGCTTGACACTTAAATGGAAAACAGATTGGAGCCTTGGCTGCTACAGCAGTGCTGGTTTAGAAGTCGGTTCAGTCAGCTCTAGGCTTAGATTACAAGATTTGCAAATTAAAGGAAAACCAGAGAAGGGAAAAAGCATGTGTGCTGAAGCCCTGTACTTGTGGATTTCCATCCAGGCACACTCAACTTAATTTTATCAATGGAAAGGCTTATGCGTTAAGTCCAAACAATGTATGGATCTGGTGCTTTTCTTGACAGTAAAGCTACATATGAGTCCCTTTGACTCTCTGCACCGGTGCCAGTGGGCTTTGGGAATTAGTAAATAATGCTGGTACCATTGCAGACCTCGGTATTTCTGCTTATTTTTGAAAAAGGATTTGTGTTTCCTTTCCCTACTTGCTGTTATTATTTTTGGTCTTTTTATTACATCCACAGGTATTAAATTCTAAGAGACTTATTGCCGCTCTCTCTTAATGTACATTTTATGGCCGTGGCAACGTAAGTGTTTGTGGGTGTCTGAGAGCACATACGTCTTGGGCAAAAGTTCAGTGATGAATAACCACGCTTTGTTCTCCAGGATTTGGGAACTGTCAGTGACATTTCCAACCCCTCACAACATCTCCAGATGCTCAGAGGATGTGGTCCTTTTTGCTTTTAACCAATATAGTCCTCTTTCACCATGCATATTACTACTGGATATGCTATTCTGGGGGTTAATACAGATGAATGTCCTGAGCAGATATCATGGTCACCATGCCATGCATGTCAACGCTGTCATTTGTCTCTTCGTACCAGTACACAGTCCTAGTGTCAGCTTATATATTCCAAATTTTCCATCCACTTTCTCCCTTTTTTGTCTCTCATGATGTTCTCAATTAGAAAAACATCATGTAACCTAATAGCCTTTAAAATGTAAATCCTGGGCATCCATAAAGGATGAAGCCTGTGTTGTGAATTTTACAGTTCCGGTGGCTTGTGGTAACATCAAGTCTATTTTGATTTTAGAGATTCACTTGTTGTTCCATTTGAAACAAAGGTGTCATTTCTGTAGCTGCAAAGCATTTTGTCTGCTTTGAATACAATAAAGTACACAAAAAGAGACTTTCTTACAAGAAACAGACATGCATGGGAGCACTTTGGGAATTTTCTATAAAGGCAATATAGGCCTTTATTTTCCCACGGGGACAATAAAACTATATGAAATAAATAAATAAAAATAGGCAAATACAATAGGCTAAACAGTCATTTCTAGGAGTGAAAATGGTGCACGACCTCTAACCTTGTACATGGGAGAACAGCATGTTTGGTGAAATTATATGATGGGTCTTTTATTTCCTTCTGTTTGCAGAAAGGCTATTTATTTTAACTTTGCTGAATAAGTAATGGGTTTTGTCTAAATTCTGTCAATTAAAAGAAAAACATTTTTTATGTAATTACAGATATTACTGTAAATGTGACAAAAGCTGCTACACACAACGTCTAAAGGCATCAGACTGAATGTGAGTCTGTGCATCTTTGTAGTGATGTTGTAGAGCCAGTCCAAAAAAATCCACCACAGTATGAAAACCTTATGTGTTGCTGGATGGTTGTATGACATAATGTTTTGTTATGGCCTATTGGAATCAACATCTTTCATTCAAACCAAAGACGAGCACAATGAATGTGAAGAGAATGTCCATACAAGCTAATGTGCACTGCTATAGCATTTATCCGTCTTATAATTCATTCATCAGATGATGTGTTCTGTCATGGACCAGTGCTATGAAGTGCAAAGACATTCCCTTCCCCTCTCTGTTCATATGAAAATCAAAGTTAAATGTTCAAAAAACAATACTTTATACCGAACATCTACATTTAAACCTGCGTTAAATCCTGTAGTGAAATAATGCAGTTTATTAAATACAAGGTTGCAACAACAAATTCCACTTAGCTCACAGACACACACACACACACACACACACACACACACACACACACACACACACACACACACACACACACACACACACACACACACACACACACACTCACAGGCACACACAGGCGCACACACAGGCACACACACTCACAGGCACACACAGGCGCACACACAGGCACACACACAGGCACACACAGGCACACACAGGCACACACAGGCACACACACAGGCACACACAGGCACACACAGGCACACACACAGGCACACACAGGCACACACACAGGCACACACAGGCACACACAGGCACACACACAGGCACACACAGGCACACACCCTCACACAGGCACACACACTCACACAGGCACACACACTCACACAGATACTCACACACACACTCACACAGGCACACACACAGGCACACACACAGGCACACACAGGCACACACAGGCACACACACTCACACACTCACACACACTCACACAGGCACACACACTCACACACTCACTCACACACACTCACACACGCACACACACTCACTCACACACACTCACACACACTCACTCACACACACTCACACACTCACACACTTACTCACACACACTCACACACTCACTCACACACACTCACACACTCACACACACTCACACACACTCACAGGCACACACAGGCACACACAGGCACACACAGGCACACACCCTCACACAGGCACACACCCTCACTCACACTCACTCACACACAGGCACACACAGGCACACACCCTCACACAGGCACACACCCTCACTCACACTCACTCACACACACTCACACAGGCACACTCACTCACACACACTCACACACACTCACACACACACACTCACACAGGCACACTCACTCACACACACTCACACACACTCACTCACACACACTCACACAGGCACACTCACTCACACACACTCACACACACTCACACAGGCACACACAGGCACACACAGACACACACAGACACACACTCACACAGGCACACTCACTCACACTCACTCACACACACTCACACAGGCACACACAGGCACACACAGACACACACTCACACACAAGCACACACGCTCACACACTCACACACACTCACACACACTCACACACAGGCACACACACTCACACACAGGCACACACAGGCACACACACTCACACACAGGCACACACAGGCACACACAGGCACACACACTCACACACAGGCACACACAGGCACACACACTCACACAGGCACACACCCTCACTCACACTCACTCACACAGGCACACACACTCACACACACACACACACACAGGCACACACACTCACACACAGGCACACACACAGGCACACACACTCACACACACACACACTCACACACAGGCACATACACTCACACACACTCACACACAGGCACACACACTCACACACACACACACACACAGGCACACACACAGGCACACACACAGGCACACGCACTCACACACACTCACACAGGCACACACACAGGCACATACACTCACACACACTCACACACAGGCACACACACTCACACACAGGCACACACACTCACACACACTCACACACAGGCACACACAGACTCACACACAGGCACACACAGGCACACACACTCACACACACTCACACACAGGCACACACAGGCACACACACTCACACAGGCACACACAGGCACATACACTCACACACACACACACAGGCACACACAGGCACACACACTCACACACACTCACACAGGCACACACAGGCACACACAGGCACACACAGGCACTCACACACTCACACACGCACACACACTCACACAGGCACACACACTCACACACACTCACAGGCACACACACTCACACACAGGCACACACACTCACACACAGGCACACACACTCACACACACTCACAGGCACACACACTCACACACAGGCACACACAGGCACACACACTCACACAGGCACACACACTCACACACACTCACAGGCACACACACTCACACACACTCACACACACTCACACACAGGCACACACAGGCACACACAGGCACTCACTCACACACACTCACACACACTCACACACACACTCAAGGCACACACTCACACACAGGCACACACAGGCACACACACTCACACACACTCACACACACTCACACACAGGTACACACACTCACACACAGGCACACACAGGCACACACACTCACACACACTCACACACAGGCACACACACTCACACACACTCACACACACTCACACACACTCACACACACTCACACAGGCACACACAGGCACACACAGGCACACACGCACACACACTCACACAGGCACACACGCACACACACTCACACAGGCACACACACTCACACACACTCACACACAGGCACACACAGGCACACACACTCACACAGGCACTCACACACTCACACAGGCACACACACTCACACACACTCACACAGGCACACACACTCACACACACTCACACACAGGCACACACAGGCACACACAGGCACACACACTCACACACAGGCACACACAGGCACACACACTCACACACAGGCACACACAGGCACACACACTCACACACAGGCACACACAGGCACACACAGGCACACACACTCACACACACTCACACACACTCAGGCACACAGGCACACACACTCACACACGCACACAGGCACACACACTCACACAGGCACACAGGCACACACACTCACACAGGCACACACACTCACACAGGCACACACACTCACACAGGCACACACGCACACACAAACACTTTTGATGGCAAAAGTCCAATGTGGCAGTAAGCTCTTGTGTTTTAATGCATTTTCATGACAGGTTTTCCTCTGTTGACCGGATGTATCCATCTTCTAAAGTGTATTAAATGGAAATCATCAAGCATTTGTATGAAATGAGGCCTCAGATTAAGGGGATTTGGAGAAGTGATGCTTTTTATCCACCATGAGGTTATGGTGTTCTTCACTGTCACATTATGACCACCCATGGGTGCACATGCTGATGTTATTCAAGCCTATTGTATGTGTAGGATGGATGCAACCTCAGGGAAGGGAAATCCTAGAGACCTTAACTATAATCATGGTTTTATATGAAGCTGTATTGACTACATGTCCATGATGATGTCAATGCTCAGAATAGAGGTCACAGCAGAGCAGAATCCACAGACATAAGGGATCGTTTCTTCCTGGTCTCCAAGGTTTGTCTTCAATTTCTGGGCACATTCTTCACTGAAAAAAATATTTAGATAAAATCGTTCCTGGGCTGTTTTGTCACACAGTGGAAATGAGAGTGGTTGTAATCTGGTCTTCCACTTCACCCTTTTCATTGCCCCACACATGCTAACATACATCCACACTTGTTCAGTGCAAGGGCAGAGCTTTGGGGCTCAGGCTTCAATCTGGAGCATTTATTTTGACTTGCATGTCTGTTTTATGTCTGTCGAAAATGTGTTCTGCCTCGCCAGTTTTCCCCCTTCAAATAGGAAGTCAGATTAGACTCAGTAGTACTGGAAGTGGTGGATATAAACACACCCGACAGGCTAACTGATTAGTAATGACTTTTCAAACCTTTACCACAACCCCTTTCCCTAAACTATGCCTCTGTGTTCAAAGCCATTAATATGTTATTTTACTAGCATTTTAACCTTTCCTTTCCCTCTACATGAATCCACATACACTGCCTGGCCAAAAAAAAAAGTCACCACCAGGATTTAACTAAGTAAATAGGTAAGTTACTAATAAAAACGCAGTAATAAATACTGCAGTGATTAATATGTTTCAGCTTACAATACGTTATTTAACCCTAACTGATGCAGTGAGTAGCTTCACATTAAACAACCGTGTCGGAGGACATTTCCTTTGGTCGTGGAAAAGATGTTACTCTGTTTCAGAAGGGACAAATTATTGGCCTCCATTAACAAAAGAAAACATCTAAGATTGCTGAAACTACTAAAACTGGGTTAAGAACTGTCGAAAGCATTAACCCCAATGAGAATCTTTGGGATGTCCTGGAGAAGACTTTACCCAGCGGCCCGACTCTCCCATCATCAATACAAGAGCTTGGCAAAAAATGTATGCAACTCTGGACGGAAATAAATGTGACAATGCATAAGCTTATCAAAACGATGCCACGGCGAATGCGTGCCGTAATCAAAGCTAAAGGCGGTCCAATGAAATATTAGAGTGTGTGACTTTTCTTTTAGCCGGGCAGTGTATGTGTTGGATGAAACATAAAGGAGCATTGGCTTGGTTAAATGGCATCTCAGAGTAAGCCTGAAGTCTTTAAAAAGTACTAACATTTTATCTTAATTCATGACTAGAGCATTAGAGGTGACCTAATATATTTGTGATTTGTGAAGAGTCAAAAGTTTCAACAACAATGAAAATGGTGACGGTAGAGGAGGTTGTGATACTGTGCCTACTAAATAATAAACCACAAAAGAAGCAACAATGTACTCAGTGGTGCTCTGTGTGGCCATTAGACACATCACAACATGTGGATGGAGAGTCTTTTACGTTTCCACTTCACTTTTTTCTTGTTCGTCGTGTCACTAGACATTTGTTGTGTCTTGCCCTCTTAGAAACTAAATCCAAAAAAACTGCCAAACTGCTTAACCCTTAAATGGGCAATGGGCACCAGGAGATACAGCCTCTTTAACATAAGGGGCATTGTTTAAGGTTATCACCAAATCAAGTTATCATTTATCAAAATTCTTGTCTGTTATTAGTATCTAGGTGACATGATTTGGTTCAGATTATCTGTCTTCGTTTCGTCAGCCTGATCAGAAATTATCATGGCCGCCAGTTCTGCAGGGCTGCTGACCACAGGGCAAGTAATTATATATTAATCATAGTTATTTTCAATGAAACAACAATATAAATTCATAAAACTACTTATGACTATTGTCTTAATATGCTGCTGAAGAAAAAACAGCGCAAAAGTGTTTCTGGTGTGATTCAGCAGCTTTTGAAATGTATGTATCCCACGAGATACGTTGCCAGATTAAGGAAAGTAGGGAAAGAGTTGATCTAAGTTTAGTATTCAAAATGTGTTATCAAACTGGAAGAAGCTACAACTCATAAAATCAAAATATTTTAGAAAATATCCGTGGAAATGTTTTATTTAGATACATATTAGATAGGAAATAACATTAAGTTATTTTTCACAACTCATTTTCCACTCCTGCCTGGAGGGTTTTTAATAACTGACTGTAGCTGGACTAGACACACCCAGGCCTCATTACTACCAGCCCTGTTCAATCAAATCATCACTGAAATAGAGAATGAAGTTGGCTTATTGGTCTCATCAGTAGCGCACTCCGACAAAACCGAAAGAAATTCCACAAGAGATGAGGAAGGTGACATCAGTCTGGGAATGATTACAAAGCTGTTTCTAAGGCTCTGGGACTCCACAGATCCACAGTGGGACACATCATCTACAAATGGACAAGACTTGGAACTATAGCAAACCTTCCCAGAAGAGGCCAACCTTCCAAGAATCCACCCAGAGCATGACAAAGGCTCATTCAGGAAGTCACAAAAGATCCAAAGAACACATCCAATGAACTGCAGGCCTCTGTCACCTCAATAAAGGTCAGAGTTCATGGATCCACTATTCCAAAGACTCTGGGCTAAAATGGCAGCATGGGCAGAGTGGTGAGGAGAAAGCCACCGCTGACCCAGAGGAACAATAAGGCTTGTCTGGATTTAGACACAACGCACCTTGATGACATTCAGAGCTTTAGGAGAATAATCTGTGGAGTGATGAGTCTAAAGTTGATCTGTTTGAAGACAGATCAAACCAAACGCAGCACAAAAAACATTATACCCATGCTGCCTCAGGACCAGGACGACTTGACATAATTGAAAAATCCTGAAGGAGGATGTCAGGTCATCAGTCTGTGAGTTGAAGCTTGAAGCGCAACTGGATCATGAAACAAGACAATGATCCCAACCATAAGTCCTCCTCTGAATGGCTCAAACAGAATATAATTAAAGTTTTGGAGTGGCCTAGTCACAGTCTGGACCTGAACCCCATTGAGATGCTGTGGTGGGACCTGAAAAGATCTCACAAACCCACAAACCCTCCAATGTGGCTGCAGTAAATTAGTTCTGTAAAGAGGAGTGGGCCAGAATTCACCACAGTGATGTCAGAGACTGATCTCCAGTTTTTGGACAGATTTGGTTCCCGTTGTTGCTGCTAAAGGTGGAACAACTAGTCATTAAGATCAGGGGCCGAATACCTTTTCACACTGGTGGTGTAAAGTTGTTCACTATACGAACATTTATCTTTTACTGTTGAAAGATACCAGAAGATGGATGAGTGATTGGGGTGTGCCTTGAACCTCCTGTAGGAGGGAAGTTATTTGTAAAGGTTGGACAGTGACTTTTGTGAGCCAAAATTCTTAGCACCTGATGAAATGATCATCAAGTCATCTGCACTGTAGCACATAAATGTTGTATTCTCCTAAAAGCTGGACTCTAGCTCGTATCCCTTTGCACTTAAGCAGATACAACAATGCAAACTCGTCACATTTCTAGACACGGCATTAAGATGTCAAAGCAGACGAAAGAACTCCTCCATGACCAGATGTTTCTCGTGTCAAGTGCCTCCACTTACGTTAGACAGAAAGTTGGCACACAAGGCTAAAATAGCTAAAATTGGATCTAATGCAAGCTATGGTTTTGGGAATGAATATTAATGTCCACTTCACTGCTGTCAAAGGAAGAAGGCATAAGCTAGATTTATGGTCTGCATAAGCAAAGTAAATATCCATGCTGAATTTTTATTCATTCTTAAACTAGTTGTTATTGGGTAGTTCTTAAAGTTACAATGCTTGTCTTTATTTTGTTTGATTTTACATTTTCTTACATTTTGTTGCCTGTATAGTCAGATTTAATGGTTTGTTTCCTCTTTTTAGCTATAATGTGATCTATTGATAAAAAAAAAAACGACAAAAAAAACCCACCTCAAAGTGTGAGCCAAGGTTCAGGTTTTTTAAATTTTTTTTTACCTTGTATACATTTGATCCAGTTAGTTTTGGTTTCACATCTTCGCCCTACATTCTGTCATCATCATCTACATGGGCTGTGTCTCCCTACACTTGATGATAGATTGCCCAGAATGTTGTCCAGGGCATCATAAAAAGGAAAATTGTCCTCGTCGTTTGTAGACGCACCAGTTTTTCAATCAATCAATCAATCAAACTTTATTTATATAGCACCTTTCAAACTATTTTATGCCATTCGAGGTACTGCACAAGCAACAGATTAAACACATTTCTTAAAAAGGATGTAGAGACTAATGCACACAATTCAGAGACTAAAACAATAATATATGGATAGTTAAGATAAGAAAGATGAAAAGCAAGCGATCACACAAGCAAAAGATAAAAGAAAAGAGGATAAAATAATGAGATACTACATATAGGTAATTTTATAATAAAAAAATCTAATTAAAAATAATAAAATAGGATGAATAGTAATGACTAACTATGAAATGCTGCGATATACAAGTATCAAAAGATAAACCATGAAATTCTGAAATTCTAAAACACTACATAAAAGCCAGACTGAATAAATGGGTTTTTAGTTTACATCAATGTTTGTAGCTCCTCTCAGATCCTCTGGACGTTCCAGCCATTTGGAGCCTAATGGCCGAAAGCAGCATCACCAGATGTTTAAGTTCTGCTTTGAGGAACAGCTAAAAGAGAGGAACCAGAGGATCTGAGGAGTCTCACCGTCTCAAACCATTTGTATGTGTTTTTTCCAGTTGAGTCTTGAGTTCTTCATCAGACCATATCAGCATTAATTACCTCATCTCTTCCTACCCCAATGTGTGCGGCTCATTTTTAACTTCTTCCCTGTTTTTTCCCCTTCTTCTCTTGCTGGTGACGGTAGCCTGCTGTAACTTCCTGTAATTGGTCCGAAAAGGGTGAACCATCCAAAAAATGACTTTCACGCTGTAAAGAAACTGAACCATGGTTCGGGTTGATCCGGACCGAGACTACCTCTTTTTGTCGGACCAAAGTCTGGCTGTTTGATCCGGACCTTGGTCCGGGTGAGGTTTCACACCTGCAAGTTTGGTCTGCATCAAATTGAAACGTCAGAAAGTCCCGACCAAACCAGATAGCATTGAAAGGGCTGTAAGATTCAGTAAATGTCTGTACATACGCACACACACACACACACACACACACAGACACAGACACACACACACACACACACACACACACACACACACACACACACAGACACACACACACACACAGACACAGACACACACACACACACACACACAGACACAGACACACACACACACACACACACACACACACACACATAGACACAGACACACACACACACACACACACACACACACACACACACACACACACACACACACACACAGACACACACACATAGACAGACAGACACACACACACACACACAGACACACACACAGACACACACACACACAGACACAGACACACACACACACACACACACACACACACACACACACACACACACACACAGACACAGACACAGACACACACACACAGACACAGACACAGACACACACACAGACACAGACACACACACACACACACACACACACACACACACATAGACACAGACACACACACACACACACACACACACACAGACACATAGACACACACACACACACACACACACACACACACACACACACACACACACACACACACACACACGCAGGCAGACACACACATAGACAGACACACACACACACACACACACACACACAGGCAGGCAGACACACACATAGACAGACACACACACACACACACACACACACACAGGCAGGCAGACACACACATAGACAGACACACACACACACACACACACACACACACACATAGACACAGACACACACACACACACACACACACACACAGACACATAGACACACACACACACACACACACACACACACACACACACACACACGCAGGCAGACACACACATAGACAGACACACACACACACACACACACACACACAGGCAGGCAGACACACACATAGACAGACACACACACACACACACACACACACACACACAGGCAGGCAGACACACACATAGACAGACACACACACACACACACACACACACACAGGCAGGCAGACACACACATAGACAGACACACACACACACACACACACACACACACACACAGGCAGGCAGACACACACATAGACAG
The DNA here is from genome assembly GCA_037577475.1 of Chaunax sp. Z400. Lineage (NCBI taxonomy): Eukaryota > Metazoa > Chordata > Actinopteri > Lophiiformes > Chaunacidae > Chaunax > Chaunax sp. Z400. The sequence continues at coordinate 5,198,539 of CM075192.1, read as the reverse complement.
ACACAGCCACATCAGCCAGTATGTTTCCGAAATGCTGGCCAGTACAGTATTAATACTGTACAGTATTACACAGAGAAGGAAATGCATCTCTGGCAGCTCTGCAGACATGGAGTTGTGGTTGAACTTTTTGCCCTAATTACTTTCCTACTAATGTCTGCAGCTTGCCGGAATCACTGTGGCTCCCTCAAGGCCCACAGCAGGCTCTGATGTGGCCAGTGTTGGTTGAGTATGGGGTGCTGGTTTGGAGCTGAGATCGAGAGTAGTGGAAGTAAAACACAAAACAAATAACAAGCAATAGGGAAAGAATTTTTGGAGTACAGTTTTTGCTTTCCAGTTTTCATGGATTTGTAGATATAGATTGGATGAGAAATTCTTAAAATGTTAAGTAAAGTTTGACCATTACAGTTCTCTCTTCAGCCAGAGTCAGCCTTGATTCCCCAGCTGAGGTTGTATTTGTTTAGCATTTCCCCAGCATGTAATTGCCATTTGTATTTGGGGAGACTGTAAAACTTTGCACCAGTCAGAAATGTGGTGACGTCCCTGCCTTGTAAATGAATGCATTTGCCTGCTTTTTAATTCCTCCTCAGGCCTCTGAGTATGCTTTCCACATCCACATGAGTCTTGTGGTTTTGATTCCTTTTATTTCATGTTCATAAAAGGACGTGTGCAGATTCCCTCAGCCAGAGGGAAAGTGCTTTTGGAGTGAGTGTAGCACTGATGTCAAACTTAAAATACCAGATGTCAACATGTGTCATCTAGGAGGAAGTACACAGACTAGATTGGTGATAATGGACCAATAATGAGACAAGCACTGTCCATGTTGGTTCATAAGGACCGCATTCTAAACATTTACATGTCTGGACTAAAAAGTCCTGATAAACATTATGTTTTTTATCTTTTCCAAATCTTGTACAGTGCAGCACAGTGGCAGAGCAGCAGGACAGTATAAGGACACAAGCAGCCAAAGTTTAACGTAGGGCCAATCCAAAGGGACGTGGGTTTAGCAGGTGTGCCCTCTGGTTGTAATTCAGGATTAGAAAAATCCAGCTTTGGATTTTTGAGACCTTGGCCCAAGTCAAGTTTTTCTATCTATATATATATATATATATATACACTACCAGTCAAAAATTTGGACACAGTTTCCCATTCAAGTGGATGGGTAACTGTGTCCAAACTATTGACTGGTACTGTATATGTATATATATATATATATATATATATATATTTTTATATCCCATCACTAAAATTGAAAGCTGTGGTTTGGAAAATGATTTCCTTCAAACCCTTTTTAGCAGCTGTACAGCTCCACTGAGGGCAAATTGATAATTGGTTGTTCCACCATGTACCACCAGACACCCCCACCTCTCCCTGTACTGACTCTACTAACAAGTATAATATTCATCCCCTTTACCCTAGATTGACAGTTATGGTTTGAAATGCGATTATTGATAGATTATTGATAGGACTGATGTTGATGGGTGCCATGATGTACATTCATTTTCCCCAATGTATGAATTCTAATAACTTTGTTGATACTTGACTTTTCATATCGCATCGCCATCAGGTAAAAATGTTCACTTACCCAATAAATATCTGCAAACCTACTAATTTAATTGATGGAAAATGATTTTTAGATAATCAAATTTTTTTGAGGTGATGATTCCTCTGGTCAGAATTGCACTTCCAAGTTATCTACAGTAATACTCTGGTTTATGACAAATACCTGCTAAACTACTACTGAGACATACTTTGGATTCAGTCCTAATTAAAACGTGTTTGGATGGAAACTAAGATGGTTACATACCAACCACTAGCCCCAGTTTACACAGAGATGGCCCAATAGTCTTGTAACAAAGACCCTTTGTTTATTTAAAGCATCTCTATGCCTAATTATAGCCTTCCAGAGCCGATAGTGTAGCTTAGTCTTTATAGTGTGCTTAGCAAAAGAAGCTGAACTTCTCAAATATTATTTATTTTTTTTACAAAAATAACATTGCACATGAGCTTTAAATAAAGTAGAAATTATGATATTTATTATTTAAGTCAGACAATATCAAATAAGAATTGCCAACGTGCTTATTTTCTATCATCTTGCATTTTTGGCTGGCATTCTGACAAGGCTGCTTCTTTCTGTCCTTAATATCTGAAGAAACGTCTTGTCCTATCAAAGGAAGTAAACGAGCCAAGCCTCCTTTCCTCCATCACCCTCATTTTGTATCCTTTCAAACCCAAGGGCCAGTTTGAGTAATAGTAATTGACACATTGATCTAATAGGGCCATCATAATAGGCCTGTTACTGAGCTGGGGAATGGTGCTCGGCGTCACCTTAACATGTGCAAGGACTGACATCCCGCCATGATCCATAATGATAATTGTGATTTAGCCTTGCTTTCAACCTACGCCCTAACGTCCCCGGCATCAGGAAATCTTATTACATCTGACCCTACATTGCCTCCATTAGAACTGGGTCATTTGTTAAAATACTGCAAAAGCAAAACAATTGAACCTTGTGCCATTTTGATTCTATAATAGCGGGTTATCATTGTCCCTTTGAATCAATTCCAGGGGCCCATTTTTCGGGATAGAGCTTTGAATTGGATTGATTGGACTCTGATAATGCTGAAATCGATGATGCAGCCGCCTGAAAGTAAATTATCGTCGGTTGAAGTTTTTGTATTAATCTTAATGCTTGTATTTGTGATTGGTAATGGTAGCTGAGATTGCAGCATGAGGACCTTTGAAATGTTGACGGAGACATTCAGGACCATCAGAATGGAAAAATGAATCAAGGATCGCTCATAACTTCTGTGGCACTTCTTTTATCTTCCCCAGTGAGCATGCATTGGGACTGCAGGGAGAAACACACACACACACACACACACACACACACACACACACACACACACACACACACACACACACACACACACACACACACACACACACACACACACACACACAGCGTACACGTGCAGTCTCGGGACAATGGTTTAATTCTGTGCCTGGGCTAAGAGATCTGAGGGCTCACTTGGCGCCGCTGTCCAGCTGCTGGCTTGGGAAACATACAATAGCCACTGTAGTTTGCATCTGTGTGTGTCTGCACATGTGACACATGCACTTCCAGCGGGTTTAGCTCATGTATCAGTCATCAAGATAGTTGTTGGATATTGTTGCAGCAGTTATTTCATCTTGCATCTCTGGGTGTGTGTTCCTGCCTTTGTCTGCGTTAAGAAAAATCTATTGTGTGTCGAAGTTCTGCGTCTGATGTTAAATAACATGTTTGTGTGTGTTGGCAGTGCTTGTGTGGTTGCTTTATCACTGGGTGATGGATTCCTGTTTGTGCTCACAGTGTCAGCTGCAAATCAGAATCATGGTCCTGCATGAGCTCAGCTGTGTGAACAGTTTACAGACCGTGTGTAACAGCCAATCACAGCAGGGCGCTTGATAACATACAAGGCTAGAATTGAAGAAGCTATTACCTCTTCCACGCCACAGTCTTTACTTAGATAAACTTCTCAAGGTTCTAATTAAAGTGTTGGTTATGGCCTTATTGGGCACTTAAAAACAAGTTACAGGACAAGACAGGTGATGATACCCTGGCTATATGTTCCTCTCTCAGTCCTAGATCCTGCTCTACTCCAGGACTACAATAGAGTCTCTTACAATACTTCAACAACTTCTGCTCTTCCTTAGCCAACACATTCAACGCAACTTCCTTAAGCACCAGTCTGCAGACAGTAACGCTGTTTGGCATTTGCTGTCATTATTAAAAGAAAGTCATAATACGGGTGAAGCATGGCGAACATTACTCAAATACACAAACCATGTCATAACACCATGGAAGCATACATGGAAGAGGTGAGGGGTGAAGGGAAGGTGCAGAAAAAGCTGGGATGGTAGGATGGTTACTCCATCATCAGGCCCATTAGGAGCTTCCCTCACACTGGAACATTTAAACTGTGTTTCAACCTTTTTCTTCTGCTGTGAGTCTAGTTGTAGTGGGGAGGTGGGTGTCGCTACTGAGGCGTCTGGAAGACAATACAGGATCGTTCAGCAGAGAGAATACAATGGCCAATCTAATCTAAGTGTACATTCCAGGGTAAATAACCTGCTGTGTTTAAAATGTTCAATAACCTACAAACAAACTCGTTTGTATCAAGTATCATCCAGACACATCCGAGGGAGGGATGAAAGGCCTGCCATCATAAAGAGGGCAAAACACCAGCAGTTGTACAGATTGAGATTCTGGCCTATGTGGTCAGTCTTTTTTTAAAGGTAGTCATGGTGACCACCAATAAAATAAACAAGTATTATAAATAGGTATCAAAATTTAGAAAATACAACCTTAAAGCAATTAAAGTCACTCTCCTGTGTCTTTGGCGAACCTGAAAAGTCTTCAAAATCAAAGACTTAATGTTTGATTTTATTGATTATATCTCAACCTCTTTAGATGGATTTTTTATTTATTTTTTGCTCATGACTTATCATAATGCAAAAGCTAATGCCATTCCTAGTTGTACTTTGTGTTTGGTGCTATACTGTAATTAGCAAATGTTAGCATGCAAACATGCTAAAACTAAAGGCTGAAGATACTAAAGTTAACTTCTGAAACTACAAACAATTTTGAGAGGGAAACCTGAATATATTTGGTCAATTAGTTATGAATATTCATTGCTATTTATTAACATGAGTAACATGGTTTAAATGAATAACGTTTATGTTTGGCCTGTGAACAACATTTTACAGTAAACTCGATTGAGTGCCTTTTTTTCCTGACTTGTGTATTTTGCATCATATTTTACTATAATTTAATCAGGCATATACATTGTCAGCTTGTTCTATTTCTTACACAGTAGTTTGAACAATGTATCTACTAGATTTCTAGTTTTGCTGCAGTTCAACTTCTTCCAGTGTGATATCTTCACTCTTTGTCCTCAACATACATTAGATAATGGCTACTTCTCTCCTTCTGGTGCTTTTGTCATGATCGGGGAGTAAGACATACATTGACACAGTAAATTCACTCAGTTCAACATGATGTGCTGCAGCATGATTCAACATGGCTCTGGTCATCTGGGTCTTGTAATAGATGAAAGCTTTCCCATAATGAGCTGGGGATTTGGAGAATCTAGTCCAGATTTACATGAGTGACTTGTCAATATCTGAGCATTGTTTAAGCTGGCTGTATTTGTCTCTTGCACTGACCCGTGAATAGGAAGAGGGTTTTCCTCACTGACCAAGTCATCGAGCTCAACTGCATTGTTCTGCCTCCCGTTTGCACTGGAGCTGAATGGTCATAATTGACAATGCTTGTAATTCCTCCAGGTGTGCTGCGGTGCATCCCAGAGGAGGTTCTCTGCTCCGGTCAGCAGAGAATATGCACCCAGTCACATCATGCTGCACTGAGCAGATAGAGCAAAGCAGGAAGCCAGACACTGGACTGGGATGGAGAATCCTGTCAAATGTGTAAAATTATATGTCACATCATAACAGACCAGAAAAGTTTAACTACATGGTTTTGGAGCACAAAAATCAAAGAAAAATGATCAAATCAACAAAATCTGATCAAATTACAAAAACTGGGCTGTAATGATTTGGTTTGGGGTGAAGCCACATGAAAGATGGAACAAAACCAAGTAGAACACAATGTAGTTGCACCAGGTGCAGTCAAGTTGTAGCCTTCCTTCCTAACCTAACCTTTACAAAATAACTACAGTTGATGATGGTGTACAGGTGCTTTTTTTCAATTAAATGTTCCTTTTTTATATCTAAATGTCTTTTATAGTAATTCCAAAGATACAGCTTAGCTAAACTGACCTTCTTTGTAAGTTTAAGATCAGCCAATGCCTCCTTTACGTCTAAAAACCGATGAAACATGTAGCTGCAATCAGCATGCACAAGCAGGGCTAAATAGACTGTTGAAAGCGCTCAGTCCTGCAGCTCAAGAAACAAAAGTAAAACCACATTTCACCCCTGCATCCTCAGCCAGTGCGGCACCACGGGCCTCGCCAAGGGTGACAGAGAATTCAGGGCCGTTTGAAGCTTTACTCTCGGAGAGAGGGAAAAGGGCACAGGGGGACTGGTGGTAGTGGTCGGTCGTGCTTGATTAAGATTTATGTCTAAATTTTCCTTTGCCAGCAGCCGCTGCCTGCTGTTGGATAGGCTCCCTCGTGTAACCCTCTTCTTTGCTGTGTTGATAGAAAAGCTTCTTGTAAATGTGTTGCATGACAAAGCTTTTCCCCTCCTGCCCTTCATTTTATTCCCTTTCATTATGGACCCTCAGAAGGGGTTAGCCAGTGGGACATAGTGGAAACAAACACTACATGAAGTCTCCAGAGAGCTACTGAAAGAAACGGCGAGGAGATGATTAGAGCAAAAATGTGGCCTGATGTGCAGTTAATTGGCAGCGGTTGGATGTTCCCCTCCTACATTTTCAGAAAAAGACTGTAATAAGTTTGTTTTGTCATGGTCAAGGGCTCAGTAAAGCACTAAAGTGAACATTTTCTATCAGAAAATGTCTGTTTAAATAAGAGGTTATCATTCATTACATCTGTGTCCTGCCCTGAAGAGCTATCAGTAGTTGTTTGAGGACCGCAGGAAGTAATCAGAGGCTGACTTTATGCTTTTCTTTTTCTTTTTTTTCAGGACAAACCCTCCCTACTCCTGTGCTGACCTGTATTCTTTACGGACAGGGGAAATGGTCAAATCAATTCAGTTCAAGACACCCATCTATGATCTCCACTGCAACAAACAGTATGTCTACTGAACTCGCTGATGTAAACGTAATATTTGATGATACACTGCAGCTTCTTTTTCATTCAGTTAACGTACTCTTTTCTCCTCCTTCAAGTATTCTCGCTGTGAGCCTACAGGAGAAGATTGCAGCGTTTGACAGCTGCACCTTCACCAAGAGGTTCTTCGTTACAAGTAAGACACTCATACTTCAGAGGTTCTTTTATTGCACTAGATAGAGGTTATGCACTGACACTACTTTCCCACCTGAACATGCTCCCTCTGTCAGACTGAGCTGCAAAACAACCTGTAACATGTCCACCTTTAGAAAGGGAAACTGCAAAACTGGCAATGAAACAGTCAGTGATCCTTACATCTTACCAAAGAACCGGTGGTCCATGGACATAAACATGGGGCAAGGAATCGAGTGTCCTGGTATTTATATGTCTGTGATTTCAATGCTGGGGAAGAGCATGATAGCAAAGCCTGAAGGTGTACGGAAGCCTTTACGCCCGGTCGTGCTCCAAGATGGGATTTTTGGGTGACGTGGATCTTCTAGCTGTATTTCATCACATTGCATCCTCACATGCAGAGTGAGGATGTGTGATGACTCGTAGTGTGTACCTCATTCCTCTATCCTACACCATTAGGACAACTTTATGAAGCTGGGAATCTTGGTTTGACCAACAATGAGTTTGATAAAAGTCTTAATGTCTTTGAGGATTTGTTGATTACAGATGCTCAACCGCAGATCCTCGTCTCAGTGCCTGGATTCCTCTTATTTCTGATCTGACAGAGATCAGTTTTCTTAAGCTTTTGACAGTCTTTAATAAAGGTTGTTCACACTTCTTGTTGAATCTATTTGTACAATCAGTCACACAACAGCGCTTTCCCTTTTTATATGTGTTTTTTTCCCCCGTTTTCACAGCATTCAAGTCAAAACTGTAACGCTGCCATTCAGTGGTTGTAACTGCAGTGCCTACATGATAGCATGTTTATACCCTCTTTGCATCTGGATACAGTTCACAAACAGCCTAATTAAAAATGATTGATAGAATGGCATAGAGCGCCTACCTCCACCAAGGCAGAACAATCTTACTCATGTCTGTTTAACTAGCCCCACCCTTCCACAAAGCATCCTGTTTACCGGTTTGGTCGTTTTTGTGTGATAAGGGAAAGTGTTGAAAAATGCCCTATCCCACGAGGGAAAAGCTGTCACATGCTCCATCCCTCCACAAAATGTAGTGGATATTGCTCCAGTAGTTTTTGCATCATCTTGCTAACAAACAAACCAGCAAACAAACAGACGGGGGTGAAAACATAACCTCCTCGGTGGATGTTATTATGTTGCAGTATCTTGATGTTTAGGAGCTTCTTTTGTGCCCATTAGCATATTGTCAGTGACCTTTTTTTGATCATTTAGGGTGGTTTTAAACTCTGACAGGCTAATGGAAGGAGACTGTGTCAAGTTACACAAAAAGATCAGTCGCTCAATGAATGTATTTTATGTACAGATGAATTTGTTTATTGCCATTTGAAATATATTTGTGAAAACAGGGGACCTGCTTACCACACAGCTTCCATAACCTGCCACGAGTGCTGAAGATGGCTGTGAAAGAAAGGCCAGACTGTATTACATGGCCATTGCTGTCTACTTAACTCATTGACTGGAGTAAACTGACCTTACTGCTTTGGCTTTAATGTGTCTCCTCTTTGTCTGCCTGCCTTCCCTATCAGTGTCTGGACCACAGGAAACCAAACATACTCAATAGTTATTAATCGTCTCAGAATGCAGGGGCCTCCTCTTCATAACGTTGTTTGGTCTGTTTGGGTCGTGGCAGCCATAAACAGAGGGTCCTGTAATGTGTGCCGCTCTGCTTCGGGATGAGCCAGTCTACTGTTGTCTCTCCGTTTCTTCTCCAGGGATGCGATGGCGGACGTGTCATGTTTTTATGAGCTCTCAAGGCTGGTCCTATGTTTAGGTTTTTGCTTTACATTCAAGTGAAGTGCTGTGAGCGGGGAGTCCTCTTGATTCACCAGCCTTCTCTGAGTGAAACGACTCACAGAGGTCATGATTTATCTGTTACTCCTCCTTGTGTATTGGTGCCATGCAGTCACAATAATTACTGCTCATTCCTTTAACACTGACTCATTTTTGTCACACTGCTATGACATTTCAGCCTGTTCGTTTCAAACAAACAAAATCCGCCTTTCATGCAAACTTCTGTCTGAGGAGCAGGAATGCTAAGAGGTTGAATTAATAATAATAATAATAATAATAATAATAATAATTATTATTATTATTATTATTATACATTTTATTTATAAAGCGCTTTTCAAAATCTCAAAGACGTAATTCAGAAATAACAGGAGAACAATATATTTTAAAAATGAGTCAATATCAGATATAAAAAAAAAAAATAGAAACAACTCAAATGACAGCAACAAATAACAAATGACATCATACTTAAACATTAAAAGCACATTTAAACAGGTGAGTCTTGAGTAGTGATTTAAATGTTGGGGGGTCAGTAATTAAAAGGAGGTGAAACGTCTTCAGACCTTAAAAAGGAGTCCAGTTGTTTTTTATTCATCCTCTTAGGATTAACATGACCTGCATGGAGGAGAATCTAGAATGTTTTGATCTCCACAGTGAAATGAGGGTCTTCACTATCAGCATGTGATGTCATTTTTCTAATGAGACTGAGAAGTGTGATCCAAGATTGGAGAAGGTTGCACAACAGAAATGCTGCAGTTTGCTGTATTGTTGACATTACACACAACATTAACATGACCTGCACTCATGGGTCTATTGCTTGACTGTGCACTAACAACATTCTGGAGTCATTGTTCTGACTTCAGCTGAACTAAATGGGATGGTGTGTAAATATTGGTGAACAGAGTACATGGCACAAGTAGTCAATTACTTCTTTTAGACGTCAGTATTTTTCCAACTTATACTTGCTCTATATTGGACTGTAAACTATACATCAGTCATTTACACCCAAATTTTCACCCCCCCGACCCCCAAAATAACGGTGCCAGACACTCGTGAGCCCCACTGTCCCCAGAGGTGGTTGAAGCATACAAACATGAAGCGCACACACTAATAGGCTCATCCAAACACACAACACATAGTTTTATTTGCATGGCTAAAATAAACTCTCTCTAATCTTTCACATTTTCTGGAATCATCTCCTGACCGCACCATTGGTGCCTCACATGAGCACACTTTGAGAGTCCCTGCTCGTTGTACTCACGCAAAACAATTGACTTGTCTGGCCCCACATACATACACGCACACACACGCACACACACACACGCACACACACAGACACACACACGCACACACACGCAGACACACACACGCACACACACGCAGACACACACACACACACACGCACACACATGCAGACACACACACGCAGACACACACACAGACACACACAGACACACACAGACAATGCTCAAGTATGACCCATAAAAAGGACATTAGACCTAAGATACTATATAGTAGTTGAGAATTACTGTATAAAAAACAAAACAAAACAATAGTATTTGCAGTGATAGTATCACATAAAGTAAAGTAAGCTGTCGTCTGACTCATATTGATGCAGTGTAAAAATTGACCTGAGAACTATTAGGTAATCCTTTATGTGGCAGGAGGCATAATTTGCCCTCACTCTGAAGGGTACTGACCTTTCAACAGGGTGTATTTGCACTGCAATGGCAAATAAACCCTCATTACCCCTACGGGCTGCGCTTATCCTTTCATGGGACAAAACACTGAAAATCTCTGAGTGTCTTTAACCCATTTCAGCAGGATGCATTTGTGAGCAAGCAGCAGAATTTTGTCCAGCAGTTTGTAATGATTGTGAGAGAGTGCTAGTTCTTCTCATAGGGCAAACCTAGTAGGAATAGCCCTGAATCTTTTCTTATTGTAGTCGGTTTTCTTTATCTGAATCATCAATAACATTGAGCTCAAATACGGTGCTCTTTTCTATCTGCTGAGCCTTTAGAGCTGCAGAAATGGAGCATTTTCCAACGTGCTCATGCATACAGATCAGATTTGCTTGTGTTTGACTGCAGGACATGAACTACTTCGTATCAAGAGAGCTCGCATTGCTGCTGATGACTTTCTGAGTAGATCTGCACTATTTTGTTCACAGTTTGTCGTCATTACTACGCTCACATTTGTTTAGTTACTTTCTATTTACTGCAGATTTGAGTTTGTCTTGCTGTGTCTGGTCTAAACATAAGGATATTGTTGGCCTGGTTAAAAACATAGTTTAGTCCCAGTGTATTACTGAGTTTGTAATGTTGTAGGAGAAACACAGTGTTTATTAGGCCGGGTACTTTTAAGGGTAAGTGAATTATGTTGGCACGACTGAGTCCTGATTCATTTGAAAGCAGGCGATGCTATATTTCAGTACTTTGGAGCACATTTACAAGTAACAATGTGTGTTGCTGCATGTCTCAAAGACAACACCCTCTGTAATATCTGTGGTAAATACAAAGCTAGCCAGTTGGAAAGCCTGAAAGCCAAGTCCCCTCCAGCAGCTGCAGCTAATGTTAGCATGATGTTAGCATGTCGTTCACGGAGAGTTGAACCCTCCAGGAAAAACAAAACTTTAAGTGAGGAATCGGTAACTTTATCAACATCACGTAATTGATCAACTACTTGGATATGTTGTTGTTGGAGATAACTGGGCTTTTTTCACTGTCTTGATTGATGTTAGCTGAGCTATTTTGCTAGCCTTAGCTAACACTGAGCCTCGACACCCAGCCAGCCACTGACACCGTCTAAAATGTCTCACCAGCAGGCTATTCAGGGTTAGATGGGTGAAGCCAGTGTTTCCCCTCTTTGTACCTGTATAAGGTAGACTAGATGTTTCAGTGTCAGTGTCAGTTTCTTCATTTGAGTTCAGGTATCCAGGTTGAATAAAGTGCACAAAGTAAAAAGTGTTTCTCCAGCTGCTCCCAGGTCTTTGAACAGCTTCCTCCTTTAAAGCAACGCTGGTGTTACAGCATATTTGTTGACTTACTGCGTAGCAGAGACAAGAAAATGAAATACATGGAATGACCCTTTCTACCTGGACGGGGAATGGAAGGAAGGATGGGGGAAGACACAAAATATAAATCAGACACACCTGTGAGCAAGGAGGAGGGGAAACTAAACAAAGGCAACATGGAGGAGGACAGACAGAGGAGATAATAACAAAATGTATTAGTTATATTCAGTGTTGAGACACATACTGTAGCTAAAACAAAGCATCTCTGAATGAAAGTACACACAAGAATTCCAGGCTTTGGCTGGAACCAAACTTTTATGGACCACTAAGAGCAGCTGTATAGGGAGTTGCTGATCCCTGGAGTGGCCTGGGAGTCATCCATTCATCCTCAAATGTTTCTTCGGACCTGCTTAGAACAGCTATCAGATCCCATGTCTGTAGTGGAAGCTACAAAACTAAGTCTCCTATTTTAACTCTCCAGGCTGCCTCTATTCTCCTGCCTCTAAAAAACACATTTTCTCCTACTCTCCTCGGACATAAAAGCCTCCCTACAAACACACACTCAACACTTTCATATCCTCTCCTCTGAACTCAACTAAAGCCCATAACCTAACACACACCCACATATATTTTCATGAACCAAAAGGAACTGAACTGGACTTTGTCTGAACTGAAAGGACAAACTGTTCACCCTCCTAACACACATAATCACAGATATACACCCCCCCACCCACACCCCATTCACCCTTTGAACTGAAAGATATTTGAATTTCTGATTTAATTTTTTTCCAATTCAGGGACATTTATTGTTATTTGGACTCTGAATTTGAATTTGGATTATTGTTAATTTTCTATGAATGAAATTCTTTTGAAGTTGATTATTTACCTGTTTGCATTATTATTTAATTTGAATATAATTTAACTGATTAATCCAGACTGATGTCTTGAGTTTTGTCTTGTGTGCTTTTGTAGCAAAGGGTTAGCTATGCGAGTTATCAGACCAAATCGTTTATTTCAAATATTTAAAAATGTCAGGTGCCCACTATTAATCTGGTCACTGAAATTACATTTTTGTTAGACCAGGCAGAAGAAAGCAACAAAAAGAAGTTTAGTTGGCTGCAGGTTCGAGTAAAGCAGTTACTCCAAGTATTATTCTTGAAGTTGTTGGAATTGCAGCATCAGTAATGCTTCATTATAATAATAGTAATAGTTAGTAATTTTCATTTCTAACCTTAGGAAACTTTTAAAAATCAAAAATTCCAACATGAATTATCATACTAGAATCTGCAGCTACCATGCTCACTGTCATCTCTCGAGGTCTGGCCTTCTGAAGCCTGAACCCTGCTGTGTCTGTTTCCTCTCCCTGCTCTGCACCCAGGATGTCAAACACATGTTATCTCCTCGGCCTTGGAGAGGCACAAAGGCGTCTCTGGCCTTACCAGCAGCAGCCCTTGTGGCTTACCTCAACCCGCCCCTTCCCCAGCACAGCACATTAAATTACTGTCTCCACCTCATCTGCTCCCTGAGCACTAAATTATTGTCAGCAAGCCATTTCCCCCCCACACCTACACACACACACACACACGCACTTTAGCTCAGTGTGCGTGTTTGTCTGTGTTTGTGTTAGTGTGTTCTTGAACACAGAGGGTGTGATCATTATTGGATCGACATTTTGTTATGTTTGAACCGACTGTCGCTCCGTCTGCTTGCATTTAAAAATATTGAAAAGATCCCTCATGTCTTCAGTGAGTTTTCGAGCATGTTGTCCTGTTTTTGGTCTCTCCTCTCTCGCAGCAGCAGTGATAGACTCTCCTGTAGTTGGAGCTCAGTTTTGGTGTTAGTCATAGAAATCCATGTTCTTGTTTACTTCCACATCTGTTTGAGTGGGAAGAGAAAAATGTGCTCCTTTAATGTATAAGACATGAATCTGTTTGTGAAGGCACAGCTTTGTTTGTCATTTAGGATTATTGTTTGCTATTCTTATTTTTTCTGCTGGCAGCACATTGGCTGCATTTGCTTTTAAGTGAGTATGTGTGTGTGTGTATGTGTGTGTGTGTGTGTGTGTGTCCCCACAGGGATTACTGTGTTGGTCAATCAGCAGAGGAGCCATCCTCAATTTATTGGGTACCACAGTCTCCATTAGGTCATACTGGGCACACACACACACGAGCGCACAGACACGTCACCCTCATTAGACTCCCATTTATCTTCCCAAACGAGAGACTCCCCACAAACACATTAATGGTTTAAGATAGTTACAGACACTCTTCAGGGAGGAGGCTTATGGAAACCCCTGCATATGCATGTCTGTGTTTTCTTTTCCAAACCTTTCATCAGGAAGTTCTTTTCCTGAAAGGTTTATTGAAGGTGCCCCTGTTAATATCACCATCTTTGTGTGTTTTTAGGCTGCTACCCCTGTCCCGGTCCCAGCCTCAATCCAATAGCTCTAGGAAGCCGCTGGCTGGCCTATGCTGAGAACAAGGTGGTCTTTGCAAGCGCACACACACACACACACACACACACACACACACACACACACACACACACATACACAGAGAGACTCTCATCCAGTGCAGAAGTGGCTTATCAGAAAAGCGACATATTTACAATCCAAAAAATGCATTTTTATCTGTGTCCTCTCCCTTTAATCTGTCTGGATAAACAACTCATTCCGAGAAGAGTCCACAAGAGACGATAACATTTTGAAAATCAACAGATGCACAGGAGTTTTCAGTTCTCTCCTGTTTAATGGGATTGTTAAGTATCTCCAAAAAACAGAATGTCCTGCTGTACCATCTGCAATACATTTAATGCACAATAGTGTTTTGGTGGTGGACCACTCTAGTAATTGACAGATGGGGCCACTGTTTGTGTGATTGCCTTAGGATTTCTAGAAATGACCAAATCTATTTTTTGAATGGTGGGAGTGATACCCGGAGAGAGCCATTCAAGTGATATTGTACTGGAAATTAAATCAGCGCAGACTGGCTGCATAAAGCAAAACCATTTCTTCCAAACAGTGAAGAGGTTTTTGATGTCTCAACTCATTTTTGATTTCCCCAAATTTTTCTTATCGTACATCTACTGGTCAATGTTGCAGCATGTCTGTATTTATCTGTAAATCTTTGTATTTTTGCAGTTGATCAGATGTCATCAGTCTCGTGGAGGAGCTTGTGGTGACAATGCACAGTCCTATACAGCTACTGTGATCAATGCAGCCAAAGTAAGTAAGAGTTCATGCAAACAGATATCTATTTTTGATAATGGTTATATTTATAATATAGAAATAATCACTATAAAACAGCTCAACTCCTGTTTCATCATCAATATTATTTTAAATGATCTGAAGTTACAGTTGCTGATCCGTGATAGAAACTGTAGCTGGTGCAGCGGAACAGTCAAAAAAATTTCTTTGATTAATTTGTCTGCAGTTCAGAAAGACAACAAAAATAAAATGCTGCTATTTATTTAGAAAAATTGGAATGGTCCCTCATTTACCGTAAGTCTTACAGTAAAAGGTTAGGCTCTCATACATGCCTTAAAATCAAATGTCAATATGTCAGTAATGCTCCGTTGTTGCCATAAAAGACCTGCATATTCTCCAATGATCATATGAGATTGTTCCAATAAGACGTTCAGCCTCTGGGGCAGCTGTGGCTCAGCAGGGTAGAAGGGGTTCAACAATAATGATCCACTTTCTAAAGCTCGTGGTATTTCTTAATTGAAAATCAAAGCAACTACAGATTTGGGGAAAACATGTTCAGCTTAAATGCTGCACAGCCTTAAATATGATGACAATACAAAACTTTCATTCTACAGTTCACAGCTTAATATTTTTACCATATATTTCATTGATTTATATAATTCAATTCATTTCCTTAATTATGCGTCTCTACAGAAGAAGTGACTCTAAACCAAAGATTCTCAACCTTTTGGAACTAGAGGCTCAATTCTGATTTTTTTTTAAAATTCCAAGGACCACCTTCTAAGATAAATAAGGAAACTAGCCTAACCTGACAAACGAGAGAGGGATTCCATAGAGTACATACTTCCACTAAAGCCCAACAGTCCCTTTTTAACTAAATTAAACTCTAGTCTAAATTCCAACCATCAACCCAACCTAATAAAACCATCCATATCATAACTGGCTGACCATGTGTCTGACATCTGTAACTGAAATGTCAGTGAAGCAACGTCATGAACGGATGTGCAAGAAGGCAATTTTTTTTAAAATGCTCGAGTAGTTATCTACAATTTGAAATATGTGATTCATGTTTAAAAAAAAAATATATATTGAAACTTATCAATACTTTAAAAATCATGGATTCACTTGAAAATTGATGCTTTCGTCTTTGTCAAGGAAGTTTCATGAAAATCAGTCAAGTCATTTTAGTCTAATCCTCCTAACAGACAGACAGACAGACCAACCAACCACCAGATGCTAGTAAAAACATGACCTCCATGGCAGAGGTGAAAAAGGTCCAAAAATAAACTGAGCTTTAAAAATGTAATTACTTGCATATTGCCTAGGGATTAAATTGTGGTGTGATGGCTGAGAGGCTGATAGGCAGAAGAACATTAAAAGTTGCTTTGAGATGTCATTTCAAAAACCAGTCTGTTAGTGTCACTGAATCTGAGGAAACATTTTCTGTATGCAGTGGTGGCTGGTTTTTGGTGCAAAATTCCAAAAACTATACAACACACTGTAATGTTGCCTCAACACTAATGTTAATTTTACAATAGTCCAGATAGAAGACTCTGAGTTCAATAAGGAAACAACATTTATTTATTCAGCTGAGGAAGAGGAGGTTTCACTCTGGAGATCCACCATGTCTCTAATTAGAGCAACAATCGAAGATGGGGTATCCTACCTGACTAACAGGTGTCAATTAGTCCCACCCCTTCATCTATAGCAAATCACCTCATTTTCTTTTATATCCCAGGGTTCACTTAAAGTTTCCATCAGCTGAGTGAGGAGCAGACAGTCACGTATCTGTCAATCACATTACTTCAAACATGCAAACAGGGCATATTCTCTGCCAGTAAATGTGGGAGGGTCCAGGGCACAGAGAGCTGCTTCCCAGGGGAAATCTGAGGCAACCAATTAGAGAGCAGCCTCAGGTCACCTGCTCGTCCTAAGTCGAAGGACCTCCATAGACATAGTTTTGCCAGTGTATGTATTCACAGAAAAATCAACCGATACAATTGGAAACAACTTTAACTGAATGCTGACAAACTACCAGTCTAATCATATAAGTAAACCTTTTTATTTCATAATTACTTCTAATGTAATTAATTTATGTTCAGCGTGTTTCAGTAGATATTAGGAGGCGGGGGCGGTGCCTCAGCTCCGTGCGTTGATGAACCGCCACTGGCTGAATGACAGTGATGCGTAACTTTCCATTGAAATGTTTGATTTCATTTTGGCATTTTTTGCATTTGTGTTAATTCTTAAATACATTTAGATAAAAAAATAACCACACTTTGTAAATGACCATAAAAGACAGAAATAATAATGAATCCACAGCACTGCTTCCACAGCCCACTAGACGGTGCTTCGAGGGCCCACTGGTTGGGAACGACCGGCCTAAACTAGTCTTCTTCAATCCTAAAAAATTAAAAATGAGTTCCCATGTTCAGACTGTGGCTATAATGTGCTTAAAGATGGTTTGGTCTGTCTTAAGCATTTGCTCAGATAAAACAGCACATAATACAGTACTTCCAGCTCTGCAGAGACCATCTGTAAATGTGCTGACATTGGATCCACCTGGCCCGCCTGGCTGACTGGAGCTCAGCTTATGAGGCACTTCATCAGCCTGCCTATCTGTTTTTTTCCTACTGTGGTCCTTTTCTCTGCGATGGTCTTGTTTCACTCATCTCCACAGGGGAGCGACGCTAAGACTGCCAACTAACAGCCAACAGCCCCAATTTCATACCAGGTGAAATTCATTCCTGGTCTGATTTAGCTGCTTGCCAAAGATGTGCTACCTTGCTAGCTCCTCATATGGTTCTAGTCTGTTTCTCCATTCGGTCATGAGAGTTAATTAATTTACAAAGAGCTGAGTGTATCCCTTTCCCTTTACCTAATGAGTTCCAACAGCTAGTGTGGAAGAAGACTCATTAGCTGGCTAGCGAAGTGATGCATCAAACAGAGCGCGGTGTCCGTTAGTCGGGTTAGTGCCTCAGACAATGTCACTGAGGTATTGCTATGCAGACAGCCAGTCTGCTTGCCTGCCCTCTCCTCATTTAGGACCATATATCTCAATATAGATGACAAGGTATCTCCTTCTGGCTTGTGGCGCGACACGCTGGCTCTTAGTGCTGACGTCCAGAGACATGGAAACAGAAAAGGGGGAGTCGCATTAAAGTGTAATGGCTTTTGTTTGTAAAAAAAGACAAAAGAGAGAGTGCACCAGTGGGCCTGCTACAGATTTGCTCTCTTGCATTAATATTTCTGTATTGCATCAGCCGTGATGCCTGTCAGTCCAGGGTGTATGACGGAGGAAGACCTTTCACGTATGATTAGATTGTGACACCAGGTCGTAGCTGTGTGTGTGTGTGTGTGTGTGTGTGTGTGTGTGTGTGTGTGTGTGTGTGTGTGTGTGTGTGTGTGTGTGTGTGTGTGTGTGTGTGTGTGTGTGTGTTCATTCATGTGTTTTTGTCAGCCATCAGACATGATCCTCCTTCAGACCCCCCTCCCCACCAGCAGATCAATAGCCCCTGTTTGGACTACTACTAAGAACTCCACAACTGCAGTGATTAGAAAACACATTAGTGTTGATCAATTAGGAGCCAAACGCCTCACTTAATAATTGATGACTCTACTGCCATTTTACACACGCACACACACACACACACACAAAACAGCAGCACCAGACTCTGTTAGTGTGCCTGGCCAAGTGGCAAAGCGAGACAGTGGGTGATCCTCAGACCCAACAAACGCGAGGCGCCACACTGTATTGACAGGGCCGCCTAGTCTGAATGCCTGATTAGGCTCTCCGGGGCCCCTTTGGCGCTTACACACACAGACACACAGTCACACGCATTGGACTCCATTAGGCAAAGACAGTGTAGTAGGTGAGATAGACTCCACTTAAGCTGCACTATCCATTTCCCTCAATCGAGCCACAGAGGTGTGTTTGAGCCAGACACCCTGGCTGGGCCTTAAGCGGACACAGAGGAGCCTCACACACACATATAAGTGTCTCCTGAGGCTACAGCGCTACAAGTCATCAGCACTACACGTTATCTGCAGGCATCAAGTGAACATGGTGCACACACACACACACATAGACACGGTGTTACACACACATGCACTTGGCAGCTCTTCTGCTCATCTTCATTGCCCGGAAAGCCTTCTAACTAAGTGAACAAAAAAAAACCAAGTGCACACATTTTATATATGCTGGATTTTAAACCACAAATCTAATCCCTTTTTGTTTTTTGTTGTTGTTGTTTTTTTTTGTTTGTTCTTCCAGACTTTAAAGACAGGCTTGACAATGGTGGGTAAAGTTGTCACTCAGCTTGCAGGCACCCTACCAGCAGGCACTCCCGACGAGGAGGGCCCACCTCACAGTGCCAACCGCCGTAGCCCCCACAGTCCTGGGGTGGTCACCATTATTGACACGCACAGCGTCGGTGAAGGACAGGTCAGTCAAGTGTTTGTGATTTTTGCTTGGAATTGTTAATGATTCAGGATGCTCATTGTTGACTCACCCAGTTTGGGGAGTCGTTGACAATAATGGATGTTTACATCAAGGTGAGAATCCGGTTAGACATCATGATGTCATTGTTATATATAGTACTGTGGTGTACACACGGTTTTATGACTGCACATTTGCACAAACTGCACTTTATATTTCTTTAAAACTGGGCTTCAACTACTGGAGTTTTAAAATGTCATAAAAACCCAGTTTGAAATGTGGTGGCATCACACATAAAGAGAAACTCCACAGGTGGGATTACACTAAAATAAGTCCTGCTGAGGTCTGAGGCCTGCAACCCCTAATAATAATGTAAAATAGTAATAAAAAAATAAAAGCAACCCCTGAGATTCAAACTCGGGTTGTCTGGTTGAGAGTCAACCAATACCATTACACCAGTTCAAGTGATACCAGTGACTAAAGCTGTGTTTTCTATTCTGCCTTCAACACCTGCAGACCCTGTCCAGTAAAATCCTGAGTTAATAATAGGCCTGTCTTTTATCCTGCTGCGTCAATAGGCTTTGTGGTCTGGATTTGGACCCAGGGCCGCCACTTAGTGAATCCTGCACTACTAGATTTGAAAATAATGGTGGATCACACACTTCAGGATGCTATTAAGATTATCATGATATGATATGGACCACCTCATGTGATCTCAAAGGAAGCAAACATAATGGAGACTGACGCAGTTCAACAAGCTGCTATGGTAACATTATACCGTGAGAAAAAAACACAAGCAGAAGCCTCGACGAGTCTGGTTGAGAGAACGGGATACTTTCTAGTGAGAACTGGAGATGAGATTCTATATGTTAGCTCATGTTAGCTTCAAAGGCTAGAGTGTTTACTGCTGCTTAGCAGCACAGTCTGCTGGCTTTATGATGTCTCTTCTCATTGGCTGTTGTGGTCTCCCCTTGGGATGTACTGATGTTATCATCCAGATTTAAATAACACATCTGGATCTGTAAACGCCTCACATCACCAGATAATCTGAGCAGAACATCAGAGCTGACCAAAGACACCAGACCTGATCAGGAGGCGTGGATCAGGATGAAAATGACCCATGTGCTTGATTATGGGTATTATTTTGGTGGCTGTAGGGATCAAATGAAGGCATTTTTTCAGTTTTTACAAAATAAATGTTAGAAGTTTAGACTTGTCCCTATTCTGGTGAATTAAAACAATTTACAGCACAAACTGGAACCTTACAGAAACATAATCATGGAAACATAATGTGTTTCGTTACTGTTAATCCAGACTGTCAGATCTTAGATATTGAATTCCTTTAACTGAGTTCAAGACTTTTTATATTTGTTTGCCCTGAGCATATTCTACAAACGATACAATATATTTAAATATAATGTATCATTTGTAAAATATATAAAATATTGTTGTACATTTTTCTGCAGGGGTCTGAGGAATATGTCATCTTCAAAGATCTGCTTTCATTTGTTTAAAATGACAACCAGCATATATTCATACATAAAGGCTTCATCCACAATGTGTTTCCTCTTTTTCTTTGCCTTGTATGAATATGCCAAGAGGTCACCGACAGACAAAAAGCAGAACTTATAGCTTTAAGTAAAAAACAAAAAACCATCCTAGCCCAATCAGCTTCTCCCGACTGGCCTTCGGATGGATCACACACACAGTTGAAGCAGAGCCATGATGTGGATTCTTTAAAGTCTGTGCCCTATCTCTTGATTGTGTCTGCTAGAAGCAGCAAACAGAGCATCTGAGAAGTGTCATGGCGACACAATGCCGGATGACATGGTGATTGATTATAAGACATAAGTGTGCAGAGATACTGCTAAGGCACTTAGGCGGTATGTCAGTGTTTGAAGTTTATTCATTTTTTTTGATAAAGTGTAGTTTGTGGCTGGAAGCAACAGCAGATAAAGGAAGAAAAGAGGGACAGAAGAGGAAGAGAAAAGGGTTCTTGGAGTAAAATAATCAGTGTAGCTGACTATAACATTAACATCATATAAAACGTAGCTAGCTTACCAGTCTTCTCTTGGTTAAACAACCTTCTACCTGCCCTGGAGGAGCTTTCAAACAAATCTTTATTGACAGTCGTCACTACCGGTTAACATGGGCTAACAGGCCTACCTTATACTTACACTGTGAGCAGTCAGGTCATGCGTTGACAATCCAAACCCTACGTGTGAGTAAATAAATCTTGAGCTTAGCCTTCGCATCACAGACGATTTGCTTGTAATGTAAAGTATTAGTCAGAATTAAAAAACATTTCTAAAATCATAGAATGTATGCCCAGCTTTACTAAGACATTCCTTTCATTTGTCCCTATATATTAGGATGGATTTGGGTTAGTATTAGTACAATGCAAATCAAAGGATGTTATGTCAGTGTGAGAGAACAGGAGATTCAGGTGGAGAGAGTTCGGGAAACCGATTTATTTTCATTTACATCCCCCCCCCCCCCCCCCCCCCCCCCCCCCACCGCAAATTTTCAGCTGAAAATATTTTCCTCAGTTGCCATGCCTGTGATTGGTTGTTGTCTAAAAGCATCATTGCTGTGTCTGTGGCTTCAAACTGCTCTTAGGACACTCAGTATTCCCCTTTTAGATCCTGCTCCGTGGTCAACCAGCTTGTTGCCAGGTGACCATCTTTGTTTAATAGTGTCAGCTTTACTTGCTGGACCTCTAAATGCTTACATTTCCCCCACTGTTTTTTTTTTCCTTCTTTTTTTTCGGGGGGAACACACTTAGACCCATGCAGCTCACTCTGCACAACTCGCTGAAAGGTGTGACTTAGACTTGCTGCATATTTTAACAGCCAAGCTTTTAGCCACAGCCCTATTTTATTTAGCAGTCTGTAACCTCACTAGGCTCAAGGCTGGGCAAGTGCACTATATGTCAAATTTTGCCACTATTATGGGTGAATTTGTAGGGAAATGAGAAATATGTTTCAAGTCATGTATATTTTTTTTCTAGGTTCTGGTAGGGCTGGGCAAACATGCCTAGAAACGCCTGTTATTGTAGAAACAAAATTCATGATAAGAGAAAAAACTGAAAGATACCACTAATATGTCTGCACAAGAAAATGCACACATACGCTGGACTGGTTTCTTTGTAAAAACTACATTTGGTGATGTTGTGTTCAGGGTCCAGCCTGAGTTGTTAAAGTCTTACTTTCAACTCATTGGATTTGCATCATGTTATCAGTGGAATGAAATGTGAGAAATTTTCTTTTCATCTTATATGGAGTATAATTGTCTAATAGATTGGTTGTTCCAGGTTGAACAATATAGTCTGTTGATTTGTTTGTTTGGTCCTCACATGGTAAATGTGACCTGCTTCTGCTTCAGGTGGTTTCTCTGTGTGTTACTGAATACATGAGCAGGCCGGAGCCTTACTTTAACTTTCATCCATGCTTTTTATCCCCTGCCACAAAGTGGATGAGAGTATTGGAATAGGTGTGTGTAGGTAAGTGTGTGTGTCACACTTCAAACTGAACTCATTTTCTCAAAAGCCATTAAAAATAAGGGACTGAAATTTTTGTGAAGAGCTTTAATATGTATTGTATTAGATTGAGTTTGAAAATATTGCAGAAAAACCTTTTATTTAGTGGAGCTATGCCCCTAATTCAAAATTTAGTGGTGCATCATAGCGTCGCAAAATGAACACGTTTTCTCAAAACCAGCTTAAGATTGGAGAATTAAAATTGTTTTCAAAAGTGGCCAACATTGTGATCTTGGTTTCCAGTTTGAGTGTGGCAAAATATCTCTACAGCACCCCATAGAGATTTCTAAGGAGCAGCCTCCACCGTGGCTACGTAGCACGTGACCTAGATGTATTACATTTGGTACAAATCTATCATGTCAAGATCTACCATAAAGCCTCTTGGTGCCATAACAGACCCAACAGTGAGTTTGCCATTTTTTAATTTAGCAGACTTTTGTTCACCATTTACAGGAGGTCTATCTTAACAAAGTCCTCCTAGAGATTTGACCCGATCGACTTGAAATTCTGCCAGTACAGTCTCAACACCTTAAGGCTGAAAACTTGAAAGGTGTGGTCAGGACCGTGCAGTAAGTTATTATGTTTCGCCATTCAAGATTCATGAGGTTTATTGTCCCACAATAAAATGAACACAGCGGTTTACACCATGCTATGAAATTCTTACTTAGCCAGTCTCCCTTAGACACAACAATAGTACAAATGTACAACAATAAAAAAAAATAGAATAGAAATTAGATTACAAAAACAAAGAAATAAGTTAGAACCTGAGTTAACGAGTAGGTGTCCTAATGCAAATATTACAAACAGTCCTGAGTGAAATGAATAAGGTGCGCTAGCAAATAAATACTTATTGCCAGGTATGGTAACAGTGATTGAGAGGAAAGAGGAAAAAAACATGAAACAAGAAGCTGTTGTAAGTCTAATGTCCAGGGTCCTATCTGGCCCAAACTTCACACTGCCTGAAGAAATCTACATGCCAATATGCAAATACAGTGATAGCACCACCTACTGGAAACAGGAAGTTACCCATTTGTGACTAACATCTTTTGATTTCCATGAAATCTTTATGGTGAGGTTTTCACATCGTTTACTGCTAAGTAATGTATAGTTAGTGTTTGTTCTCTAGCGCCACATTGTGGACACAGTGTAAGTGTGTGGCTAAGTGTCCTTCCCCACACCACCACCACCACCACCACAAAGTTGTAATGACACAGAAAAAGTCTCTCTTATCTGCATGTTTGTCATGAATCATTCGATATCCTCAGACTGACTGATGCTGAGCTTAGCTTTTTAAATCCACAATACAAAGGTGGATAAGCTACATTTGTGTATATTGTCCTTAACCACACCCACCCAGGAACATGGATACCAGGAGCTTACATACCATTATATGGTTCTAACCCTGGCTATAGTTTGAACCATGCCAGTTGCCTTGAGCAGGATCTCCCCTGAACGTCTAAAGAAATGCTAAAAGCTTTTATCCACTTAATTCTCCTCAGCCTCTCCAGACCGTGATTAATCACACTGCAGTAGCTGTCACATTTTTAATGAGGCGTGTTAGCATACATTGTACAGTTTGTCAGTGATGTAGTCACCACACACACTCTCACACAGTCACCGTGATCGCACTGTAGCCGATGTGTTGTTCTATAAGCTGGCCCTAAGCCTTCAGAAGCAGGCCTGCACTCTGTCACCGGCCGACACACTGTAACCGTACACTGGCCATAAACACTGGCAGGGCCAGTCAGACGGCGGGGTGGGGGTGACTTTTGGAGAAATGGGAAAAGGCAGGGATATGATAGAGGTGAGTTCCAGGATATTCCCATCTCTTCCAGGCTTTGAAATTCCTTATTTGGAACGGCAACCTCATAAGACACAGACACACACTCTCTCCCCTGTGCAACGACGGGATTCAGTTCTCTGGTGTCCGCTCCTGTTTCAAAGGGCTCCAGCAGGATTCCCTCACAGAACAACATTGTCTGCCTGCACTATAATAAAACTGATCTGCTTCATGTCAGCAGTCTCTTTCTTTCTGTTCACCCCTTCTTTTTTTTCTGCGTATTTTCCTGCTTACAGTCTGAGGCGAAAGCCTTTAGTTTTTAGACGCTGTTTTTTGTTTGGATTAGTTCCTATTTGAAATGCTCAGCCAGCCTTCCTGGCATCATTAATGCAACACTGGGGCCAAATTTAACCCTGTGTATATGTTGCGTAGCTCACACATACACACACTTGTGCACAAAGTGGCCCCATGTCTGGGCTTATTTCTAATCTGTCTTCGTGACTAAAGGGGTTTTCTGCCAGCTCCCGGTCTCAGCTTAGCCTTTGTTAGATTTTGTCCCACTTTTGACAACAGACTTCATACAGAAACTTAGGAGTAAACTCTAATTGTGACTTATGGTACTCATTTTCTAAGGCAAATGTCAGAAGTAGCAAGCCAAAGCAATGTTGACGTCAATATCTGCCTGTTTAGAGGAAACCCCACTGCCATGATGTATTGAAAAAGCCACATGTGAAAAGTCATATTGCCAAATCAAATATGTCTGTATTCTTGTCTCTGTTGTTGGACCAGACTCCATTCACACTGGTCTCAGAACAGTCTCTCACTGAAGCACCATATCATAAGATATAGTCTTATGTGTTTTCTAATTATCCACAAGAGGGCAATGGCACAATTAGAAAGGAGTTTTAGCATCCAGCTAATTCCCGGTGGGGTGGTGTCAAAGAACGCTGCTGAGTGTGGTGATGATATCAGACCAAACCAAAAAGTGAGGAGAAATCCTTCAGCAGGGAAAGTCCCACTCTGGGTTCAATGTTCTCATTGTTAGAAAATGATTTGGACTCTCTCTCTCTCTCTCTCTCTCTCTCTCTCTCTGTTTGTGTGTGTGTGTGTGTGTCTGTGTGCGTGTGTGTGTGTGTGTGTGCGTGCGTGCGTGCATGCGTGTGTGTGTGTACTCCAGGTCCTGGTGAGTGAGGACTCAGACGGAGAGGGAGTGGTGGCTCACTTCCCAGCTCATGACAAACCCATATCCTGCATGCAATTCAACCCCAGTGGTAAGACATACTTGCCTGCACACACACACACACACATACACACACACACACACACACACACACACACACACACACACACATGGACACACATTTGTTTTTTAGGCAGGAGCTAAAGATCTCTATGGAATTTCTGAAGACTTAAAAAGTGTGAAGGATTCCATCAGTTGTGACACGGTGTGTGTTCGGCTTACATGTGGCCGCGCCTCATCTTGTCTCTATGGTGTGACTGAACAAACCAACTCACCCACACGTATTCATAGTGTGTCTATTCATATATACACACAATGAACACATCTTTAACCTCAGTTTGTTTTCAGGCTGAGCTTGTTGAAAGTGTTGAATTACCACGGTTGTGTACATTGTGCATCACTTTCTGCCTCCTGCATCACCTGACATTCTTTGATAATGGTGCAAGGTGCATGCAACGCGTGACATAGCACCAACAGAAACGGGGTGATGTGAGACGATGAGTACAGACAGTAACGTGCAGGTCGGCACAGCATTAAAGCAAAGTGTAGCAATAGGTCTGGTTATGTGAACTATCATATGGCAGTTTATTTTAGCCAATTATAGTGGAAACCACTTCACAGCTGGATTTGGCTTCATTGTTTTTGCCACTGCTTTCATTCAGCTATAAGTCAGTTTTGCTGGCATGTTGTAGTTATCATAGACATCAACAGACTGTTTAATATCAGTTATGACGTGCACAGTGCAAGACAGACACACAACACATTTTCATATCCTTATTTAAATAATGAAATATTTTAAATCATAAAACTGCCTGAAAATATGTGGTTGAATTCAAACGAAGAGGTTAAAATTCAACCATGTTTGAATAAAGACTAGGTGAAAAATGATCAATAGTTATTGATATTGACTGAACAGAAACCTTTTATTTTGATAAACCCTGCCTGGTTATCCATGGAGGTCACTGTACACTGAATGATGGTGTGCAATGATGTCTGGCTTAGACCTCAAATGATCTTTAAATCAGGTTGCATCAGGAGAAACGTCACATTTTCTAATCTCTAATCTCAAACAGGCAGACACTACAAGATTCAAATTAAATGTCACACTACAGCAGGTGTTTGATTTTAGCACATCAGGTTTAATATTTGCATGGGGAGGTTTTAGACTGGATCTGTAAATGCCTCTCATATAACATGGGCTAAACACCAGCACCAACAAAAGTCACAGGCTAGATTTATTCTATGATTGTTGGAAGGGTTGAATCAAAATCAAATCAGCCCAAAACTCTCAGCATAAGATTTACTGCATTTAGAATAAGCAGGAGAACAGCATTCTCTGCAGCAGTGGGGGGTGCAGCAAGGGGCTCTGCTGAAACAGAGCAATACCACCGGAAATGGTGGGAGCAGTGTAGCTACAATTCAAGCAAGGCACGACAAACGTGTGTGGAACCAAAGAAGAAGAAAAATGAAAAAGATCAAAACTCTCCGTCCTCATGCACCGACGAGAACATCGTTACCTCTGCTTTTGCCGCTTTATATTTACTAGGCACATTATCACAACCTTCTCTACTATCGCCATAGTTGTTGTTAATGAAACTTTTGACGTCTCACTGGCACAGTGTTGATGCGGAGGTATCTGTTTTGGTACATAAATGGAGAATAAATGAGCCGTTACTTTTGCTGCTGGATGTGGGATATGATGTTACTGTCATGTGTTGAGGCACATTTAGAACGGGCACTGTACTAGTATATGTAAAAGTATAGGGAGTAACTAGGAATTGTAAGGTGTGGTGTCTTCTTTCATCCATCAGTGGAGTTTCTGTTAAGCAGGGGTCTGTACCTCGTCAGTTTAGTAGACGTGGTCATGTAAGTGACAAGAGTTCCTTAAGACAACTAAAGAAAAAGTCAAAAACTCACTTTCTGATTTGATCCGATGTACGCTGTGAGTGCATGAATCAGTGAGCTTCCATGTACAAATCAACCACTCCTTTCTCACCACGGGATTTTACTCTAGAATCTCCTTTCCCACTTTCTTAGCATTGCTGACCTCCACCCCAAAAAGAAAGGGAATAGTAGATGCTTTGTAAGTGTGAACAGGCTACCTCGTCAAGTCTGTGTGTGCGATTTGTCAGCTTTTGCATGGTTCTGTTACTCCTGTGGTGAGTAGGCGTACACGTTCCTGTGTTTAATGCTGTGTGTGTTATGTGTGCATGTGCAGTTAATAAAGAAGCTGCTGAGAGATGGCTCTCACCCCATGACCTGAAAGCCCCAAGAATCTTCACTTATGTAGACTTATGACTAAACTCAACGGCTCTGTGTCAGCAGGAACACGATGATATTGCAGACAAAGACAGACAAGATGTGGCTGTCGAGTTTCCACCTACTCCACCCCCACCTCACCAGAATTCACATACAAAACAGACCGATTCAAACTGCTAATGGCACAAAAACCTGCTTTAAATTTAGATTTTTAATCTCTACTCATTGTCCATCCAACAGGAAGTAGACATGGTATCTTTGACAAAGTAATGAATGTCTCTTCAAAAACGAGTGCTAAACGTTTAACCTACTGTACTCATGTTGATGCTGACATCTGCAGAAGATGCTGGGGCTCCACTCAACCTTGCAGGATTCATTTCTTGGATATTCATTCATAGTGAGAGAGTGCACAAAGGAAAGTTAAGCATAAACACATGTGCACATTGACTCAGATCGTTTGAGTTGCCAAATACTGCAATGATTTTCAAACCGTTTGATCACCATTGACAGGGTGTTGCCAAATTAACCCACAAGAGCTGTAGGCAACATTATCACAATTTTACCAGCAGGAAGCAGTAAACAACCCTGATCCTCAAACAGTTGGAACACTGTGTAAAAACATAAGCAAAGACCTACCATATGTTCAATATTTTATTTGTCAACTTAACTGATTTTTGTAAATTTATCATTATTCTGAGTTTGATGCCATTAGTTTGTTTCAAACAGGTTGGGACAGGGGCAACAAAAGAGTGCAGTTTTTTTTTAATGTTCAAACACCTGTATTGAACATTCCACAGGTAAACCAAACCAGGTTATCATACACAACATGTCACCCCAACACAAACAAACAAATACATGGAGGGAGCAGGCAGGAGCACAAGAACTATAGAGGCTAAATGCTGTAAAACGAAAATGTTTGGAAAGCAATGAATGAACAAAGACTAACTGGCAGGTAAGCAGGGAAGAAATGGGAGTATATATAGAGAGTTTGCTCATAGCAAGACTAGGGGCAGATGAGCAATTGGGAGCAGGTGTGAATGATCAAGGCATCAGAAAATATTAGTCTTAAAAAATGAAACAGGATATTTCCCGGCCGCCCCCCCACCCACCTGCTCCACCGTCTCTCACCTACAAGCCCACGTGCCATCAGGATAGTGTAACTACCAAGGGATTGATTCACCTAGTCCTAGGAATAACTTAACTAACAGAATGCACAAATTATCATAATGTTACAATATCATCTCCATTTTGTCTGTGATCTGATCTTTTCGTAGCCCAGCTGTAATCTACGAGATGGGGCAAACATTGCACTAAGCTAATTAGGCTGTGGCTGTCTTAGTTAGCCAAATTTAGTTGGAATCACCCAAAGTTGGAACAAAACACCCTCTTTGTATTACAATCTTTTGGCAAGGAAATAGTTTTTGGTGAAACATGTAATGGGAATCATTTCAAGCCAAAGAGACGTTGACTTTGAGACACTTGTTAGGCCTCTGTATGAGACCTATCATGTGCCAACTGGCAGACAAACAAAATGAGCAATTTGCTGATAAAGAAAAACAAACTTCCAACCAGCTTGTTGGTGGAGAACAAAACAAAGCTAAAAGGAAACTAACTATATTTGCTAAGTTCTTCCATGTGGCTGGATCAGTAAATGTTGGTATGTGCGGGTTCTCTAGGTGTTGATTGACTGATGTCATATAAAAGTGTGTGACCAGTGACTGAGTTTTATTTGAACCTTCTCTTTAAACTGCAAGCTTGGTTTCCACAGACGAACATCCTCATCTTCTCATAACACAGTCCATGCGGCATTAGTTTCAGTGGACTGGTACGGAAATGCTGAGCAAGCTGACAGAATCTCCTGCGCCGTCTCCCCAGGGCAACTTTAAAACACTCTTAATCATTCTGACTCATTTACTGCGATAACTGAAGTAAAATAAATGTTTAAACTACAACTGAGAACAGTACCAAAAGTGTGGCCAAAAAACACAAATTTCCCTTATTTTTCATCGCAGTTACGGCTTGTAAACGAGATTAGGATGAATCCACACGAAAGCACAGAAACTCCTCTTTTCTACTGTTGTGATTGCAAGACTCCATTCCTTATTGTTTATGTTTTTATTCATTTTAAATTATGAGTAGCCTGCTGCGGAGTGCTCCATAATTAGAGGCCTTTTGATTCGATCCGAGTCCAGAATCCCGAGTGACAGGTTCATTGGTCTGACTCTAAGTGAACTCTTTCAAAGACGTTAGGGGAAATGGCTTTTACTGGACTACCTCCCTGGCCTTGCTGAGGCTCCCTTCACAGTGGTCAGCCTCAACATGGCAGAAACAAGAAAGATAGACTTAGCTGGAAACAATGATATGGCTCAAACAGATCCTGGAAAGCCCAAACGTTTTGGCTGGGAAGAGTTATGTAAGAAACCCCAGTGGCTTGTGTGTGTTGGATGCTCTACAGACGGCGGACCAGTGGCCGCCAGTTCTTGGTGTGGCGGCTGGCGCTTCTTTGGATCCGTGGATCTATTCCTAGTGGTGTAATTAGAGGGACGCAGATGAAGTGCAGTGGCAAAGTGCTCTCTTTAACAACTGCAATGTGTGTGTGCTTGTTTTCTTTCACATCTTGTCCTCTTCCTTCGTCCTTAACGATCCTTGACTTGATTATTAGGTACTGCATATGCCAATGTCAAAATACACTCATGTTTTTGTGGCAGAGGTATTGTCCAGAAAAAAGAGCACTGCTTTTGACTGACTGGCACTAGATGGTAGTGATTGATCCAGCAACCACGTAAGGCTCTACCCTTTACTCTTCATTCCCTCAAGCATGGAAGAAGTAGTCAGACCCTTTACTTAGTAAAAGTAGCAACATCACCAAGTAAACACACCCATTGAATTTTGGTCCATCTTTAAACTGTACTGAATTGAAATGGCATAGATAGTATCATTAACGTATTTAATCATTAAAATTAAAAGTATTCATTCTGCAGCTCATCTGCTTTAATTTCATGTATATGTAGCATTTTAATTATGTAGCTGATCAGCATGGAGATAATTGTATGGGGCCATTATTGTAACAAATAGCAGTCCTGTAGTGTCTCATCCTCACCACAGGATGGCGACTGTAACACACAAGCTGCAAACAGCCAACACTGCCCCTCTGAACGTACTGAGGTCATCTGATCTCACATCCCATCCTCTATTCTACTGGTTACTTCAGGCTGCAGCTGACAGTAATAGCCTTGTATATATAGCCTATTATACTTGCTAAAAAAAACTAGATTTTGATTCATGCTGTTAAACAATCCTGTCAAATTACATTAACTGTTTGTGAACCGTACTCAGGACTTTGAATCTTGCTAACGTAACATAGCTGGCCCAAGACTGGGAAAGGAAGTGTTTCTGCTCTATATAAGTTAATAAGCCTATCACTCCCTGACACCAGTAACCCCACTAAATTACAATGAGAATGAGACATTGAGTCACCCATCACTGTAGAACAATGGGATTCATATTGAAGCATTCAACATCCATGCCCAATTGTGTGAGATATAAAATTATCCAAATGATGTCATACATAGGGCCTATATTACACCATATAAGATTTTAAAAAAATTGACCCAAATGCTTCTGAATTGTATTGGCATGGCTGTGGTAGGATTGGTACATTTATGCACTTACTATGGTCCTGTTCAATGGTGGAAAGATTGTGGTCTGAGGTAAATGATATTTTACACGTGATATTGAATGTCCATATTCCACAATGTCCTGTTTTATGCAAATTGGGAAAGAGAGTGGAAAATATACAAGCAAGAATTACACAACACATTGTTGCATTAGCCTGTAAACCAGACTGCTATAACGTACATAACTAGCTGAAGGATTTTTTGGACTTGCTATCAATGGAAAGTGCAGCCTCGACTCTTAAAGACTACAATAATGTGTTAGGTGCCCCTTGGATTTTTATCAGAGAATAATAGAATGATAATCTGACTTTGCAGGCTGTGCACATGTGTATGCATACAATCTGGACCTGAGCTGATGTAAAGTATATCTTATAGTGATGACGTTGGAATGATGTGTTGGCAGATTGGTAGTGTCTGAGACTGCCGTGACATCATCATCCCCAATGTAACTCTGTACCAATGTACCCCCCTAATCCCACACCATGTATCTTATGAATTGCAATGTTAATGTCTTTTGTCTACTGGAAAACCAAGAACTCTAAGTAAAAAAATAAAAACATAAAAATAAACATACAACTGACCCAAGGCTTCTCTGAGCAGACCAGACTAGAAATATATCCCATTATCAAGTCAAATCTAAGGTTTGTCCTATTTACTGGTCTAGTGACCATTTCCATTGCATCGTAACCTTATGGAATGAATAGACTGCTTCAGGTATTAGTCAAACAGGCTTAAATCTGCTAAATAACTTGTAAGTACAGCTCTCGAACTAGAATGTTACTTAAACATACATCCGCTAATGTAGACCTGTCTCGTGTCTGTTGTCGTGGAAATCGGTTCCGTAGTTTTTGTGTAATTAAGGAAAATGTTGAAAAATGACATATAAAGTAACATTATAAAAAAGTTCCTGAATCTGCCCACTTATCCAGATCCATTGCAAAATGTAATGGGTTCTTGCTCACTACGTCCCCACCCCTCCCACCAAGTTCCATCAAAATCCATCAGATAGTTTATGCATAATATGATAATGTTTATAATACGTTGTTATTATTCCCTAAGAAATTAAAGAGTGCAAAGTTAAAGAAAGTGGAAAAGAAATGCTGCGTCTGTATCTGGATACACTTAAAGATTGTGTTCTTCCCTGCCACATGTTCACCCTTCCCACCAAGACTCATGAAAATCCATCAAGTACTTTTTGTGTAGTCATGCTAACAGACACACAAGCAAACAAACAAACCAACAAGGAGATTAAAATAAATGTAGTGTTATAGAGTGCCCAATGAAAAAGAACAAGGTACATATTCTGTATAACAGCAGTACTAGTAGCTGAAAACTTCACCAAAGTACCTGAGTAAATATATTCAGTGTTTTCAAGGGTTTTCTCATGCATGGATATTCAACATGCACAGAACTATTGTTTGTAAAAGTGAGTTAGCTGTGTGGCTGCCTTTACTTTGAACATCATGAATCAGATAAATTGTATTTAGACTGCATGTAGGTACAGTTTACTTCCACCTTCGTGCTGTGAAGAACCTCTTTCATTACCTCCTCATCTCATAAAACGCAGCGGGCCACCACAGAATCAGAACTTAATCTGTCCTTATCCATCTAAATGTTCTGAATATGGATGTTCTGAATAGCCCATCAAAGCCAGGAGTAATGGCAGATGAATCAAGACCGAATCTCTCCCCACACGAAACTGTCCCATAAACCATACCCCTGGTTTAGTAACAGGCTGGTCTAATGAATAGCCTGGCCCGTTGAGTCTGACCATTGAGGCAGCTGTGCCGTGAAGGCAGCTCTCCATGGTGTAATAACTCTGTCTCTCCGTCTCACTGATGTGTAAAAGAAACCAGGCCGTCGCCGAAAAACCCTGAACCCACACGCACATGTTGAACATGAGGGGAATTCCCACACACAAGCAGCTTTGCTTGGCCACACATTTATAGCCACACATTTAGCATGGATTGAGTTGTGTCTTCACACCAAGATGGTAATTAGCATGACACAGCTGGCTCCAATGTGATTTACAGTAGCCACGCTGGAGGGTTTTTCACTATTTTCAATGGGGATAAGATTTTCCCTCTGATTCTTAATTTTCCTTTCCTGCTGTGTTGGGTAATGGAATAAAAACTGTGATCATAATGTCTAACTTTTAGGTGACAGAGAGACTAAGAATTTACTTCAACCATTCATTGCCACATAGTCATATGGATTCAATTGTGATCTGATGGGATTTCCTATGGTATGATTGATTAATATCAATATCAATATGATCACTTACAGTAGCTCAATCAATTATTTAAACAATATATCTCAAGCATTTATTTGTTTCCTTTGTGGATATTTTTTGTTTCCTTTATGGATATTTATTTTTTTCCTTTGTGGATATTTTTTGTTTCCTTTATGGATATTTATTTGTTTCCTTTGTGTATATTTATTTGGGGATGAAGCGTTTGTGATGTGAGAGGAAGAAAAAAAAAAGACACCCTAGTTTGACTGACAGTTAAGTTAATGTTAATTCAACAGTGGGTTGAATACACAGAATAATTAGCTTTCATCTTGTGAATGACGAAGGACGAAGCTCACCAGCAACATTCAGTGATGTGAAATCATGCAAACCTATGTTGGAGGTAAATGATAAAAGGAATGTACTTGGACTGGGGTGGCGGTGGTTCAGCGGTAAAGCGGTTGTCCACTTATCAGAAGGTCAGCGATTCCATCCCCAGCCCCTGCAGTCTACATGTTGAAGTGTCCTTGGGCAGATACTGAACTCCAAATTGCTCCCTGTATCTGTTCCATTGGTGTGTGAGTGTTTGTGTGAATGGTTACTGCTCCTAATGAGCAGGTGGAGCCTTGCATGGTCTGAATGTCACCACTGTATGAATGTTGGTGTGAATGGGTGAATGCTGGCTGCTGTTGTAAAGCCTTTGATTGGTCAGTCAGACTAGAAAGGTTCTATATAAGTAAAGTCCTTTTACCATTTATATAGAGCCTTTCCAGTCTTACAAACTACGTTCACATTACCAGGTTGAAGGGACTCAATTCCAATTTGTTTTGCCTGAATATGGCTCAAATCTAATTTTTTTCAAGGCTGTGTAAATTAAAAAAAGAATACTCCTGGACCTCATGCTGTCTTCCCAAATTGAAGACATTTTCAGTTGATTATCTTCTTCTTCGTGTTAGCTGCTAGCTGCTTTCTTCCACATTATTTGTCAAAACGTCACAACCCGTCCCTCTCCGCCTCGCGTTTATACAGAGGTTCCATTCGGTGCTGTTATAGTTTTCCCCCAAACGTTTAAACACATTTGCAGAAACTGTGGCTCAATTTCCCAAAACTCTAAACACAAACTGAAAAGACGTTCTCTCTCCTCAAAACTGATTCCTTCCACCCAAACAACACACACAGCTATTATATGCTTAAGTCTTACAGAGCATCAAATACACACTGATGTGATAAATTCAAAACACTACCATCAAAAGTGTTCATGTATGTGTTGACTTCATGAGGCCATGTTACATATTCAAACTCATACAAGTGTGTGGAAATGTTTCCTTTTTCTCCTTTTGGTGAAGTGTAGGGTTTTTTGTCCTGACATAATATTTACAGAACTACATGTTTATGCAATTTAGAATGATATCTGAGTGAGAACAATGGAATTGTGCTTAGAGTTTAGCAGTTTGGAGTCAAGTTGTTGATTCATGAGCTTCAAGTTTTCAGAATTGTGTGCACAGTTGCATTTTTTGTGTGTATAAAATGAGGGGAAAACTATAATACCTCAGAAGGTGTCCCAGAGGTGGAACAACACAGACTCCCATTACACCTTCATTGTATTTATACAGAGCACTAGGGCAGAAAAAAGGCGCACCAGGCCCGCCTTGAACAGGTTGTCCCACCCCACCCCACCACACCCCCCTGTGCCTGACACTCACCAACATACCGGACACCTCAGCAGTGAGGAGTCATTCCCAGCCCACACAGTGCGGTGACACATAGGTCATTTCTAACCTCTTTATGGTTTCCATGAATTGAGCACTGGTTTGTTTGTTCTGGCAGCAGCGTTCAATGGAAAGGAACCTGAGTAAAAGTCTTAATTTACAATTTTGTCAAATTTTCGATTTTCTTTCCTGCCAATTAAACTTACACTATGATGATATTACTTTCATGAAAACTAGAACATAACATTGTGATTCACTTAGTGTTACAAGATCAAATGACACATACTGGCACAAGAAATACTTCTTTTGAGCGCCTCAAACCTCCTGAAATGACTCCATTCAGTCAAGCAAAAATTGGAAATCCAGGAAGAGTGGGGAAAGCAAATTATTTGACTGTTTCCATGTAGTCAGGAAATCAAGACAAATCTGCCTGACAAGGACTCTAATGCTCGTACTCCATGCACCCAAAAATTGTGGAATCCCACTGAAGCCTGAACAAAACATCTGACAGATGTTTTGATCAGACCTTCAGTCTGAGGGTTGGTGTGAAGTTAGTGTTCGGGTTGGGTGTAACTTTCATGACATTCTACCCAATTTATTCTCTCAGGATGTCATAAAGAATTGGAATTTGGGAAATTTATCCTCCTATACACATGACATTTCTCGAAATCTTGGCAAGTTCATATTGAAATAATTTGATTTGGACCAAAATATTAGATGAATGCATGAACAGACTTAACTCCCTTGTTAAAAAACAAATGAATCTGTGTATCAGTGCTTTCAGGCCTGCAGTTTGCATGCATGTTCACGCTGCCGTTGACATCACCGTTTGACTCACAGTTGTGAGCTAATTTGCCAGATGGTCCATGGAGTTGTTATTTTTACGGAGTAACAAGATATTTTGTTTGCCTATGATGTAATTAAAAGGTCTTGATCTTGCAATGCAGAAATATTGGACAATGCACCAAAGCCTAAATTTTAATGAACTGAACTTTCTAATGCAGCCAGACACACAGCTCCCTTTCAGTTGGTTTCATCCAAATCAATGGACTATTGGACAAGTGTGAAATCTTATCTATGCCCAGCGGCTGTGAGTGTTTGAAGGGATTTCATTAGTTAACACGACTGAACAGCAGACTGAGAAGTTTAAAAGAGGCTGTGTTTAAATGCAAGCAGCTTACCTCTGTAGCCTAAGTGTCTGCCTGTTTGTTGAGGAATGGGATTACGTGCTGATCACAATCCCAAATTCTTTATCAGGAGATTGTGGATTGGAGCGATTTGTTTTGGGGCTTTTTTAAACATGGCATGGTGTTAAAGTTCTGTCTAAGCTGCTGTGAGAACGTGTTTGTTCTTTGTTGGAAAACCACAGAAAGAAAGCAGTCAAAGTACTCAGATTCACTGGGGATACAGATGAGTGGGGTTGTGGTTTGGTGGATGACATCTTGCAGGTAGGAACAGAAGCTTCCTAAAGGTTTTCACCTCCTCATGTTCTCATCTACCCGTTGGCCTTATTGCACATGATAAAAGTCATCTCCCTCTGCTACTTTAAACCATTTCATCAGGACATGTGCAAATATGAAAATGCTCCATAAAAGCAGACTTAAGTCATTTGTTTTCCACTTAAGGTGATGAAAGAGCAGGCCTGGAGCTCTGCCTTCAGAGCAGTCACGCTTTGTGAGTTTGACCGCTACGGTGCCTGATCCCTGTGTATCGGCGCAACTTTAAAGCAAGGCTTGTTTTGCCCTGTTACAGGCTGGCCTTCCAGCATAGTAATATTCAACTAATGTCAGCTTCCCAGACAGGTTAACCACACACACACACACACACACCTCTACACACCTTTTTCATATCTATTAATATCTAAGTGCTCACAGGTGGTCTGCCTGTGAAGCACATAGAAAAGCACAACCCTCGGTTCTGTACATCAATTGAACCATAAACACCTTTTCTCCTTCTCCCTGGTTTTGTCCTCGTTTTTCTTTGCAGCCTTTGCCCTCCCTTCTTCCCCCCCGTCCCTCTCAGCCGTCCCCCCCCGCCTGAGTCCTTCTCTTCCTCTGTATAGATGAAATTCAAGGATTTTAGAGAATTTTGACTACAGCCGTGCCATACTTACGGCATTGTGACTGTCACCTCCCCCATTCTGTGAGGGACTGAGCCAATATTCAGGTTTGTTACTTTACACCATTTTCACACCCAAACAAATTGAAAGTATAACGTAAATGCTCAGTCTGTAGGTTCAACCACCAGGGGTCTCTAAACAGAGACAATCCATGTTTTAGGTATGGGATCTTTGAGTTGTTGTCATCATTGTTGAACAACTATCACATCATTGCAGATGTAAATCTATCCGCCATGACTCAGACAGAAACAGACGAGGTAATATTTTATACTTTTATTCACGTTGAGTTTAGTAACGATCACGGACTTCCTCTCTCTGTCTGATTCTCTCCCAGACGTTATGGCCACAGCTCGTTTCATGTCTGACCACATTCAGCATTGCTGTCTGCAGCAGATCAATGAGGTCAACAGAAGCCCCTCTGTTTACAGTATGTTTTAGGATAAAATTATGTTTTGCTTCTGAACCAACAGCGAAAGTCGTAACAGTTGGATCAACGTCTATGTAAAGAGGAGGAGCCAGCAATATGACGTACATGCTGTTGTCTTACAGGTCCCGCCTCTTTTTTTGAAATGACACCATCATTTAAACCATTTACAATTACTCACAGGGGCAACATTATGCCGGAGTTGTTTGGTTCAGGGTTAAAAAAAAAAAGCCAGCGTATGGCTAATCATCAATATGACTGTATTGTGTCTCAATGTAAATGGGTTAGAGACCAGGGGCTCAGAGGGTGTTGAATTGTTTTTCAAAGGGTCGGTTCAACCCGGAAAAAAAAGAGAAAATAATACTAATATTTTTCCTCTTACCTTTAACACTATGCATCCATCTAGAGTGTTGGATCACAACTCATGTAAACACCAGATCCTATTAGATCACAACTCATGTTAACACCAGATCCTATTAGATCACAACTCATGTAAACACCAGATCATATTAGATCACAACTCATGTAAACAACAGATCATATTAGATCACAACTCATGTAAACACCAGATCATATTAGATCACAACTCATGTAAACACCAGATCCTATTAGATCACAACTCATGTTAACACCAGATCCTATTAGATCACAACTCATGTAAACACCAGATCATATTAGATCATAACTCATGTAAACACCAGATGGTATTAGATCACAACTCATGTAAACACCAGATCATATTAGATCATAACTCATGTAAACACCAGATGGTATTAGATCACAACTCATGTAAACAACAGATCATATTAGATCACAACTCATGTAAAGACAGATCGTATTAGATCACAACTCATGTAAACACCAGATCTATTAGATCACAACTCATGTAAACAACAGATCATATTAGATCACAACTCATGTAAACACCAGATCGCATTAGATCACAACTCATGTAAACACCAGATCATATTAGATCACAACTCATGTAAACACCAGATCGTATTAGATCACAACTCATGTAAACACCAGATCGTATTAGATCACAACTCATGTAAACACAGATCGTATTAGATCACAACTCATGTAAACACAAGATGGTATTAGATCACAACTCATGTAAACACCAGATCGTATTAGATCACAACCCATGTAAACACCAGATCATATTAGATCACAACTCGTGTAAACACCAGATCGTATTAGATCACAACTCATGTAAACACCAGATCATATTAGATCACAACTCGTGTAAACACAGATCGTATTAGATCACAACTCATGTAAACACCAGATGGTATTAGATCACAACCCATGTAAACACCAGATCATATTAGATCACAACTCGTGTAAACACCAGATCGTATTAGATCATATTAGATCACAACTCATGTAAACACCAGATCCTATTAGATCACAACTCATGTTAACACCAGATCCTATTAGATCACAACTCATGTAAACACCAGATCATATTAGATCATAACTCATGTAAACACCAGATGGTATTAGATCACAACTCATGTAAACACCAGATCGTATTAGATCACAACTCATGTAAACACAAGATGGTATTAGATCACAACTCATGTAAACACCAGATCGTATTAGATCACAACCCATGTAAACACCAGATCATATTAGATCACAACTCGTGTAAACACCAGATCGTATTAGATCACAACTCATGTAAACACCAGATCATATTAGATCACAACTCGTGTAAACACAGATCGTATTAGATCACAACTCATGTAAACACCAGATGGTATTAGATCACAACCCATGTAAACACCAGATCATATTAGATCACAACTCGTGTAAACACCAGATCGTATTAGATCACAACTCATGTAACACCAGATCATATTAGATCACAACTCATGTAAAGACAGATTATATTAGATCACAACTCATGTAAACACCAGATGGGATTAGATCACAACTCATGTAAACACCAGATCATATTAGATCACAACTCATGTTAACGCCAGATCATATTAGATCACAACTCATGTAAACACAAGATCGTATTAGATCACAACTCATGTAAACACCAGATCATATTAGATCACAACTCATGTAAACACCAGATGGTATTAGATCACAACTCATGTAAACACCAGATCCTATTAGATCACAACTCATGTTAACACCAGATCCTATTAGATCACAACTCCTGTAAACACCAGATGGTATTAGATCACAACTCATGTAAACACCAGATCGTATTAGATCACAACCCATGTAAACACCAGATCATATTAGATCACAACTCGTGTAAACACCAGATCGTATTAGATCACAACTCGTGTAAACACAGATCGTATTAGATCACAACTCATGTAAACACCAGATCATATTAGATCACAACTCATGTAAGCACCAGATCGTATTAGATCACAACCCATGTAAACACCAGATCGTATTAGATCACAACTCGTGTAAACACCAGATCGTATTAGATCACAACTCATGTAAACACCAGATCATATTAGATCACAACTCATGTAAACACCAGATCATATTAGATCACAACTCATGTAAACACCAGATCATATTAGATCACAACTCATGTAAAGACAGATCATATTAGATCACAACTCATGTAAACATCAGATCATATTAGATCACAACTCATGTAAACATCAGATCCTATTAGATCACAACTCATGTAAACACCATGTCGTATTAGATCACAACTCATGTAAACACCAGATCATATTAGATCACAACTCATGTAAACATCAGATCATATTAGATCACAACTCATGTAAACATCAGATCCTATAAGATCACAACTCATGTAAAGACAGATCGTATTAGATCACCACTCATGTAAACACCAGATCCTATAAGATCACCACTCATGTAAACACCATGTCGTATTAGATCACAACTCATGTAAACACCAGATCCTATTAGATCACAACTCATGTAAACACCAGATCGTATTAGATCACAACTCATGTAAACAACAGATCGTATTAGATCACAACTCATGTAAACACCGGATGGTATTAGATCACAACTTATGTGAACACCAGATCGTATTAGATCACAACTCATGTAAACACCAGATCCTAACAGATCACAACTCACGTAAACACCAGATCGTATTAGATCACAACTCATGTAAACACCGGATGGTATTAGATCACAACTCATGTAAACTCCAGATCCTATTAGATCACAACTCATGTAAACACCAGATCATATTAGATCACAACTCATGTAAACACCAGATCGTATTAGATCACAACTCATGTAAACACCAGATCGTATTAGATCACAACTCATGTAAACACCAGATCATATTAGATCACAGCTCATGTAAACACCAGATCGTATTAGATCACAGCTCATGTAAACACCAGATCGTATTAGATCACAACTCATGTAAACACCAGATCGTATTAGATCACAACTCATGTAAACAGTTGAGACGAAACCTTCAATCGGAATGATTTCAGTCAGAATGAAGAATAGTGTCCATGTAAACCCAGCTTTTGCTGTTGAATTCTTCAAATATATTTTATTGGCTTTTGCAGCACAACAGATGGTATTTCTAAAACTCTGTGAAACAATCTAGATGGATAATTAGTCCTAAAACTGTGAGAATTTTTTTGGGGGTTTTCGTGTTGAACTGTCTCTTTAAGGATGCTGTGATAACCATAGAAATCTTTATTTCACTAGGATATAAGAATGTTCCTTTAAATTAGCTCACTGCCAAGAAATCTAATTTTTGCATATGTTTCGTAATTATTAAGAATTCAGATGGCCTCAATGAAGACATTGTCTTGGCTGATGTCATCTATCTTAGCACAAATACAAGACGGCAGAGAGGTAATAAGTTACCAGGAAGTTAAGTTTGGGGTATTTGAGCGACATTGATATGTTGATTGGTCCATAATGGGATGATCCCAGAGAAAAGGCAGAGTTTTTTTTTCAGCTGTAAAAGTGCCTGCTCAATATTGACTTGATATCAAATAACCCAAAAGTCACAAGACTGATCCTATTTACACAGGTTTGGTCAGATTGGTGATGTCAGGAAATGCAGCAGTATTGCTAAAAACCTACAGTATCAGGCAAAAACACAAGCAGTGAGATGATCAGGCAGGTCATTAACAGACCCTTAGGCTTAGCCTTTAACAGATCTGCATTATGTTAAAAAATATATTATCGACCAAATATCAGCTGTATGTTGGTGTCTGCTTAGAATAATGTCCATCATGGTGGTCAGAGGATTCATCCTTCAGTTAGTCCTGAGTAGCCACATCTGCACAGACACCTGTTAATCTATTACTTTACTTATATAACTAGAGTATTTTACGTCCTAGGAAAGTCCTTAAGGTTTATGACTGAATTCAACAGATTAGGCTTAAAACTGTTCTGTTTTAAAAGTGCTAACGATAACATAGCAGCATCTGTCGGTGGATTGGTCAAGTCAAGTCAAAATGTATTTATATAGCACATTTACAAACAGCCAACAGCTGGCTAATGTGCTGAACATGCTTAAAATAACAAATAACAGAAACCAATATACAGTATTGGATTAAATAGCAATACAAAAACACAACAATAAAAAATTGGTGTGTAGCAGAGGGTTGATATGGAGGTGGGCTCATGGTGGAAGGATTGTGAATAGATGATATTTGTGAGTGATTCCTAGGTGGTCGAAATACCCATAGCAACACTAGCATTTTGGTTTGCTGTGTATACAGAATGCAGAAATAATCTGTATTGTATATGCACAGCATATGTGTAAGTATACAGACACACACAGTCCTGTCCTTTCCCACAAATTGGCAGCCCTGAAGACAAAGCCTTGTGTAACGATGGATACTCTTTCATTTGTATGCTGGGCTCATTTGCACTGAAGTTTATGCATCCTGGTAACAGTAAAGCTATCCGAGTCCCCCAAGTACTCCATCTTGTAAGCTTTATGCCTTCCACATGGTTATAATTTGAGATTTTCCCGATTTTCAAAGCTTTTCTTGAACCTAGTGTTGTTAATTAAAAAGTGGACTAGGTTTGTTGTGGCCTTTTGTGTTGCCAAGTCGGGAAAGCACTGCCCTCTTTGTTGCTCTCCATTTCTTTTCTTGCTTTTACCCTTGCTTTTCCCTCTTTCTGTATCTCTCTCTCTCTCCCACCCCCTCATCCCATCTGCCTTTGTCAAGAATAAGGCTAGTCCAACCACTTTGTAAAAAATGAAGCATCCTCCTAATATTAGTGGGATTGAGCAGATGTTTTCTGTTTAGATGCTCAGCAATGGGACAGTAAAGCCTGCAGCTAAACAAAACAAGACAATTTTTGGGCAAAAAGAAGGCAAAAGTAGATATTTATGGAAATGATTGTATCACTTCCCTCATGTCCCATACAGTCGCATGCCTTGCACACATGGCAAATTAGAGGTTATCTCTTCCAGTTTTTAGCGCATGTCTAAGTGTGTGTGCAAGCGATTTTGGTACTAAAACATTGTAAATATCACTGTAACCTCTGAGACGAGGTGTTATAAATAGGACGTGTCAAACCCTGCTCCGGCCAGCCTTTGGTTTCTCCGAAACCCTCTCTTTTCACCGGCCGAGTGGCTCAGCTACTTTTTAATTTGGCCTTCCCGCAGGCTAACCGACTGACGCCTCACGGTGAGGGCCTCTGTATTTCAACAAGGCCACAAAACCCCCAGTCCTCGGTTGCTCAAAGCTCTCAAAGCTCACCAGCCTCTCTGAG
The DNA here is from genome assembly GCA_037577475.1 of Chaunax sp. Z400. Taxonomy (NCBI): domain Eukaryota; kingdom Metazoa; phylum Chordata; class Actinopteri; order Lophiiformes; family Chaunacidae; genus Chaunax; species Chaunax sp. Z400. The sequence continues at coordinate 5,154,449 of CM075192.1, read as the reverse complement.
CTGTTACTTTTTTGGAGCCCAGACTCTACCATCAGCAGAAGAGGAAAGCCGGCCCTGGCTAGAACACAGCGGCCAAGTCTCATCTGTCAGAAACCCGATGGCCAGACTCTCCAGCCACTGGGTGGGTGGGGCCAGACCAAAACAGAGAGAGGAGGAAGAAAGAAAGAGAGGAGTGTGGGGGAGAGAGGGTTCGAGAGCGAGAGGAAGCTCCCAGATAAACAGACCGCAGTGCCTCAACTCCTAATCACCCTGCGCTTCCGTTTCCAGACTCTATAATTAGAAGGGCCCCGTCCCTTTTTTCTCTGTATTCCCAGTTGACGCAAATGCTTCTTGTGGCTTGGCACCTCATTTGGGGTGTGGGTTTTCAAGAGTTTACAGGCCCTGGGCCTTTCCTCTCTGGCTTTCTGGTCGCTCTGATACAGCATGAATAGCTAACCACTGTCTTAATCCACACTTCACTCCTCCTCTCTTCTTCTTCTTTCCTTCTTTCACCTACGACAATCTGCATGACCCCATCGATAATTTACCCTCTACCTCCCTCATTCCATCTCTGCGTCGTCTTCAGATAGAACTGTTCTTCACTCATACACAAATCTTGAATTTGTAAAATTTTGTTGCACGATTTAATTTTTTCCAGAGGAGTTTTCCATCTCCCTTGCACGTGTTTGCTGAATCCTTTTAATCCGATGCCATCCCAGCCTCCTCTTTTCACATTTGACATGCCACCCAATAACGGCCGGCCACTAATTAGAACCTACTGCAGCCTTGACAAAAGATTCCATGGAGAGAAGCTGAGGAACATTACTAATTATTTTAATATCATGCATGTCTGGGAGTCATCAAAAAGAGACAAGTTTGGACATTTTCCTCAAATCTTATTCTCTGTGTCAGCGGTGCATTTAAACATTTGGAGTTGTTTGTGAGAGCTTAAAAGGCTTCTGGGGATGGGGAATTTGAATAGCAATGGAGTGTTTTTTATTTTTTTTATTTTTACAACCGAGCCAGTTTAGTTCTGGGTTTGTTCTAGTGTGGTCAGTTGAGCATGTTGTTTATGATGAGGACCTGTACTTTCTGGAGTTTGACAGGCTTCAAATAAAACGGGACCAAATGAATGGGCCTGTCACTGGGGGTTACACTTGTGCTGAGCTGTGGTTCGGAGTTTCGGTGAATCTTAATGTGCATATGCACTCAACCGTGACCATACAGGGACGTATGAATATATTGATTCTCTTTTTCACAGACACTCATCATCTTGTCTGTCCTTAAAGAAGCACACGACTCGAGCTGTGCTTCTTGCCAGACCGAGCTATCACGCAAGAGACGTCTACATTTTATAACAACAACAAATGATGGCTTACTTTGTTTTAATGGGCTGGTTTGTTTGTTTTAAAGGCGCACTAATTATGTCATGCTGTCCAACATGTGTGCTGCACAGTTTGTAGTATTGCCTGCCTTCGTGTGAGCCGCTGGAGTGGAATAGAGTTCAAATATTTTGGTTGGCCCTATTTTGTATCACTTTACCAATGTACCAGGGGTAGTGTTTAAACACGCCGGCACGATTCAGCCGTCCTTTGGTCAACTCTGACATGAAATAACGAGCCAGTTTTTTCTTTCTTCTGAATTTTATTATTAAGAATTTCTACTGAATGACAGGGAGCAGGAGAAACATTTTCATTTCACATTTTATCATAGTCACGGTTTTTACTTGGTGTCAAAATACACATTTGTAAGGGACTGATGATTTACTTTTGAAATGATTTGATTTCACTGCATCCTAATAATTAGATAGGACTTACATTTGTCATGGTACCAGAATTTTAGGATTAGATAAAATACAAAACTAAAAAAGTGACACTTGACACTTGTATAGACACCACAGCAAAAAGAAAAACGTTATAGGAACACAAATTGTTTTCTATTGTTTTAATTTCCAATCTGGACACAGTGCTGGTTCATTTGAAATTGTAGTAATATTTTTTCAGCATTGGGTTAGAACCTGATTGGATTTATTGATACTGATATTAAATGCAGATATTTTGTATTGTTTCAAACATATGGCATCAAAAAAAGTATTAATACTTAAAGATTGTTGACAACCTTATGAACGAAAGTTGAGGCAAGGAAGCTAATTGAGCGAGTTGAAGGCAGTATGTATTGTGCTGTAAGTATTGTCTTACAGTTTTTAAAGAATATTATATGAAATCTAACCCTGTGCTCTACAGTAGTCATTTAACTCACCTTAGAGTTTTGAGAATCATGATATACTGTATTGACTTGTAGCCACTAAATAGGGTAAAGTCATTCTAGAAGGGCACTCAGTAGACCACATACCCCCTCCAAGGCCTGACACTTCCTTTTAATTAAATTAAAAGTTCCTGAATGCACCTCTTTATCCCAATCCATTCCAAAATTTAGTGGGTGCTTTCTTGCTACCTGCCCAACCCTTCTAGTAAGTTAGGTTGTTACCCTTCTTCCAAATTTATCAGGATGTTGCTGTGTAATAGATGGAAATGGTGGAAAAAAAGCCCTATTTCGCAAAGTTAAAGAAAGTAAAAAAAAAAAATCTGGATCTGCTTCTTTATCCAGATCCACCTCAGGATGTAATGATGTCTTCCCTTCCACATGCCCAACGCTGCCATCAGGTTTCATGAAAATAAATCTGTGTTGTAGTTTTTGTGTAATCCTGCAAACAAACAGACAAACCAAGCAACAAATAAATACCCAGATGCTAGTTAAACACAGCCTCCTTGGCAGAGGTAAAACCACTCACTTCTATATTTGTTCTGCAACTCTCAAGCAACTTTCAGTAAAACCTCACTGCTTTATAAATGGCCACATCTTTCAAACTGATGCAGATTATATCAGAAGGTTTATTTTATAATGTGTAGTTTTCTAGCTTAATTCAAGATGATCCTGATGATGCATTCAAGGGTCTTCAAAAACAAGTAAACTGGCCTTTATGCCACATCATCTGTAATGATTTGAGAACACATTTTTCACACAGACTGTTGACTCCAGTCACTGCAGCCGTTCTCTATTAGCGCTATTATTTGTTTAGCTTATTTATTAGGGACGCAGCGGCGACTCAGCCTAAAGGGAAGATTTTACCGTAACAAAATACAGTGTAGTAAAATAAAAACACAATTACTTAAATAGGGACGCAGCATGGAGAGGAGGAATAAAAAGAATCCCAATGTTAACACAGACAATATGTAGTAGAGGCAGCATTAAGCACTACTAACAAATACCAAATGTAGAATGTAATACGTAAAGCAAACAACACATTCAAGTGAAAAACTACACATAAAACTGTAAATTCATAGCACAATAAAACAAACGACCCCATTGGTTGAATTAAGTGATAATGACAGGCGGTTATGTTGGAGTCAGCTGTGGGAATGATTCCTAGCGCTGGTGACTCTACATGTGTTTATTACAGGAATGCTGCTGGTGACTGCCGACACTCTTGGCCACGATTTTCACGTGTTCCAGATTCTCACCCACCCCTGGGCGTCCTCACAGTGTGCTGTTCACCATCTCTATACTCTGCATCGTGGGGAGACGGAGGCCAAGGTCTGAAACACACACACACACACACACACACATCATTATTAGCTCCAAACAGTAAAGAGTCTCTACGGTGGAACGTTTGGGACATTATTTTCCTAATATATTGTTTAAGTAGAAGTTTGTTGAACAAAACCAATAAACAATCATCAGTGCTGATCCCTCCACAGCAAGAGGTGATGATAGATATACAGTAAGTCAGATCATTAGAATCCAGCTCAAAATAAAGGAGGTGCAGGTCTACAACAGAGAGCATCACACTGGTGGCTGTTTGTAGAGCACAAACACAGAAATGCTCAAGCTTCACTTCCTGTCATGTTGTGAATATTGACTATCAACTGTGTTTTGTGCCAAAAGGTGTGTGCTGCTGTTCTAAAGCTGTCACACGGACAGCACTGCTACAGTAAACGTACAGTAACACCCAGAGAGGTAGCAGTGGGCACATAGGTGGGGTGCACAGAACACTTTGGGTCTGGTTCTCAGAGGAGAACCTGAAGATGCTGCTCTGTGCTCATCTTTTGCTCTGCATGAAGCAGACATGTTTTAGGTCACTGTCATCACTAGGTAATAGCCTCCATATTTTCTACAGTCTCTTGCCTTCCCTGCTTTAACAAAAACAGTGCTATTCTCACCTCATATCTTCTTTAACTGTTCTGTTCTTTTTGCACCACCTTTCTGTAAATAAAAGCTTAATAACTTTAAAATGGAGCCAGCAAATGTCTCTCAGTACGTGACCATGTGATCAGCTGACTGATTTTTATCTTTATTTATTATTTTATTATATTTATTTATTTTATCTCATTTTCAAGGGAGACCTGGCCAAGAGGAACAGACATGATTGAAAACACACACACAAAAAAACAACAACCACTGTGTGAAAAATATATCTAAAATTCTACATTCTACGTTTCAATGGAGCAATGTTTGGATTGGTGGCATCTACATAATGAGTTCATGTGTGGATTGCATGTAAACTGTATATTCCCATTAGTAGAGTAGAGAAAGTTTTCTAATGGTAAAGATACCTGTTGTTGGAGGAGAGATGGAGCCATGACTCCTGGCTGACATGTATCCAGGTACCAGAGAACATGTGGAAGATAAGAAATACAAATCAGTTGAAGTAAACCCATAGTTTCTAGAGGGTGGCCAGAATGACAGGAACACCCACCTCTATCATGATACATGATTTAAATTAGGGTTTTTCTTTCTCCGTTTTGAAAGGCCCTTACAGACGATGGCTACTTTATTAATCCACCATATTTCAGTGTTTACTCACACAGCCTCAATCCCATCACTTCAGTTCTCTGTCCAACTCACTGAACTCATCCCAACACACTTTAAGAATGTTTAAAGCTTTTCAGCTACGACTTGATTGCAGTAGCTCCACCCCCCCGTCTGTGTCTACTTCACTGTATGCATCTCCTTTGTTGCCTTACATAGGACAGTATATTCTGGACACCTTCAAGATCTAAAACCGTCTAAGCACCCCCCCTTGCTTGCAGAGTAGCTTACTCAACAGAACTGCTTTAGGACCTTGTTGGGTTCAGGATTATTGACCGTGAAAACAAACGATCACACACACACATTCTCACAGCCTGCCTGTAGTTAATGTATGACCAAACGGCAGGTCCGCTGACCGGCTGCACACTGAGCCTACTTTGATCCAACCCGTTGTAAACACTGAACGGCGGCCTTAGCCAAGTGCTTGGGCAAGGGGTTATCACCACACACACTCACGCCCACACACACACACACACACACACATGCTCAGACACACAGTAGAGAGTGATAGTCAGGTGGGTGGAGAGACGCCTTATCTGTCTCCAAATGTCAAACATGCGGCTGGCTGTCAGTGACCCAAGGCCAGGTAAACAGACCTGCAGCTGATAGCAGCTGGAAGGGGCTGAAGGAGGACCAGAATGTAGATGAGAGCGGAGCCACGGGGCAAACTGGAGAACCCTAGTCACTGAGGTTACAGGGGCGGCTCCACTACTGCTAAACTAGCCCTGAACCATCAGCTCTGATTGTGTAGTGATGTGGGTTTTGAAGACTGAATATGTGCTGAAGTAAGCAGGATACTGTTGTCTTTCTTTTTTTAATATCTTATTAAACCCACCAACTTGACAGTACACTGAATATTCTCCTATTACTAATCTCTTCCACCCTCTTCCTTATATCTGGGAAAACAAAACAGAGAAAAAATGCTCATCTTTGTGCAGTTTTTGTATGTAAAAAAGAAGAAGAAGAAAAAAAAGAAGAAAAACCAGCAATACAAATACAGAAACAATTATAAAAATAAATAAAATAATTATTAATTTAGATAATTTAAGGTAATAAAAAAAACAACAACAGGTGTTAGTATAGTAAGGGCAAAGCCTATGATTTATGATGTACCCATCCATAGCAGTTCAAATTGTGTCCTGTTTGATTGGAATTATTAATCACTTATTAATCAATTATTAATTAAGATCAGAAAATGTTCCAAATAAAAATAAATTAATATGAAAATATTAATAGGAACCAAAGACTAAAGTTATTAAAACTCTGATATTTAGTTCAGAAAGGGCTCGAACATTCAAGGAGACCCATTTCTCAAATAAAGGATTCATTATTCAGCAAACTATGTCATAGTAATTAATTCTGTGCATTTTTTGGGATTTAATCAATTATTCCAAATATTCCAAAGCTGATTTAGTGAAAAAGTAAATTCCAAAACCTTTTTAACCAATCACATTTTCAAAACGGATGTATAACGTTCCTTCTTAAATTTTACATCTAGAGCAAAATGGAGTCCCCTAAAGCTCACCCAGCAGTCAGTTTCTCTCTCTCACTGAAATCAACTTAAACAAATGTCCATTCAGATCATCCAATGAGATGAGATGTCCATAAACATGATGGGTAAGATTCTATGTGTCATTTTCACACTGTCTGTGCAACATACAAACAACTGCTTGTAATAAATACAAACTATCACAGTGAAGTAGTAAGATATGTTTGAGTTGAAAATGTTTTGGAGTAAGATTTAAAGAATTATAATAAGACAGACATGCCTGTCGCCCTCGGCAAGATGATATCAGTCATTTCTGGTTTAACGAGACTAGTTACTCAAGTGAGCTCAAATGACTTTGACCCACCCAAGATCTAAGTCCTGGTGCTGCATCTGATTCATACATACAGTACGTGTTTTTGTTTACTGGAAAAACCCAATAAACCTTTCATATGGGTTAGTCATATCCAATATCTTAGAGTATGACATAATGACGATGATGATAAAGTACTGATCTTGATGCTGTGTAATGGATCAGTGGATCCCTTGGTAAATGTCATTACATCTGTTTACCTCTAATATTGGTAATGTCTTTTCCTAACAACAATCAATGAATCAAATGATCTGACAAAGAAAAGAAAAAACTCCGGTGTCTTTGGCTCTCAGGCCTGTAAGAAGCCCGTCCAATCATTTCATTGGGCCTGAACTGGCCTGTCTACCTACAGGTACCTCTGTTCCTGCACACTCATTGGCCAGTCTTTCAGAAGGCTAGGCGGTCACATTTTTAATAGCTGTAAATTAACAATCGCAGATCAAATGAAGATACATTTTCCACTGCTAATGTGTTAGCTTGACAACTGTCAGTATTAGCAGTGGCCATGTTTGTAGTTTACTTCATGATACTGTAGGTTGTTGTCTTCCATGTGAGTGAGACACAAGCAGTGGTTAAAGTAGGCCGGAAGGGTCCACAGTGGCGTTCTGGCCCCTCTGATAAAAATAAATAAATAATTAATTAATTTGGCAGTTTCACACTTGATGATGTCACAACAGTTCAGTTTTTGGATAGATTGAAGGGGCTGCACACGTTCACGGTATAAGACAAAATGTTATTCTAGTTGCCTGATTAAGTCACGTTTTGTGGGGTAATGGTTAATGACCCTCAATCCGACTCTCGCTTGTCTTTGTTTATTTGTTTGTTTTTTCATTTTTTCATGTATTTGATAAATGAATGACTTCTTCCTACTTTTAGAGTTTAGTTATGTGTAGAGTTATTTTCTGTGGGCCTAGTCTGACTCTTTGCCACTACTGGATTCAGGGTTCCCCCACCTACCACATCCCACTTTAAACCTCTGACAGACGGAGTTGGATTCGGTTATGACAGCGATGTTATGCGCTCCTCTTGGAGGAGTTGCTTTAGATGTAGGCCTGAAAGGAGGTGAGATTTTTTTCAGTTGGATACTTTAAAAAAAAAGTTGGTTCTCCTGCTTATTTTTCCAACTTTTACCAACCCCATCTTAATCAGTCAAAATGAGTTTTTATGGGTTGAACACATAGCTCCTGTCTTATTTCTGTTACCAGGCCTCTGTGAAGGATTCAAACCTCAGTCAAAACAACCCCCTGTTGACATCTTTCTATTCCCTCTCTAATACAGGGACATTTGAGCTCTCCAGCCTCTCTGGAATGTGTCCTCCACACAGACACATTCCTGTCACTTAATACAGATACATTCCACTTTTTTCAGATAACATTTGATGACTGTTGTATATATATGCATGGTTGTCACACTGTAAGCGTACATCACAGGTAATCCCCAAACTGATCATTTACATTCAGGCACCCACTTTCTGACAGGTCTATTATGACCAATTATGACACACACAAAGTAGCTCTTTATCATCTGGACATCATCCCTAACCAGCCCATGCAGAGGTCAGGCCTCCTCCTTCACTCATCCATGTGAAGTAAAGTAACAGTCTGGTATGCAGAGGATGCCCCATTAACTGTCATTGCTGGGGACAATTATGGAGTCCAACCTGGCAGAAGATTAGAGGCCTGCAGGTACAGAGCTGTCTCCTTCAGCTGAAGAGTTGGACATTCCTGATCTTAACTTTCTCCTGGACCTTTTCCTTTGATTCTCTTCCAGTCCATCCAACTTCCCTCAGTCCTGATTGGGAATAATAGATGCTGTTTCAGCACACTGTCACCTCATCAGTCTGTTACCTTTTGGCGCTCTTTTGTCTTTATTTCTCTTTGCTTGCACTGTCCCTTGCAGCCTATCTGTCTGGTTTCCTGCATGTCTGACATACTCAGGGAGATACTATCTCCTCAAGTGTCTGCTCTCTGTTTGAGAAGGAGGGCCAACACAGGATGCCATCATCTCTTTGTTTCTTAGTCATTTATTTTACCACCAAACACACTCACTTCAACTCTGTCACAAGTAGTTATCTAATCCTATACATGTAGACAGCTTTGTTTGTCTGTCTGATGCCTTCTCTCAGTACCTGTAACAGTACTCACATCTGCTGATCTCAGTAAGTTAAATCCAGAACAGTAGAATTCCAGGATCTCTTGTGGTTTCCTTCTAGATGCTGATTTGATCACCATGTTTTATACAGGCAATGACATCAAACAAAGCCAGTTAATAATCATTGTCTGCTCAATTTCCCAATAATGATTGACTTTAGAAGTTAAGAGCATTTTCTCCTGCAGGAGCCATGTTTGAGAATCTGAATCAAAGGGCTTCGGATACTCAGCCTCTCTTGCTTCTTTGATTTATGTATGATCATTCCATTGAGCAGTCTGTTTTTTTTTGTCTTTTGTTGTTTTTATAATATCAGCAGTTGTGTATGGAGGTGTAAAACCACTCCATCTGTGCCTGTATTTGTTACCCCTCTGTTGTGATATGTACCACACTGATCTGATACTAAACGACTAGTTAAAAGCTGCAGATCACTAATTGGTCAAGCAGAACCATTTCGTCATTTGTGCTCTGATGTAGGATTTCCCAATCCTGTTTTTTTTATTTATTGTGGGTTTATTTTGGGTTACATACAGGGTCTTATGCTGAAAGCACTTTGGTGCAAACAAAGCTGAAGAGTGTCTTCAGTTACAGCGACAGGCTTCATTTACTAAGACAGCAGCTCATTATGCTGTCAGGGAAACTCTGGCCACTAAGATCCATGCAGCCAAACTCAAATCCAGGTGTTTACTGTTATAAAGTTCTTTTCTAGGACTAGGTGTTTCAATCCCTTGGTAGTTGCACTATCCTAATGGCACCTGGGATTGTGGGTGGGAGACGGTGGAGCCGGTGAGGGAGCGGCCAGAGATGGAGGCCTGGTTGGAGCTGGTTGCATCCTCTGAATGTGTTGGTCCGGGACGAGGCCATCAGGAGGTGCCCAACCTTCACCGAGTGTTTCGGCCTTTATCCTCAACGCTCTCTGGTTGGCAAGCCGGCAGCGGTGGTCAGGTCTATTTTACTACCTCCACTCAGGAGGTTCTGTTTTCACTGGTGTCTCTTTGTCTTTTGTTTGTTCGTCATTAAAAATACTCTACAGATTTCCATTAACCTTGTTTGGAGAGTTTGGCACGTGGCAGGAAAGAACCCATTCAATTTTTATGGATTACCTATGATTACCTATAAAACAGAGTTGTTTTATGAAACTTTTTAGGGTAATAATTGTAAAATGAATGAGGGTTGAGTTTGATTAAAAGGGACTGTTGGAACATGACAGTATTCTGTACTGAGGGCCCCTTTAGTTGTCTTTATACTTTGTTCAGCTACAGGTCTTTATGTTTTATAGGTTTATTTAAGATTACATTACGGCTCATTCTGATATCACTGATTTCTTTAAAATACTGTTGAAATCCCTTTTTTTCATTTCATCTGTAAAATGCTCTATGACAATTAGGGTCATACGCTACAGGTGCCATATATCCAGGTCGCAGGAGGTACAAAATGCAGCTGCTTCACCCATCCTGGCATCCTCACTCTGGTTACCTGTTCAGCATAGGATTGGTCGATTGTTTTTAAACGCTTGAATAGACTTATCTGTCAGACCTGCTGCATCCTTTTGTTCCACATCACCTGCTTACAACACTGGACCAGCAGCTTTTAGTTCTGCCTGGAGCTAAACTGGTACTTAGACCCAAGTATAGATGAATATCGATGAGTAGAGCATTTGCAGGCCATGATGTCATCAGACTAAACGGGGTGTTTCTGGCTTCCCTCTCAGTCATGAATGGAAATATAGTGAAATAAATGTATCCTTCATCTGTTCTGCACACTCATCCTCCATCTACCCCCACCCTCTGCCCACTGACCCTGTCCTGTCTCTGTCCAGGTCCAGGACATGTGTTTCAGCCAGGACAGTCGCTGGGTTGCCATCAGCACCCTCCGCGGCACCACCCATGTATTTCCCGTCAACTCCTACGGTGGTGCACCCTGCGCCCGCACACACATGTCCCCCCGGGTGGTCAACCGGATGTCTCGCTTTCAAAAAAGCGCCGGCCTGGAAGAGATCGAACAGGAGCTGAATCGGGCGGCTGGACTAGGAGGAGCAGCAGGTGGAGGAGGAATGGGAGGAGGTGGCTGCATCCTGGGTGGAGGAGGAGTCATCGGGGGTCGCTGTAGCCCCATACCCGGCCTGTCCAGCAGCCCTTCGGGGTCCCCGCTACACGGTGAGGAGCTGGGAGGGAGGGGGATGGAAAGTTTTGATGACGTCTGTTTGCAGTTCTCAGGGTCATTGAATGGCATGTATCAAATGTATAGAAAGGTAAAAGGAACAGTTCACCCAAACATGAAAAGGCAGTCATTATATACTGTCTCCCATGCTGATGGAAAGTCAGGTCAAATGTCTTTGTCCACTAAACATTTCTGCAGTTTCACAGCAACAACAATGCAGAATTCTCCCAAACAACCGATGAAGATGGGGACTTCAAGTACTGAAACAATGCAGCCAATAAAAGGACATTAAATGACTCTACAGCTCATATGTCATAATCCAGAAGCCCTCAGATCCCAAACTGATGGGAAAAGATGTTATTTAAGCCATGTTTAAACTGCAATCTTCACTGCAGCCTCAGACATCAAAGTGTCAGTGTTTACCCCATCTTAGGAACACACACAAGAGCCAAAGTTTGTAGATGCATTCAAGGTTTTTAAGATTTCTGTTTAAAATAAAGAGTTTAAATAATGTGTGATTAAATCAGTCCAGGATTTTAGGGCTTCTGGAGATTTTATGGCCTCATTTTATGTTAGTTTCCTGTTTATTTACATTTCAAAACCAGTCCCCATCTTCTTCAGTTCTTTAGGGAGATGATGAAGTGCTAGTTTGCTGTGAAGCTCGAGAAATGTTTTGGATTTATAAACTTCCCATCTGAATTTTCATTTTTCAGTATGCTTTTCTTTAATGAACCAGTTTTGCCGATTAAAACAAGCTCACAGATACTGATTACCATTATTTATAGAGTTATTATCACCATTTTTTAGTCTCCTCAGTGTGTATATCTGTGTGTGTGTGTGTGTGTGTGTGTTCGGTGTGCGTTGCATGTGTTCCAGTTACTGGTCATCTCAGTAGCTCTTTTCCAGGTACTCTGATTTGTCTGCCACAACCTTGTCTCCGTTGTTTGTCAAACACCAGTGCAGCCTGCTCACACTGACTGTATCCCTATCCGACACAGATACACACTGATAAACACACGGCTGCACTGCTTGACCCCAGAGGTGTTACTCCGTGTAAAATATCACAGTTCTCATCAGTCATGGGTTTCCACGAATATCCCTGAGCTTTGGAAGGTGTGCTGCAGTCAGGGTGAGGCCAAGAACTGGATAAACATTTCAAAAGCTTGCTGGATTGGAAAAGAGATTTTTTTTTTACCTTGCAAAATACTTTTTCTTTTTTTTAAGGTAAAAAAAAGTGTAAAATTTAGGTCATGGAGGAACCTGTTGAATATTAACTTTGACATTATATTTATTAATATAAAATTACACATACGTACTGTGATATAAAATGTCATCCATTACACTTATCCGTCCTTCACAAATGCATTTTCTTAGCCACACTACAGTTTTCTGCTAAGCTGTTCTAATGGGCCAGGAGAGGTGACAGAAGATGCCGGGACCCTGAGGTCAGGGTCAAGTCATATTGTTATCTGCCTGCTCCAGAACTCACACCGCACCTCCACCCACATACACACACTCACACAAATATACACTCACACACTCTCTTGAGAGACGGTGCCCTTGTTTCCTCTCTCTTTCCTGTCTTCCTTGTCCAGACCCAGACCCCTCCGTAACCCCTACACCAAAACACACACACACACACACACACACACACACACACACACACACACACACACACACACACACACACACACACACACACACATTCCTCCACACTGTGAAAAATAGGCCATCAAACATTAAAAGGATGTCAGACTTTGGAGAGTCTCCGCTCTGCTGCGATGAGAGACAGAGAGGGACAGAAACATCAAAGTGGGATGGGAGGTGAAAGTGAGTGAGCAAAGTAATGAGGTGCAATTGAGAAAAAAGAGGGAGAGATAGAAGAGGGGGAATAAAGGAGGGGCGTGACAGACGAAGGGAGAGAAAGATAAGTTTGTAGTAGCAGCGCTGAAAGCCGGGGTCTCGGGGAGCGCGGTCGTAAATCACACTTCTGTTTCAAAGGAGGGTATTACTACCACCTGTCAACAATTAGTCCTCACAGTGATACCTTATTGTGAGTGTGTGTGTGTGTGTGTGTGTGTGTGTGTGTGTGTGTGTGTGTGTGTGTGTGTGTATGTGTGTGTGTGTGTGTGTGTGAGTGTGTGTGTGTGTGTGTGTGTGTGTGTGTGTGTGTGTGTGTGTGTGTATGTGTGTGTGTGTGTGTGTGTGTGTGTGTGAGTGTGTGTGTGTGTGTGAGTGTGTGTGTGTGTGTGTGTGTGTGTGTGTATGTGTGTGTGTGTGTGTATGTGTGAGTGTGTGTGTGTGTGTGTGTGTGTGAGTGTGTGTGTGTGTGTGTGTGTGTGTGTGTGTGTGTGTGTGAGTGTGTGTGTGTGTGTGTGTGTGTGTGTATGTGTGTGTGTGTGTGTGTATGTGTGTGTGTGTGTGTGTGTGTGTGTGTGTGTGTGTGTGTATGTGTGTGTGTGTGTGCACGTTTGAGGAAGATAAACTGTCTGCACAACTGATCATTCTTTTACGGTAAACTACAGAAAAAAGTGTAGAATGCTTACAGCCGAGCTGCGGTGAAGAGCTTGTTTGAGTAAACGGGAGGTTTTCATAACTTTAATATTTTACAGTTTATAATATAGTCCACAGGAAATTGAAGTCAGGTTTCACACTGCTTTCATCGAGGTGTTAATCCATACCATGCAGACACCAGCTCTCTCTCTGATAAAGCCAGAGCACCCCCGCTGTGTGACCTACGAGTCGGTCGCCTTGTGCACTTAAAGTGTTCTAACCTCATTGGTGTAGTAGTGTCTAACACTTTTTAGCTTCAGTATGTTACCAATTGACCTTCCCTAACTTTGTTGTTCGGTTGTGTGAGCGCTCACATCACGCATGTTTCTGGAAGCACCTGCACCTTTTAACACCCAAATATTTCCACAGACATGCAGAATCATTTTTCATCTTTTAATCTTAAATGCACATTAAAGCACGGTATTTTTAGCTTCATGTGAAACATGTCACATGTATGTGCATGACTGATATCATTTTGATCTCTTCTCATTCACTCAGTGAGCTTGTTGGTTAAATTTAGCTCGTTTGGACTGTAGCTTACATTTTTTTTACACACTGTATGTGTAAATATTAAATTTAATATTATATCATATTATAAATATTTTCCAGCAAATGACGCGTTCAGGTTCGTGACAGCTAGCTTCTCATAGCTGTGTCTCAATTCAGGGCCCGCCTCCTTCGAAGGGCACGATCTGGCCTCCTCCACGGAGAACTTCCTGTTTATGACTAAATCTCTTCCTGTCCTTACCCTTACCTCACGAAGCATCGCTCCTATCGCTTAGCAACATTGACAGCTGGAGCTGATTAGTTGATAAGTAATTGAAAAGTTAAAGCTGTGTAGTAGAAGTTGTAACTGTGGTATTGTAGTTAGTTATTGTTGGTCATAAAATGTCCTCCTCTACAGACAGTTCCTGTTAACTGCAGAAATAGCTGGGGAAAAAATCTTATTAAATAATTTAGTATAGACTATTAAAATAATGCAAAAATAACAATAATAAATAGTAAATAAAAACATTTTCAGTCTTTTCTTTGTCCTGCCAAACGTTAAGATTGGTCTGATGTATTAATTCATCCACTGTTAGAGCTTTTTTCTCATCAGCTTGATCAGACAAACATTATCTTACTTTGAGAAATCAAGAACATTTATCTTATGTTAAAAAAAGTAGTAGTAGTAGTAAAATTAACTCTAATAAGAAAGATATTTCCTTTTGCAGTGGAGTCAGTTTTAACAATGTGGGTGTTGAGAATTAAGTCAATTATTAATGAACTTGTCAGATAAACTATAGAAGATCACACGATAATCCTTACCTTCAAAAGTAAGCATGTATTTATATGGTGGAGTACCAGACAGGGTATGTGGCAGTAGGTCAGTTCAGCAGTGAGTTCTCTGTGGGACAAGGTCATGTAGCTGTGTGTGTGTGTGTGTGTCTGTGTGTGTGTGTGTTTTATTTTGGAGATAAATTGGCTCCATACATCCTGCCACATGTAAATTTAGAAATCCAGCTCCTTCCACCACTACCGCTGCCACCAGCGTTGATAAAAACTCCATAATTTGTGCAATTGTCACAGGATGCAAACACGTTGAGTCACATTTGCTTTTGTGTCTGTCTTCCTCCTGTTTTTGCGCACTGGGTGTGAATTTTGGGCAACAAAGTGGTTTTCTGAGGCTGGCAGAAAGCAGCAGGGTGAGGCCGGCCAGGGCCGGGCCACCATAGCCACAACAGCTGCTCTGTGATTGTCGCCAGCGAGGACAGCGTTGATTTTTGGGAAGGAACTGTAGAAAAGTACACATCCTTCTCAAAGCTGCCACCCTGGGCCGCCAGCACACCTAAAAATAGAGGCTGCAATTGGCCATCGTCTTGTCACAGTTAGAATCTGAAATGGTTATTTACGTCCCCCCCTCCTCCACTTTTGAGTTTTGTTTTTTTTCCAAAGCCTTTTCTTGCTACGATCAGTGTCGTTATCATTCGAGGTGACGACCCATCATGTGACCGTCCCATGCTGTAAAATGTGGTTTGTCTGTGGCCCAGCGCATACAAGGCTTGATTAGTGAGTGCAGTTTCTGTGCACAGGGCAGAGGTTACTGAGGCTATACCAGGCATATGGCAGCCGCTGCAGACTTTTATTATTCAGATGTTTTTTAGATCCAGCCACAGTACTGTATATTACAGCAGCATGCAGTGCAAACAGCGTATACATGCTCCAAAAACAACTCAATCATAATGATCTAGAAACCATCTTTGATATTTTCATTTGATCTGTGTTCAGATTTCTTTTTCAGGGCCTGTACTTTGGCCCTCTGGTGCTGCAGATGGAGATCAGGCTTTTCCTCTTTCAACTTGAAATACTGTTTAAAGTGCCCGCCTCCCCCTTTCCTGCGACACTCTCTCATGACAGTGATGACTTGCTTTGCATTTTTTTAACATGCATGGGGCCCTTTGGTGTGTATACACAGCGCTGGTCGTACACTTCCCAACCATAAAACATCAACGCGAGGCTATTAGTCAGACCAACAGATTTGTTTCCTCACCGAGCAAAAGCCCTGGTGGTCCGATCGCGGGGGCCATCTGGGCCCTGGCGCTGGTTCAGAGAGAACGGGGGAGGCAAAAAACAAGGTGTGACGGGAAACTGTTAATTCACTTGTTGATAAAGGGCCACTTCCTCTCTGCTATTAGAGGCTGACGGCTTGCTTATTTGGGTTTGGACTTTTGTTTTATCCCCCCCCCCCCCTCTCCGAGCGCTCCCCTTCGTCAGTCATCGTCCTGTGGTGAAAAACACCAACGTTCAGCAGAGGTCGATGCCAAGGAAACATTACCTCATAACTGCTGGTGTGTGACACGTATGTACACGACCTCACTGCAACCCTGCTTTTGACAGTATAGTTACTGTAAGTTAAACAGTTACAGGGTACAGTTGAAGATGTCGAAACGTTTGTTCCACATAGACAGAGGATGGATTTCAGAAGCATGTTAACGGTATGAAACAGAGGGATGGATGACTGCTCCAGAGTTCAGTCCTCATGACGAAGCTGTGTGCTTTTGATCCGTGTTGAACCAGCATTTCTGAAACCACCACAGGCCACGTTCAGCTGTGTCGTTTCATTTGAACGATGCTTTTTCATTTTCACCGTTGAAGTCGTCTGTGATGTCGCTTCTCTCTGACTGCTAGCCTATTTAGCCTCAGGTGGTGAACGCTGACCATGCTTGTTACCGACACACCCCTAACCTGAAAAATCTGACACATGAAACAGAAAACAAATTAACATATAGATACAGTGAGTAAATGATCTTAATCAGCAGATGGAGCTTGTCCAGTTTTCATGGAATAGTTGATATTCATCAGCACAACCTTTGACCATCCTTTAAGATATAATATGTACCATCACTGGATTAAAATCTCTCAAAACAACTCATTTGTTATATATTTAGTTGACTTATGTCCTTATGATGGCCTAAGAAATGAATCTTTGTTTTTAAGTAACGGTCCTTTTTCTTTGTTCGCTCGTTGCTATAACTTCCAGACGAGAGTCTGAGTGAGGAAGGATGTCGGCGAATGTGACTAAACATAACGTCACTATAAATGTCATATATGTACAGATCAAGGCTCCTCATCACGTTGATGTAAAAGTCATTTTAAAATCACAATATTACTTTATTACCAGTGTAAATTAGATTAATAAAATAAATGTTTAATCACTGTTTTCAGGCTATAATGACCACATTCAGCAGCTTTAAGGTGTGCAGATGGTGAAGAAAATAACAAATGAACATCTTCTCTCATCATTCTAACATCAAGGTCTCATAAATGTAAACGAATCAAACCAAGGATCCAACTTTTTTTTTCATTTTAGATGTTTTCATTACAGACAGTGTATAAAACCTATGAGCATAATACTCATATATTCTGTCCTTATGTCTCTCATAGATGTGATTATAGTGAAAATACATTATCCCCCTTTTTGTTAGGGACCCTCTGAACCATCTCAAGGACCCCTGAGGGTCCCCAGAACCCACTCTGAAAACCACTTGCCTAAACGTACTGAGAAATGTCCCAAGGTCTCTGTAGTTTTCTGCCAAATTAGGAAATATAAACTTGAATGTTTTATTTATTTCATTCAATAATAACAGTTTCATATCTGTAAAAAAAAGAGTTAAAATGTGAATATTTTTTATTTCTCTTCTATGTCTGACCATTAGAATAATGTCTTATAGTGACATTATAAAACCTTTCCAGGTGGTTTCTGGACTTTTGTGCTGTGAGTACTTCATAGGGCAGATCGTACAGAGTAGATGTAGAAGGCTCAGCTTCTAAAGAGACCAACATGATCAGAGCCTCCCTGTGAGCTTCAGCCCTGTGTTCCAGTACCGATGTTGTCCTCCACGTGGAGCTGTGTGGTAAGGATTGTCAGTGGTTTGGAGAAGGAGGAGCAGAGCAGCCGGCCCTGCAGACAGAGAGGAGAGGAGCTGGAAAGAGTGCTGCGAGGGCTTTGCCTTGATACAAATCTAACAGTGAAAAAAAGGGGAAATTTCTCTGAAAAAAGAGGGAAATTTCTTCCGCTTTTTTAATGAATGGTGACTTCCTCCAGCTAAAACAACTTACAGGCCTCCTTTGGAGGTTTTAAAGAGGCAGTCTGAACACGTCTCTGTTCAATGCACAGGCCTCTTAGCTGCAATCTTTTTTCTGTCATTAAACGCTTTGGAGAATGATGAATGAAGTCGATTTTATGTTTTTAGATTTTTTTTAAACTGCCGTGAAAGTGAAGATTTTCTTCTGAGCCATGTTTGTTCTCCATGTATTTCATTGGACACATAGAATCCAGCAGCACATTCACATCCGACTGTATTCATCTTAATAATTTACCCCAGAAATTCAGCCGGGAACAGGCAATGACAAATAGCTTTCTAAAAGGAGCAGATGTTCTTTTAAAAGCATTTTTCTCTCAACCTGCCACACAGTCCGAGGGATTAGGCTTTTGTGCACTACTCAGTACATTTGATTTAACAGTTGTGTGCCATCAAAGGTAAGCTAGTGTTAGCTGCCTGTGTTTGTTGCAGGCTGCGTCTGCAGGCTTGTCCCTGTGGTCGGCAGAGGAGCCAGAGCCCAGCTTGGCTTCAGTCAATAAACGGAGAGCTCAGTGCAAAACCACACTGCAATCGAACAAGCTGTTTAGCCTCGAAATTAGCCTTCCCCTGTACTTTTAGGGCTTTTAAAGCAACCAAAAATACACAGTGTGAGGAATATGTATCTTGGCAGGCATTCGGGCTCCACCAGAGACCTCTGTCCTTTTTATACGAACCCTAATAACTCAATCTCCACAACCACTAAGCCCTCTTATCACCGGCTGCTCGCCGATGCACTCATCATTATTTGATTTGCAAAAATTGGAAGGTAGAGATAAAGAAATAATGCAGGCTTGCCATTACACACACACACACACACACACACACACACACACCACACACCGCACACATACATTTCATACCATGTGAAAAGTGCAAACTTTGAAAAGCCAAAGCCTCCCATTGTCGCCGAATCAATAAGGTTTTTAAATCCTGCTTTTGTTCTGCTGCATTGTTTCCATGTTTTTTATGCATTTCTTTTTTTTTCTCTCTCATCGCTGCTAGATTTTAGTCTTCCTAAAGCCTTTTAAAGTGTTTGATTACACAGCGTTAGGCCTAAACACAACTGTTGACAACCTATTGAATCTAAATTGTAACAATATACAGCAATACATATGTGTAATAAATATTTTATACTATGTAGAGTGTATTAGGTATGACGGGCGAGTCTTTCCTCTGAATTACATTTTACATGTAAGGGTCTGTGACATACGCCAGCATGAAAAGCCATCCTTAATAATCACCTGATAATCTGAACTAAAACTAAAAAAAACATTGTTGTTGAATCAATTAATTCAAGGATAAATGTTTTATATATATATATATATATATATATATATATATATATATATATATATATATATATATATATATATATATAGTCTTAGTGAATGCGGACAAACAAACAGAAAACAGAAAGTAAGATTTCTATATATTTTTTTTTTTATGAATTCTGAAATAGAAATTGGTTCCTCTGTAACTCCTAAATTCCTTGTTTATTCCTATCAGGACTAACTGTTTTTTCACAGCATTTATTTAGATGTCTGCTGGCTAAATTAGGATCAAAACCCTGCTGAACATAACTCATGTCAGTCTATCAGCATTCAGTCAGGGTCATGTTTAAATGAAGAATCAGCTCTATGTCACCACATGGGTGTTTCTGATGAACAGTGTTTTTTTTGATTTTTTAATTCACATGAAATAAATTGGCCTGTCGTAAAAAGAATTATTAAAATACCAACATTATTAAAGAACAGAGCGGACTACATTAACCAAAGGAAATTCACCATTAGTCCCATTCTAATTATGATGAAGGAAACTTTGAGTGTTTCTGTCTGTTTTTAATGGTTTCCTGCGGTTGCTTCTAAAGGTTGGGGAGGATGGCTGTGACAGCAGTCTCATCATCTCTTGCTTCCCTCTCCTCCGGACCACTGCATCCCACTATAATTAAAGAGTTATTAAAGAAGACATTTAAACCCAGACGGAGTGACGAACACAGCCAGTCCTCTGTGACAGGGAGCTCTGTTATTCTCATTCTGCTTCAAGCACACATTTATTAGCATATACAATGACAGATGTCTCATTATCACGGAGATTTAAAAGGTTTGAAACAATCAAAATCATTTCTTTTGTTCAGCCAATATAGAATTTATTTCATTCTTATCTCCTGGAAGTCATTTCCTTTTGGGACTGAATCTAACTAATAAAAATAAATGACAGAAATTAGTCTCTTATTAGAATGAAGAGTTTTAGTTGTTTAATTTTACTTTGATGATGATGATGATGATGTTCAACCATTTTCAGCATTCAAATTTAGCATGAACATCAACTCCAAATTATTTAGTTGAAATAATCACAAAACTTCTGTCCAATGTTGGTCCAGTCTTTTATCACAGTGTACAGTTTTTAGATGTTTCTGTCCTCATCTCACACCTTATTTTACAACTCACACTTTACACGATAACTAAGGCTACAAATAAATAATATTTAAAGTAAAGTGTAATGTTTTATAGTCCAACCTAATCTAAAACATTTACCTCATAGTCACACGTATTTTTATTTTTTAGCAAATCAATTTTCCCAGATTTTTTTTAATTTTTTTTGGGCATAAATTTGATTTCCTGCATTTTAGTGTGTTCAGATCTTTTTAAAGTTCCCTCTCAGTCACAGATGTGTCCGTCTCAAATGCTCTCTCCCTTTCAGGCTCTCTTTAAATCGCTTTCTAACTGACTCTGTTTACTTGTATTGTACAAACTCCTGCACCCCCCCCGACTATCTCCCTCTTTCCCAAACATCCAATCATTGGCCATAACCCGTCCCTCTTTACTGTGAGGTTCTAGCTCCTTGACCCAAATCAGATGATGGCTACATACACACACACTTGTACACACTGGTACAAACGCACATATGGCTGGAGTGTGTGTGTCATCTGATCCAGAGGAGCTGTGTGACCCCCCCCAGCTCTTCTTGCTGGTGACTCAGTCCTGTCTGATCAGGCCTTGTAAATACTGACATGCATGTAAACTAGATCTGATTTCAGGGGCTGCCTGTGTGTTGATGTGTATCTGTGTGTGTTCACGTTGTGTCGGCTCCTCTCACCTGGTCATTTTCTCATTCATGTATTTTTACATGTAGATATGTTTTTGCTTCTGTATTGTTGCTGTTTTCCCTCTTCATCGTAGCACAAACTCCTCTAAGCTAATTGTTTGTCATAGGCAGCAGGTAGCAATTAAAAACCTCACTTTTTAGGATGAAATTAGAAAAAAATAAATCCTCTTATAATTCAGTTTTTTTGTTGTTGTCAAACGTCAAACATTTTTTTAAGCCGTCTGACATGAGAAACATCAATAAAAACAAAAACTTGTCCCTAATAGGGCTGTTAATAAAATATCTCTGTTAGCTTGTGGTTTGGGAGCGGGGGACCGGGCAGGAAGCCATTTTCACACAGGACGGCCTGACCTCGACTCTTCATTCCGACTGGAAATAGCAGTCATCCAAGCTCGCTGTAAAGAGAGAAAAGAGAGGGGAGGAAAAGGGAAAAGTGAGTGGATGGATCCTCCACCGCTCTGTTACCTGAGAGAGAAAGAAAAAAGGAGTGAGGAGGAGACGCAACGAGCTGATGGCTTTTCCACCAGTCCCCCGATTCCTTTGCAAAACAGTAAATCTTGTGAAGTTTATTTTCTTTGCAGCATCTGTGTTTTATAAGGGCCCTTTTAATTTGTTTTTACTCTGTCCAGTGGGGGATCCCCACTCCCTCTTTTTTTTCTTCCCCTCCTGTGCTCTGCCCTCCCTGCCATCTATCTCTCTCTCTCTCTCTCTCTTCTCCTCCCTTCTGTTTTCTTCTCTCTCCCTCTCTTTTCTTCCCCGTGGAAGTGAGTGTTTTAATGATGATACTGTAGGGAATTGGGATGGTAGAACAGCTTTCTCCCCCTGCACAGAGAGACTACCCCCCCACTCCCACCCCCCATTCTACTTCCTCTCCCCTGCATTAATCCCTCCCTCCTTTAACATGTCTGGGAAACAGGAATGAATGTTGGAAAGTGGGAACGGTCTGATACAGGTTAGCTGATATTATAAAGATCTGTAAGGCTGATAATAATAATAACATCATTACTATTTAAATTATAGGTGGTATAATTATTGTTTGTATTTATTTATTTTATTTTGTGTCAATATAAAAGCGGTATTTTTGATAACCTCTGTGTGGTAAATATCAACATGTGTTAACCCTTTTTTTTGGCTCATAAAAATAGTTAATAATAATAATAATAATATATAATACTAATAGTCAGTTTTGGAGAAGCTACTTTGGCAGCATTACTTTGCAAGCTGCCAATAACTTCATACAGAAAGATGTTTAACTACAGCAACACTACCACAATGAGAAATTTAGGTTGATCGACTAAAGCTAAAGTAGTTCAAACTGCTTTGTAAAGAAATCTTCAAACTCACAATGTACATCTGAAATTATGACAAAATATAATACAAGAAAGTCAGCCAGCAAAACAATGCCACTCAGTTGAGTTCACTGCTTCATACAGTATGTAAGCCAGAAAGATCAAATACTCCACTCAAATCTAAGGATGTCAGTGTTGGTTTCATATAAAATGTCCATCAGTGACTCCATCAAACTAGAGTCCAGGTAATTAAACCGGTAACTTCTAAAATATTACCCAACAACTACTTTTAACATTTGTTCATTCTTTGATACAGTATTTGACACTAAATGTATTCCTCTTTTTTTTAACCTTATGACCAATTATTTGTAGTGAGAAAAAGCCGTTAGCTGATTAATCAGATAGTGTTGACTCCCCCAACACTGTAACAAAATCCACAGTTCTGACTTTATTAGAAACTATGAAAAAGACGTCTGACTCATAGAACATCTGAGTCAGAGTAATTAATAAATAAGAACAGAAATGATCAAAGTTATATTAAAAAAAATGATCTTAGATAGGGAGCTGTTTTTATTTTTTGGGACTAATATTTTCCCTCCAAGTCACTAATCCTATTTCAGAATGTGACTGATCAGCCACCGGCTAAGTTCCACCAAAACTCCTGTAGGTGCTGATTCATCAGCCAAACACCATTAATTGATCTACTTCTACTTTTTATTCCACACATACTTGGTGCTACAGACATATTTTCAGAAGGTACCAAAGCTTTGAGCTCTAGTTTTAGGCAGACAGTGACATCCATTTCTGGACCGGACGATGTCAGCACATCTGATGCTTCCTATAAATAGCAGGAAAACAGGTTTTTGTTCTCCAATCATGCAATCACTTTCCACTGCCTCACAATAACAATACACCAACAATGTGACCAATGCTCTGAGAACAACACTCTCAGTTTGCACCAACAGACGATTGAACCTTCTGTTATTCATGTGTTTGTTCTTGTTGGTATTTTTCTGAAACCCAGTAGTAAAACCTGCCTCATCCAGCCTCAGACAGCTGTTACTGCCGAACAGAGGCTTTTGTTACACGCTACACCTTTTGGCATGTAGTAAGAGGTTTCATCTGTCTGGCCATGAAAATAGGAAGCAAGCAAAAAAAAAACATGTCATCTTCAAATGCACAAAGTCTAGTCACAACCATAAAAGTATTCTCCTGCTGGGACATCCTAGCTTTTTTTCCTCTGTCTTCCATACTCTCCCTCCTTTTCTCTCAGCCCTTCTGTCTCCAGCTGCACCATCATCTTCAGCTCCAAGGTCTCCTCTAACTCCCAGAGCATCACTCAACCTGCCTCATCTGCTGCCTCCCAGCACCAGCCTTTCCACTGTCTCTCCAGACCTACTAAGAGGTTTTTTTTTCTTCCTTTGACTGAAATATCCTCTCTGGCAGAACAATTCAAATAAGACAATGTGTTTGTGTGGACACGTAGTCTTCAGATCGCACGTCGGCTCCTCGCTGGAAGCCTCCTGCTTGTATTGGATGCAAATTGGGGATTAAAAGAGTTGAGAGAAACATGAGATAGCGTGACACAGGGCAGCCGAGGAGAGGAGAAGTGTGCAGAGGCTAGACAGAGAGGTTTAATGTGAGAATAGAATGCAAATGCTGTTGAGATAGGGAGGGATGGATGGATGGACAGATGGAGAAGAGCTGGATGGATGGATTAAGAGTGAAAGAGAGCCGAGGGTCAGGTGACGGTGTGACTTTTTGGCAGGCTCAGAGTTTTTCTTACAATGTCGGCGACGGCGCTGGATTTGCATTGATGGATCTTCTTTCCCTGCGATGTCATGTATCAGTGCTTCATGGGCACATCACGTCCCAGTCATTAATCAAATCACGGCCTCCGTCTAGAGCTATCTGTCTGCCAGACGCCTCTCATCTGTCTACCTTGCTCTCCCACTCCCTTTTTTCCTTCTCTTTGTAGAAGCCTCGGTCAGCCTTTTTTTTTCCTTTGGCTGCTTCTACCTGTTCTCTGCAGAGACTCTGGAAATATTATAAATAACACTCAGCAATAGTGGACGACTTGCAACAAGTCTGTAGTTGTATTTCAAGAAATTTAATATGAGATTTGGTTAAAGCCAAACTCCAATATTAGTCATAGTATAAATATAACAGATGTGAATGATAAGAGCCTGTGATGAATATGACAACATCCTTTTAATATCGACACTGTATTTTATTATCTCAGTTTTTTGATCTCTTTGGCAAACGGAATATAATCATCTTGTCATATTTAGACATAGAATGTAATTTCTAGAGTGTGTTACAAAAATGCACACACACTCTCTCCCTCAGATTAATGAGTGTGTTCACATGGTTCTGTTTTATATGGTTTATTTGTGTGAAATTATGCACACATGCACAGGCGTGCTCTCCACTCCCACTGTTAGACATAGGTGGATGCAGACACGCCCTCCATCAGTTTGCATATGTCTGCTCCACCACTCTCTATGAAAATAACAGGCAAGAGGAAAAAGAGCACTCCAATAAAATTAGATCGGCTAAAGACATCATGTTCTTCACACTAATCACAGTCCAGGAAGTGACAATAACTAGATCTGTATCACTGTTATCATTTACTGCAAACGGAACCAATAATGACATGGATTATAGAATTAATTTCCACATTGTTGACATGTATGTAAAATGTATGGCTACACAATCCATAATCCGCTCTGCTCCACTTTCATACACACACTTTTATGTTTTAACTCAAACATTCTTACATTGTACATTTTTCTATCTTCACTCCTTCTTGACTTTTGTTCTCATTCATATATTTTAACACATTTCACACTCACATTTGTGTATCATTCTTACACATTCTACACATTTTTATTCTCATATTTACACATTTATTGTTATATTATCTGCTCTTTTTTCTGCTCACACATTCGTTCATTTTGCTTTAAAACACATGCAGTTAATGTTTCCATTTAATTAGAGGCTGACCGACTGTCTTTCTAATAACCTCCACCAAAGAGATTCTGTTGTCACCTGTATTGATTTGTTTATTTGTTAGCAGGATTACGGAAAAAAAAACTATTGGAAGAATTTTCACCAAACTTGGTAGAAAGACCCCATTAAATTTAGGTGCATATCCAAATAAAGGGGTTGATCCAGGATTTGTTTTTATTTTTTTCACTCTCAACATAAACATAAATGTAAACATTTTCCCTAATTTCTGATTTCCAAACTTTGTTGCCGGGTGTGTAATATTGTTTATTCATGGCAGAGCTATGCCCTCCACTGACTGCCATTCTACTCTATCAGTTTAATATGTGTTCGATGGAATTACACATTATATCATTTCATCAGATATATTGATTACCTCTAAATGAAGGTGATCAGGAAATCACAAAAACTGCTAATATAACACGTCTCTTTTCTCTCCAATGTCCGTCATTCCCCTCCTTATGTTGACTTTATTCTATCTGCAGCCCCCTACCACATACACCACCCACACACCCATCTGTCACATATCATCTTCTGCCAGTGCGTGATCTCTGACACGCTCCACACTAACTTATCTTCACTGGAGGGCTGTGATGGCCCTGAGTGACAGCACAGTATGACTGTTTGATCAACAGCGATCATCACCCCCATCTCAGTCCCACCACACCTGTTCGACAGTCCATAGCAAGGCTTGTTTTTAAGGGTGTATGATGACGGTCAATAATGCAGCAGTAGGGCAAAAGTGAAATGTCCATTTTTGGTTTTGAGGATGATAAATTCATTGACACCCCTCCCCCTAATCCTCACCCTCCGTTCCCCTCTTAGTTCAAGCACCATTATGGCTTTTCAGACTGCTTCCTGTACAGTTTTTTTCTCCTCTGTCCCCCTCTCCTCAACACAAAAGGTGGCTGCCCAGGCTCTGGGGGCGTAGCACTTTTCAGACGTGAAAGGCTTTCAGAAGCTGTCTGGGTACAGACCTCTGTTAGTCTGACCAAGAGAGGAGCGGGGGGGAACTGAAGGACAGGGTTTTGTAGTGGTCTCCCCTCCCCATCTGAAGGTCACGCAGCATTGTCGCTCTAAAAGACGGGCCTTTGGAGGACCACAAAGCAGAGGTTTGGCAGGACTAATGAAACTTGGAGCTACACGTTAATGATCTAAAGGATTGGACCAAAACACTCAGCAGTCCCTTTCCGCCCGCATTCAGCCTCCTCTTGATTGCCCCTTCTGAATAATGACGAGGCATTCTCCTCCTCTACCTTTATTGTAACCTTTGATGTCTGCCTTGTTTTCTTTGTCTCGGCGTCCTCCCTCCCTCCTTTTCATTCCTTTATGTAGCACTCCTGTCACTCATCTATTAAGGCAACAAATGGAACAAGGAAAACATTCAGAGAGTGTATTGTGGTGCACCTACAGCTTTGCTCTTTATTTCTTTTGAAAGCACTTGAACTTGGAATTTTCCTTGGGCCGCCCGTTGAATCAGCAGGATACACTTTTTGTTGTCTCTATTGTCACAGGATTATAAACATATTTGTTTAGTAATCCTCATTTCTTATGCGTCATAGTGAAATATTTCCAAGTGATTGTTTATATGTTACTGTTTCTTCTCCCGTTGTATTAAAGGGCATCTCAGGAACCCAACCGATGCTGTTCATCAGATTGCTCTAAGTGACAAGTGGAAAAATAATTGAAGCAATTTATTTTCAGCAATGGATGATATTTTACACTTGCATATGTAGTGTACCATGCTGCTTTGTCTTGGATTGAAGTTTACACACACACATCATTGTAGTTAGTTTGAGAAAGGTGGCTTATTCCTTATACACCCTTAGATTGGAACACTCTATATTTATATGGCCTCTTTTGTTATTATTGATTTAGCAGTAGCTGCTATCAGTACGAGGACAAATTGTCCAAGTCATTCCTTGAACCCGCGTCTTCTTTCATCAAAGTGCATGGAATTGTTGTACCACAATACCAGGACTACATATCCCAGCAGTCCATCCACAGAGACTCGCCGTGACTCGCTGTGACTTACCTTTGGAGTTGACTCGCTATGCCTGTAACACAACAGCGGAATTAAGTGGAATAAAGTGTTGTGAATTGAACTCAGCTCTGGATGGACTTTGAATGTCAGCGTGAATATTCTGATAAATTATGTTGAAAAACACCCGATCTTGCAATGTTAAGAATATATTTTTAAAAAAAGATCCTGGACGCACCAAAGCACCATCGCTCCTTGTTTTGTGGAAATAGGATAAGTAGTTGTTCTGTAAATAGAATGTAGAAAAACAATCTCTCTGGATCTTCACCAGAATGTAATGGGTTCTTTCCTCGGTGGAATGTTTTTGTAGTTTTTGTTTAATCCTCCCAACAAACAGACACGGGTATAAAGATATAACCTCATTGACAGAGGTAATAAAAGAATAAAAATAAAAACAAACATTTTTACCCTTCTCCTTGTGTTACCAAAGCTAGCATATAGTTTAGTATATTTGTCCAGGTTTAGAGATAAACCTCTGTGAGTTTTGTGCCTCCAGTCCTTCACAATGGAGCTAAACGGAACTGTGGTTGAAAAATGACATTTTAGACTTAGACTTAGACTTAGATATACTTTATTGATCCCAAATTGGCAAATTCTTTTGTTACAGCAGCAGGTTGAAACACACAGTATAACAAATATAAACCCAGAATATAAATATAAGTAAAAAATATATACAGAGACAGTGTGCAAGTAGCAATGAGGTAGATGGATATATATAATGCAAATACATGTGTAAAGTGATTATTGTGCTTGTGGGTCATCTGATGAGGAGGGGTGAGGTATTGTACAGAGTTATTCCCTTAGGTAGGAAGGATTTCCTGAAACGGTCCTTGTCTGTTAGAGAAGGAGCTCCGCTGTCTGTCCAGAAGGTGGTGGACAGGATGCTCAGCATTATCCATGATGGATAACAGTTTGTCCTCCTCTCCACCACCTCCTCAAAGGTGTCCAGTTTGCAGCCAATAACGGAGCCGACCTTCTTAATCAGTTGATTAAACAATCCAGTTTGGTCATGTCTTTCCAGAAACACAGGGTTACCAGTGTTTGTATAGGAGGTGTTTCTTCAGTACAAAGTAGTTCCAGTGAAACATCATTGACTGTCGATAAAACCAGCTCCAAGTCTTTTATTAACGTTGTTAAATTGCTCCTTCAGTTAAAAGAAAATAACATTTCTTATAAAACATGGATCTACTATTATTTATGAGTATTACTGAGCAGGATGATGTCCGCCGTAACCTCTATTCTGTTAAAGAGCTTCAGAAATAATTCATTAAAAAAGAAATAAAAAACTACATCCTCTGCATGACCACTGTTCATCTTTTCCTGGTGTATACAGGTATTTCCTCTGTGGTTGAAATGTGTCATCCAGTCGGATGGAGTCTAACTATGTGTTTGGTTCCAGTTAGTACTAAGTGAACCAGCAGCCTCCCGACTAATGTAGCTGGTTAAAGTCATTAGGCCTTTAAGAAGCCCTTTGACATGGCCTGATTTGGTCTGGCTGAAGCATGATGGGATATGTGAGATGAGATATGCCTCTTTGAATCGTGCGTGTGTGTGTGTGTGTGTGTGTGTGTGTGTGTGCGCGTGTGTGCGCGTGCGTGTGCGTGTGCGTGTGCGTGTGTGTGTGTGTGCGTGTGCGTGTGTGTGTGTGTGTGTGTGTGTGTGTGTGTGTGTGCTGAACCAGGGCCTGTTGATTGGCCTTGATGAAGAGACTGCCAAACACTCAAAGCGGAGCTTGAGCCTTTGTAATGTAGCATCTTGAGCTGGTTATTTCCCAATCATCCCACAGTAGGCCTTGAACCTGGCGGTACATGTGTTTGTGTGAGTGTGTATGTGAGGTGAGGGTGGGAATAAATAGAATAACACTCAGTATTCAAACACTTTTCCTCTCCAACACAGAGGTGTGTCAGGTTTGTAAACAGGGACCTCTGGTCTGCTGAACGCCTTAAAGTGGATGAATGGAAAAAGTGAGTTTTTCATGTAATGCCAACTGAGCAAAGTTGAGTGTTTACGAGCCACGTGCAGAAACAGACATGATAAAGGTTCAGTTCAGGGATTTAATGTCAAATAAATCCAAATCAATGTCCAATATCAATATAGAGCAGTCCATACAGGCAAACAGTGCCCAAAGACCAGAACGCATGCTGACAGGTTTAGTTTACGGGTTATCAAAAAGTCCCAGGCAACAAATCCAAAAAACAGGAGCAGAGGCAGAATCTATGGGACAGGCACCGGTCAAAAAACCAACTTACTTTACACAGGGAACACAAGGAAGAGGGTTGGAACATGTGATGTGAGGATCAACAACAAACTGGCAAGAACAGGAGGAATCGCACAGACTAAAGACACTGGGAGATACCGAGACAATGGGACGCAGGTGGAACCAATCAGACGATCACACAGGAGAGAAAACAGATGGAACCTTAAAGAGGGAGAGAGAACATACAGAAGACGGCAGAGGGGCAAAGGGAGATGAGAGGAAAAGAAAAGACAAGAAATGGAAACTAGACACCAAAACAAAAGTTACAAATTAAATAAGAAATAAACTAAACTAAACTTTGACCTGCTGTTCGGGGGAACATGCAGTACTGTGAGCTGATAAATCCTGTGTTTGTGTTTTCAGCCAAGCTGAGCAGCCAAGATTCATACAACAACTTCACCAACAACAACATGGGGAACCCACGGCTGTCCCCGCTGCCCAGCCTCACCGTGGTGCTGCCTCTGGCTCAGATCAAACAGCCCATGACCCTGGGCACCATCACCAAACGCTCCGGGTAGGCAACACACACACACACACACACACACACACACACACACACACACACACACACACACACACACACACACACACACACACAAGCCTTTATTCTCCACGGGAACTGGTTTATGAAGCACATGTGTACCACAGCTACAGTATAAAACAGGTCCCTCATCAGACATACTGTAACATCCCATATTTATACTCTAATTTATTTATAGAACACTATAATGTTTATTAGTGTTTGTGGATGATTAGAACTGTAGAAACAAAGGACTGATAATACAGTATATTATATCTACAATCATGTTTAACAGTGACAAATCCTTAAAGTGTGCTATCAAGCATTTATTAAGCATTTATTTATGATCGACAGTTGGAAGCTCATTCCTCTCCTGACATAGTCACAGAAATAGTCTAAAAGAAGCCTTTTTCCTACATTATGTGTGTATGTGTTTAACCATGTTGATAATTAACTCATATCATTAGAATAGAGCACAGTCCTTCCCCAAAACAGGACCATCTCATACATGTCTGCTGAGGTTGCCCCGTTAAAAATGACTGGACCCACCTTATTTTCAAGTTCACACAGAATTCTGATGAGCTCTTTCTCCATGCTCCATCCTTCTATCAGTCCCGTAGCTTTTGTGTGAACAAACCAAAACACTCAGTGGAGGTGGTTGAAACATAACCTCCTAGTGCAAGTAATAGTAAACACTAAACATATTTTCATTTTACAGTTTGTTTTCTATGTTAATCACTATAATAATATAACAATGTAACTTATTATGTTAACAATTCATTTATTCTACATGTCAGGAGTTGATTAACATATTATACACTATTTTTTAACTGTTTATTTCACTTTTTTATGATAAGGTTATTTTGTATAAATAAAATACAATAGAAAGTAGAGACAAATTATAGATTTTAATATGCACAAAAATCAGAAGTGTTCACAGTTATTCTCCAGATGTGGGATTCCTGCCTCTGCCTTTCCCAGCAGGATGTTAGCTCTTCGTAGCGCTCTGTCTGCCTCTACTATGAACATGAAACCTTTCACATACTGTGTGTATTGATGAATTAGGCTCTCTTCTTTTCAGTCAGGGTCAGTCTGTAAAAACATGGATGACTGTTAATGGATTATTGGCAGCCTCACAAACTCCGCAAAGCATTTTGGGTTTACTGTCAAAGAAAATTTAAAACATACTGCAGTAAATCTTGTTCCATTAATCACATTGTAAAAACTCTGTATCACATCAGCAGTGGTCAAATGTCACCTCTTTATTTGTAGGCTAATGAAGCGCAGCACAAAATGACAGCTGGTTCTGTGGGCTGTTTGGGAAGCAGCTAAAAACACATCAAGCAAATCAAGGGTAGAAATAAAATCTCTTCCTGTTTATCTACCTGGATCTTCACCATGCATTATAAATATGTCGTCTGAAGACCATCAGCAGCTACAGGCCTCCTCTAAATGCATTTACATACAGTACAGGTGGCTCCACAAATATGGGCAGATTTTAATATTTTCATTTAAATGTGATTTTCATGCCCGGTTTGAATAGGAAATGCTATAATGACAGCGAGGGATTTATTTCCCTGTGATATTTGATAAGTGAGCTTAGATGATGAAAATAGAGACGTGATCCTGTGGTGAGTGTAAACAACATCGAGCCATTTTCCAATTCATTAAGACAACCTGCAAAGTTCATTTGGTTTGTAAAATCTATTACTGCTCATGGGCTGATCCTGATTTTGAGTATTTATTATGCTGTCCTGGTTTGAATTGGGTTCAGCAGTTGTCATATTTAACATAATTGGGTCTGATTGATTTTAATTTAGTCTTAAAGAGCTAAATATGTCATAATTAACTTGTACAGTAGGAGAACCTGCAGGCGACTCTTGTTTATTGACAGATATCATTTCCTATGCTCATAGAAAGGACACTTGGACTCTTTTCTTTCAGCTGTTTGTCTTATTCTCTTTCTGTTTCAGTTTTTTTTTATTTCCTCCATCCTTCACTCATTGCCTTTATTTATTTGGTTTTGTTCTTATCTCTGGTTAGGTTCACATCACCAGGCTGAAGTGACTGACGTTCAGATTTTTTTTCTTAATGTGGGTTCAATCAGATGTTTTTAAGGGCTGTGTGAACAGAACAATCTGATCTCAAATCAGATTTGATTGACTTCATATATCGTCTGTTTTGTGTACATGTGACACACATGAGAACAGTTAGATTGGAATTTGTGTGTGTTTTTTGTGTATTTGTGCTGAGCCCTTCATCGGCCAACACCGGTTTGCTGTTAGTTTCATCACATTTATTATGGTCTGTCCACATCAGCACAAATGTAGTTTTTCCAGTAGCGGTGGCATCTGTGTCCTGGGACACGTTTTCTAGTTGAGTTCTATTTTTAGTGATAATTACTCATTGTGTTTGGTTTGGTTTGGTTTTTGTCTTTGGCTTTAAGCTGTCACTGTCACTTTGCATTTCTGTTTTTATCAATTAATTAATACTCTCATTTTTGCATTTAGTTATTTAGTTTTGACTGCTCATGTATGTGGAGTTGCATTTCCAAAATATTCCTTGTATGTCATGTTGTTATTGCTGTTAAATCCAAATAAGGTATTGCTAGGTAGCATTTTAACACTAGTGCCACATGTTTTTGATAGCAAATAATAATAATAATTCTATTATTATTTATTAATTACCTCATGTGAGAAATAAAAACCCTTTACTTAAATGAAATGCATTTTGAAATTGGCAGAATTTTGTCTTAAATCAGGAACTGTTTTATAAGGCTTTTGGAATTTGATGCTTACTTTCATTTACATTTTGTTTAGTACTAAAAAGGTATTTAGGTATATTAGCTCTAAGGACAAAGTCTGTAAATGAAGTATGACATTTAGTCATATAAGTGATGGCGTCTGTGTTTTTGTGTTCAGAGGTTGTCGGTGCTGATGATGCATCCAGTTTTTTAAGATTGAGAAGAAAAAAGGAAGATAGAAAAAATCTCTACATATGTGTCAGTGGAAACTTTCCTCAACTGTAGAATGAATTACTTGCAATAGAAAATGACAAATCGTAGTTTTTAGGTGATTTTTTTTTTTTTGCAAACTACGATTCATAGTTCATTTTCAGTTAGTGGTGAAAATGTTTAAGACATTTCTCAACTTTCTTAATTTAGAGGATATGTCAATTTCAAATCCATTTTTGTTTGTACTAAATAGCTTGAAATCACAACAAAAGTGATCTCAAGGCACTTTTCCAAAGAGCAGGTGTGGACCACATTCTTTATTTTTAACAGTTATCCCATGAGAAAGTGGTGAGAGAGAAAAAAGAAGCCTTTTAACAGACAGAAACCTGGAGCAGATCCCAGCTTCAGGTGGGCGACTTTGAGAGAGAGAGAGAGAGAGAGAGAGACATTTACACTAACAACAATAATAAAAGCTATAATAATTCTAATAGTTGAACCTATAATAACGACTGCTAAAATTATATAATGATAATAATAACAATAATAATAATAATAATAATAATAATAATAATAGTGGGTGTTTACCAGGACCATAATATTAGGTCAAACCACAGTCCATGGGAACCTGCAGGACAAGACCTCCAGCAAGGAAGTCAATTTATTAACATTATGATCAATAATTTAATTTAATTAATTAATTAATCCACATTTGGTTTTCTATTTGGTTTTCTATGATTTGGGCCACTGACATGAGTCAAAATAAACTCTATTGTGAGTGTTCATGCTAATGAAAGAACCTGTCACCCAGTGCAACAGTGTTTCTCCTCCATGTGTCTTTAACAGGTTGTTTGACCAGCACTGGTCAAACACAGGTAGAAAATATAACAGGATTGGACACCATGGTTGTTGGTAGATGTATTTGTTGTGGTTTGGGTCTTTTCATAGGATGTAGTGATGATGAGTACAATAAACATTATAGCCGTATCCACGCAAACAGTCTCTTTATGTAATATTCCAGCCTTTTCACAATCATCTGGTCTTGAAACACCTCAGAAACCTCCATCGGCTCTTTAGGACATCAGCAGGCCTGTAGACTGCCTCAGTAAACCTTCATCCATCCATCCAGTCCAGAGGAGGCGTCAGTATTAATGCATCAGGACATGCAGCTGTGCAGCCTGCTCCTGCATGCACACGGCTGCACCAAATCAACACACACACACACACACTCACACACACACACACACATTGTGTGAAGCAGCAAGTTTGGCCTCTAGAGTGGGGGGTGATATCATATGCTTTCACGCTATACTTGCCCAGGCACCATCTGTCTGTCTGTACAGCTAGCCTTTCTCTCTCTCTCTCTCTCTCTCTCTCTCTCGTGTGTGTGTGTGTGTGTGTGTGTGTGTGTGTGTGTGTGTGTGTGTGTGTGTGTGTGTGTGTGTGTGTGTGTGTGTGTGTGATAGAGACAGAGAGAGAGGTGCGTCCAGCAGCTGTATTTACACCTGTATGAGCAGATCCCTGTTGGCAGGACAGCACAGGAACACACCAGCTGCTTAACCTACATTCCCAACCAGGCTGTAGTGTGCACTGCGCCGTGACACACACACACACACGCACACAAACACACGCACACAAACACACACAAACACGCACACAAACACACACACACACACACACACACACACACACACACACACACACACACACACACACACACTGTTCTTGGAACTTTTAGACCCTTTGTGGGACCTGGCCGACTGCAGGATTACCTTCATCGACTCAGGAACACCCACAGACCACCAATGTGCAAAATGCTGCTGTCTTCAGTTACCTCAAACTTTTAACATCAAAGAAAACCTCAACAAGTTCATGCTGAGCCCCCCTACTCTTAATTTAGATTTTGGTGTTTTCCCCTCTGAGAAGCAGGGAGTCGGATGTGGCTTAGCATCCGCCTGATAACCTCCCCCCCCAGACGAAGCCAGGTCAGGGACTGGAGGAGCAAAGCCAAGCTACTGCTAGTCCTCAAAGTCTCCTGGGAGTCCCAGACGAGGAGAGGAGCGTTGGCTCCGTCCCAGCCTCTTGTTTCCTGTTGGCCAAATTCAACACAAGGTTTTCTCCCCAGATTAATTAAATCCCACAGAGGAGACAGGCAGTGGTCAGAAAATCAAAAGATGCTCCACTGCAAGAACTTAATATGTGAACAAGATTAGGAAAGAAATATTGGAACAGTCAGCTCCAAGCAATGTCATCAGATTCATGCGGATAGATTTAAGTTGTCAAATCGCCTGTCAGCGAGAAATTTGCAGGCAGACAACTTGTTGTGCTCTAATCCTGTCTACACACAGTCAGACTTTAACACGGACAAATGGAAATCCAAAGGGAAAGATTGTCACACACATGAAACAAAACATCACCCCTGACCAAATCCTGCTGATGACATTTTCAAGCCAACGCAGATAGAGTGCAGGCGAGGTAACGACAACGACAACAGCGAGAGGGAGAATAAGACCCTGTGACCCACTGCAGATGTGCCCTCAGATTACTGTAATATGTATGTAAGAGGCAGCCATTGTCTTACAGAGACCAGACCTAGAAAGGGGCTTTACGGATGCCCAGCACCACGCGGCAGCAAGACTAAAGCATTTACACAAATCACCTCCCTGCCCTCCCATTTTAATGGCCCAGGCGGAGCTGCTATCGGGGCCAACGGGTTAAGAGATGAATGTGTGAACGATTATTCTCTGGGAGTGGGGTCGTCACCCTCACAGGTCGATTACTCTGGCTCTTTTCCTTCCTTTCCTGACTCTCTTCCTCTTCCTCTGCCTCCGCTCAGTAACACACACTGACACCTCTTTTACTACGCTGACCCATGTTTAACCAGTTTTTCCCATCATGCCCCTGACCTGCAGGATCAAGCAGTGTGTCTCATAACGGGGAGGTCTTTGGTCCAAACTGTTTACTGCCAGCTCAACACTGTGGATGGTTTTCCCCAGAATGATCTCATTCGTTGGTTTTATTTTGAGCGACGTGAGCTTAAATACTTTGTTTCAGTGTGTCGTCTCATCTACTGTATAGGGTCTGCTGCAAGTGTTCAAGCTAAAAACTTTCAGTTATTTTATTTTTGCAAATTTGTTTTAATGAAAAGACCAAATCTTTAAACTAAAACACAGACTGAGATGCAGAAAGATCGATCACACTTAGATATAACAGGTTCAGTAGTGCAACACAGATAATTAGGAATATGCTAAGTTGTCAATGTCATAGATAGAGACTAATAGATAAGTGTGGTGCCTTTATTTCATAGTGGACAGTTGATGCAGACAGGAAATATAGAGAGAACAAGATGGTTACATGCAACAAGTGTTGAACTAGGGATGTGGTCCTTAGATGGTACAGTATGTGTCTAAAGCCTGAGACACCCCAAACTGCTATTAATGAACTAGCAGCCATGTAGACCAGCGGCCAACAAGCATAAACATTGTGCGCCTGTGTGAGAGGAAATAAGTCTCCATACCAATAGGTGGCAGTCGTCTGTATGTCGAATAGGGAAAACATAAGACCTACGACTGAAGAGATACAAACCGTTCTTATTACCAAACTGAATTTTTCTGCCTTTTTCACACCACTGAGACGTTTCAGTGGTCTTCAGTTGCTTTATTCCATGTAGCCATGTTATGGAATAAAGCAGGTTGTTTATGTTGTGAAAATATTCATGTATTTGAATGATTAATGAAAAATGAGAAGATCCCTCTGTGTTTCCCAGTTTTCAGACGCACACATAACATGTTGCCCATGTCCTGTCCTGCCACCTTGTCGGTGGCCTCAGCTTTCGGATCAGAGGTGGAACAACAACCCCCATCCCCACCCCCCACCCCCATTTCCACCTCTGTAATTTTTATATAGAATGGAGAGGAGGAACAAAAGCAAAACTTTAGCAATGTTTACACAAGGGGCGAGACGGATCACACCATGCATCAAATGCTGATTTTGTCTGCATAAGGGGCTCGATTCAATGTCCAGCTGACAACAACTCTTGACAGGCTGCTGTAAAAGGTGTATTCAGTCGCCATTGTCACTTTATAAGGAAACAGAAACATGAAGGTTGAGGTTGAGTTTTTGTAGCACTGCATACATTTATGAGGATAATGTAGTTCATAGTGTAGAATGTACTGATACTGATGAGATGGTCCTTTTGTCCGCTGCACAGCCATTCTACTGCAAATACCAACAGTTTAAACTGTTTACACATTTTAAACGACTCTTATCAACATTTTCTATATGCATTTTACTGCATACGTGATCACAGTGTAGCTTCCTTAACAGGATGAACATGAAGTAACAGAGGTGACTTTTTAATGTGAGTTTTAAATGGAGACCTTCATGAGACAGAACGCTCCCATTATTGTCTTTGTTTTAGCTTTTCTTCAACTTTCTTTGCAGCCAACAATAAATTCCACCAACAATAAGTTCGAAGTCGATGGGGAGGGAGAAATTCAAAGTGACGTCTTGTAAACCCCAATGCCTACTTGGCCTTTGCTGCCCCCCGTGGAGATCTCACCCCATTCATCCATCACTCTCCCACTGGTGTCCATCCATTTACCCAGCTGGAGGCCCAGAGTGGGGGGCTCAGCAGGTTGGATAGGCTCAGCGGTGGGTACACGTAGAGACCGTCCACCCCCCTCTGGAACTCTTTGATAAGTGGCAGTTTACCCGGGGCCTCCATTACACCAAACACCGTGTTCATTTGTCAACTTGCGCTCCAGGAGTAAGACATTCCAGGGCAAATTGTTGCTCCCTGTCTCCCAGAGTAACATTTCTCTACACATCCATGCACTAAGACTAATTGAAGACTGTGTGCTATCGTTGGGAGGGCTGGGCTGGATGCTGCGAAAGTGATAAACGAAGCGCTGCAGAGTGCTTTGGTTGGCTGGGGGTTGTGTTTTCCCTGACCAGCGGAGGTTGGTCGACGGGGACAGAGTTCAGTCTCATCGGTCCTTTATTGCTGTAGGGAAAAGGCTTATTTACTGTAAACTGTTTATGGAGCTCTGTCACTATCTCTGGACATGCAGAGTAAACACAGGAACACACTCCCACTCCTAATGTCTCGTAAACATTAGAGACACGCACAAACTGACAGACGGACAGAAATACATCCTGAAAACGACACCACACACACACACACACACACACACACACACACACACACACACACACACACACACACACACACACACACACTTGTGTCAACATAATCACAGTGAATACACATCTGCCCACACCCTGACTTCCAAACAGCCATGCACAGTGACAAGACAATGCACAGCCACAAACACACACTCGCACTAGAAAAAAAACATGCAAACACACAACTCCTTGTCTCAACAATGCCTGTGAGTTTCCTGTTCAGTCAGCTTTATTGGTGTTCTCAGCTATTATTATTACACAAATTGGATAAACTCCTCATTCTCTTTCTGAATCTCAACCATCAGAGCTGTTTCCCGTCATTTTTTCTGTGTTGTATATAAACTGGCTGGATTCAGACCTACATGTTTCTGCACATGTACCCCTTAAAGATAGACAGAAAAAAAAACACATGACATATGTCTGTGGACATGCTGCATCTGCCAGATATATGGTATCACACTTTAAGGAGCAGCTTGAGCAGATGAATCATGAAGCCATCCTGCAGGTTTTCAAATCCATCTTAGCGCACAGACATTCTGTTTCCTGCCTCATATGTGTTATGCACTTAAACAGACACGTCAAAAACGTACGTATGTAATGTGAAAAGTGTGTTCGCTCAAGTGTGCTAGTTTAATAATGGTTTTTCCGTCTATCTCTGTATCCCCCTTCCACCCCACCCTCTTCACCCTCCCCCACCTCCCTTTCATGAAGACCCTACCTTTTTGGGGCGGGATGTTTTGCCATTAAAACTCCATGGTGAGTTTTGCTTCTCCCCTCTCTGGCTCCCTCGACAGCATGCAACTGTACACCCCGCTCCAGCACGCCGCCTCCTTTACTTCTCATTTGTCTCCTGGTGTATTTTCAACACATTCCGCAGAGTTTGTGCAGTCATTCCTCAGGGGGCAGAAATCCCAAAGAGGAGTGTTTCTTATTTTCTCATCTTTTCTGTGCTGGGTTTTTTTTGGTTGTGTTTTTTGCAAACCCTTCAATTTTATGTCTGTATGTTGAGCTTTTGTCGTAGGTCGATTCACCATGCTGTGTTAAAGCCACAACAGTAAAGTAAATAAGGCATTTTTGTGAGTTTTAACACTCACATACAGTGGGTAATGTCGGAGCATTTGTTGCCGTGTTATTGTGTGGTTTCTTTTGAGACACCCACTAAAAATATCTCTGGTCTTTTGTCTTTTCTTTCCATCTGTTGAGACCCTCCATGATGTTTTCCTGAAGAGTAACGCCTTTGTGTCAAACACATGTTGTTCATATTTTCTTTTAGGCTCCTTTGGTTACTTTTTCCCCCATCTGATGTGTGTTTGCACGCAGTAATTGTGTCTCATCTTATTCTGGTGTCGTTGTGAACAGTGTCTTGTGTGGGAATAGAAATGTAAATGATGTGAACCCCTCTCCTACAAAATGTTGAGTAAATCAAAACTAAACAATTTAATTTATAGCTGCACTAATTACTATTTTTATAGCTGCAGTGGATCAGATGACTGTGTGCATCACACAATTCTGCAGTTCCCTCCAGCTCCTCACAACATTTTATCACCTTTTAGCTCATTGTTTTGATTTATACTGATTTTCATGATTTTGCTCTACTTTTAGTCTCCTACAACTTTCCTGTTGTCTTTTCTCTCTCACAGCTCTCACTCACATTGTTTCCAGTCACAGTAGCAGGCGGTTTTAAATAAAAAAAATACCCAGGTTACATGTTTAATCAGGCAAATTAGTGACCCCACATGACCCTAAAAGCATTATAGGATATAGTAAGTGGGTGAAAAATCAGTTATACTGCCTTAATCTGTTTTACAAAGACATCATATCATCTCCTCTCAGTAGATACTTAAGTTGTAATCATTTATGCTCATTCACACCTGACATAATATCCTGAATAATGTTAAATTACTTTGTCATCTGAAAAAGACCAGTACAGTAATGAGCTAGTTTGGTTTTAGACCTCTGATTCGCTGATGTTTGCACGTTTTTTCAGATATCGAAGTAAGTTAGAGTTGTGCTGGTGGCTGTTTGCACCAATAAACCAATCAGGATTTTTAAGGTAGAACTAAAGGATGTCTAAGTTTAAGGATGTCAGGATGCTGACTTCCTTTGCCAAAACTGGATTGGAAATCATCCCCAAAATGGGTGCAAAAATGATGAAGAGAGTGATAGTTTACAAAATAACAATATGGATTTTCTAAAGGTATATTAAAAAACAAACAGTAATCGCTCTTAGCCCTCTCTAACAGATTTAATTTCAAGTACAAGTACATTGGCCACACAGGTAGACCCCACACTATCAGTGTGTTTGGTTGACAACAGGGATTATTTAAATGATTAACGTTGACTTTTAAAGATATTTTTTTAAAGCCCTGCGCTGAGAATCAAAGGTCAGAGGTCACAGCATCTTCCTATTCAGTAACTTTTTGTTGCATGGGGCTGAAGTCTCTTGTCAACGCTGTCTCGTGAAATCAGATGCTTACATGCTTTTAAAAGAAGCCCCATTATGACAGAGTCACTTATGGAGAGATGATTGAGTGGCTCAGTGAACTTTTCCTTTCCCGGCTCCGTGCTCTGCAGCTCCTCCCTGTTGACTCCACTCACTTTAGAAAATGAATAGCATGTGGTGCCTTCCCCGAGTCTTGGGTTTCGTCTTTTGTTGTGGGCAGTCACTCATACTTTTTAATTGAAGGCTTAATCTAGGCCCTTAGTGATTTCGGAGTATATACTTTTCAAAGGTACACATCATTAGCATCACAATCTTGACCCTCAGTGACTGCCTTCTGCTCAAATTGGAGCGAGTTAAACCTATATTGTTTCTCTAATAGTGAATGCCCTGAGACGTGAGCTGTGACAGTCCATTTACTCACTAGTTCCCAGAGTTCAGGTACACATTTTAGAAACAGAGCTCTTTTATTTCCTGTTCCAGGATACCATTATTTTCCATTTTTCATTGTCAATAACAGTTTTAACCATTTATATTTGTAGACTGTTTTTCTCATGAAAAACGTGATCCGTCAGCAATATAATAACTCCAAAGACTTTAATAACTTTTAGTGCCTTGTATGGTTCACAGGTTAGATTATAGGGTGTAGGAAAAGGTAAAAAAAAAAAAAGTCCTAGTTTCTCCTTGAACATTTGATGCCCATTCTCTAATGTTCAGACCCCAGTGGTTATCATTAGTGCTGTATTTTCGACACAGCCCCAAGGCTGCCTCTTTTCTGAGGGCTGTTGTAAAATAATAAATGTGACGTTGAAGGATGTGTCCTCCATTTGACTGCCCTCTCCCTCTCCCTCGCTCTGTCTTTCCTTTCATTCCTGGATGCGGTCTTAATACCGGCTCCTTCTCTGATTTGAATTAACCACATGGCTCAGAATCGACAGCCGAACGACAGCCGTGCAGCTCTTTGTCACTGGACTGCTAGCTCTATCATATTTGTATACTGCCAGGGCCCTGAAAATAAATGAAAGCTGCCACTGGACTTCCATCCCCCTTCGGAGGTGCCTCATGTTAGCCCCGGACATAATAATGCGAAGGGACTTTGATGGTTGATGTTGCAGATTGAATTATGCCCTTGAGGAAAAGCTATTAGCTCAGTCAAGAGTACTCATTTGTTAAATTAAAAGTGGAAATGGCATGTGAGTAGTCTTCAGTGAATTAAAGTTGCAAAAAAAAAAAAAGGGTTCCACTCGGTACTGAAGGGAATCGTTCTAAAGGAAAACTTGTGGAGTCCAAAAAAAAAAGAAAAAGGAAAAGATATTTGCTGGCTGTTCAGTGACATTCCATGTCCCCCACTCCCAATTCTTTCACTATACTTCTGTTTAAGACTTTATTGAAGATTGGTTGAGTTTTTCTTTGCTTGGTGTCAGTCACCGTTCACTCTCCAACCACCAGGCCACTACAAAAACTGTTGTTTCTCCATATGGAAGGCAGCGTTAGCCCCTCGTCTGTCTGCTGGAGCTGTGCCTCTCTCTCTCTCGTAGGGACAGAAACCTCAACACTTTTAAGCCTCTTCAAGTGAGATCAAGAGGAAAAGGATGATTTAAAACACAGATGAATAAACTTTAGTGGTCACTGTACCCAGAGGAGACGAGAACCAAGCTGTGATCTCTAGTCCTGTTGGCAGGCTCCGTGCTCACTGAGGCCCCTTCAAAGAGGCCCAAACTCAGCTCATCAGCCATGAGACCACAGCGGGGAGCCGGTCTTATAGCTGGCTATCACAGGCCGACAAGTAAACGCATTTGTGTGTGTTATTACATATGAGTATGTGAGATATAATATTTATACATGTAATCTCTACTGTGCCTCCTAAAAGTCCTGTCCTGCTGATTTGTCATTCCCTTTAACATTTAAACAATGACTTTGCTTGATTTATGTTTTAGCCTCCATTTACGTCCAAAGACAACATGGAGACTATAAGAAGGTTAGCATGTCTTCTAGCACACACTATAAGCTGCTGTGTGGTATATTCGTCAGCCCCAGGCTTTCACCCTTGAAAACCAACATCAGCTCTCACTGAAATAGGATTTGTGTTTCCTGGGTTACTGAAACCAGTGAACCACAGGGCCTTTGAGGGTTTAACATATTTTCCAGCGATGGTTGAGACAGAACACCAGGGTTTTCAGCAATTAAACACCTCACCAAAGAAGAACTTCGACTCCGACACAGCCAAAGTCAAGAATACTGTTCCTTTTTTAAACAATGAACAGAAGTTATATGGTGTCTTGTTACTAACAGATCCCTCGTTTCCCTTATTCCCTTACCTTTTCACATGCATACAGCCATTTTCACTTTAATATATCACTGTAGGGTTCTAGAAAGTTCAAGACTATACATATCTTACATGTTTTCTACTATTTTTTACTACTGTACTATTTTACTTGCCCTACTGTGGTCCAGGATTGTTAAGGCTGAAATGCAGAATAAGAGGGTGTGCTTACGGAAAAATGCTAGTGGATAGCAAACTGGACCTGCTTGTTAAATGGTTTATCTTCACAATGCACTGACAAACAAATTGGCTGGAGAAACAGCTTGGAGGAGAAGACAAGGGCACCCTGGAGTTAGCCAAAGCAATATCCTGAGTGTGACTTTATCTCCCCCTTCATCATCCTTTTTCAGACGGGGCTTAGACTGGATATTTGGTTATTCAGTCCTGTCCCCCTTGACCCAGCACTAATAAATACAAGCTACGGAATTTGTACAGAGGCCTTTCTTATTACTAACTACAGCACTTTTTTCTGATCCCTCTTTTACATGTGTCGGCCAAACAAAGATATCAACATCTCCCTGCATCCAGAGAGTAATTTATGAGGTGCTGACAGTCTAATGGGAGGCAATAGAAAAAGAGAGTTTAACCAGCAACAGGTATTTCTGCCCAGAGTACTGTAAGATAGTGGAATTACTGGACACACAGTCTGACCCTACCAGCTTCACTTCTACTAGTTACACTCAGCTTTCTGTGAGGCCAGCGTCTCAGTGAGGTTTAGTGGGAACCAACTCCAGCAGGCTTAAACATGGAGGGTTACTCGGTCATTGGCAGAGACTTCCATACATGCCAACCTGCAAAACCACTGTTTTCCTGTGGTTTCTTGCATCCTGCTTCGTGTTTTTCAAGTGGTCTAAAGACACGGATTAAAGTTAGCATAGTTTTAACTTCACATTTTCCATTATAATCCCACTCCACAGGTGCACCGCATTATTTTGATGTTTTCCTGCTTTTCCAAGGTGGTTTTTAAGCTGCTGTGCCTAGAGATGATTC
This sequence comes from Chaunax sp. Z400, assembly GCA_037577475.1. NCBI lineage: Eukaryota > Metazoa > Chordata > Actinopteri > Lophiiformes > Chaunacidae > Chaunax > Chaunax sp. Z400. The sequence continues at coordinate 5,110,148 of CM075192.1, read as the reverse complement.
TCTGTGATATCCTCTGTCACATCAGGGATATCAAAGAACACAACCGTTGCTCCAGTTTTAAGACGTGCTCCACCTGCAGACAGTGAGGGTTTAACCTGCAATTAATATTTACTTTATGACCATTTTCTTTAAACATTTGAAACAACATGCATCTCTGTCCAAAGAGCACCTCCAACAAACTCATTTTGAGTCCAAGAAGCACTCTATCCTTGCATTATTTGAAGTTTCATGTTTAACACTTCAGTCTTCTAAAATACATCAATTAATTGTAAGATCCAATCATTAAATAATCATCATAAATCAGCATTGATGCTTATGCTTACATAGCATGAGTTATAGGTATACGTGCTAAATTTTCTTGCTGATAAATAGTCTGTTGGTTGGACATGTCTTAATAGGCCTGGTACCAGATGCTTTGAATCAGTGACATTATGTTTCCCTGTTGTTAATAAAGTTTTCGTGTGGGCAATTTCTTTTTCCATTAAGATTTTTCTGCTAACGCTAACTATGTTACTCTACTTATATTTGTCCCACATAAGCCCAAATTATAAAACACCTGTACAAAGTTCTGCACCAGACAACTTTCATGAGCCGAGGATAAGTAATTTTCTTTTTTGCTAATACTGAAAAACTAACAACTCCCCCCCCCCCAAAAAAAAAAGAAAGCAGATCTGCATGAGCGTTTTGTCTTCCTTTTAGCCTTTTCTTTTCCAAAAAGTGAGTGTAGGCTGAGGTCATGTGACGACGTGACGCCTCCACACTAGTGTGGTTTCCAAAGGTCAAGGCTAAGCTGCCCTCTGGGAGTGTGTGACACCAGCGTGAGTCTTCAAACCTTAGCCCACCTCATGCCTGATCTGCTGTGACCATGTTTTACTGTCCAGGTTGGTTATAAGGCCGGACAATAATACCAGACCATGCTACTGTTCTCTGATGATTACCATATGGGGAACCCTGATACAGCTGAAAACCCTTCTGCATCCGCTTCCTCTTAAACAGTCCTGACAGGCTGAATAATCCAATAACTCCCAATAAAATCTGTCCCTGCGGCTGACACGAAATCAGTCGGTTGGGGGGGGGGGCTGCTGCTCGGATGTTGTTGTTGTGAGGTGCACATTCCTTTGTGTGATAAGTATTGTTGATCATGTGCATTCAGTGTGACTGGAAGTGTTGCTGGTTCCTACTATATGGAGGAGCATGCGTGTCATTGAAGGAGAACACATGACCTGCAAGTTCATCAAAACAAGACATAAACAACTAGGATGGGCATTTTATGTCATTTTCATAGTCATGTACTTAGAGTAAATTATAATCGAGTACTCACAAATAAATCATAATTATAACTTAATATAAAAATAAGGTCAACATTCAAGTGAAAATATGGGCAGGGATTAGGGTTAGCGATAGCGACACATTGATATTAGCCTGATAGCTATCTTGTTGGCTCTTTGCAGATCTGACCTTAATATCAAAGTGCTTTCTTCATAGGGCCATATTTTTAAACAGTTTAGTTGAGTTCAAGTCTATGGTCTAAAGTCTATGGTGTAAAAGTCATCTGCAGCAGCCCCACTTTTATCACTGAAGAACAGGTATGTGGTCGTTGGCCAACGGGGCTCTGAACCTCCTGTCTGCCAATCCTCTGTCCCATGCATGTGAGCAAATGCACACATATATAAGTGAAGAAGAGTGTGCATCCCTATAATAGGCCTAGTGATGTGCATGGATCACAGTCCAGATGGAACCAGCCAGTTCCTAAAAAAAAATCATTATTTTTAATAGTGAATGGGATTTGAGTGTTTGAAATATAACATCATTTATGGGGGCAGCTGTGGCTCAGGAGGTAGAGTGGTTGTTCACGGAATGAAAAGTCGGTGGTTCGATCCCCAGCCCCTGCAAGTCTACAAGTTGAAGTATCCTTGACCAAAGATGCTGAACCCCATTTTGCTCCCGGGCGCCGCAATGTAGTGGCAGCTCACTGCTCCTCAGGGATGGGTCAGATGCAGAGAAAGAATTTCCCCCTGTGGGATTAATGCAGTATCCACAATCTAAAAAATAGTGAAATAGTAACAAACTGCATCAGCATGGGTTTCAGACGGAAGATAAGATGAGTTATTCAAGACCAAGAAGTCACTGGTTTGAAGCCCAGACAGTACAACTCTGAAACATTATAGTATCAACATAATAGGTTCTCTCACATCTTAAGGTGACCACAGGGTAGACAGCAAGTTATTAAAATACTGCAAAGTGCTACATTCCACCAGAATAGTGTCCTTGTGTTGCATTATTAGTGCATTATATTATAATAGACCCCGAAGAGTAAAGACACCACAGTTTTTGTAGAAAAGTTCAGTGATAGAACCAGTGATAGAACCAACCACTCAACCAACAGTTGGGTTCCATTGAAATGAATGGTCTAAATGTAACTTATGGCAGGAGCACACTGACATCTTCTCTTTTACACCTTCCTATCTGGTAGGAAGTCGTCTAGAATGGGGGCTAAATTGTATGTAGGATATTATCCAGCAGAACATTTTGTATGTTTTTGAGTTATTTTCAAAATAATAAATACATCAAAATTTGTTGTTAGAGCAAAATGAATTGTCTAATTATTTACAGGTGGATATTTTATTTGCAGCCATTTGAATCCCCCCCCCCCCTTTGCTTAGCTCCTTTGCATGCGAAGCTTTACTATGACATTTATGTTCGTTTTTTTTTTACAGATGTTGCTATGTAATGTTTATATATTTACCTCCAACGTTATATTTCTATGTTACACTGAAATGTCATCACTTCTTCAAAATTGGATTTTAAGGTTGTCTTATTTCCTAAAATAAACATGTTTGTCTCAAAGGTGATGCATATGTCATATTACTACCTATAAATATAGAAACATTGTTAGATTCACCGACTATTAATGAGTAGTATATTGATGTTTACATTTTTTTAACACATGAACAACATGCTATATGGTTCCTGGGAAATGTGGCCTTGCATTCAAACTCGTAGCTTCGAATTAGCTCATTTTTCTTCTTTCTTTAGTATTTATTTTACCATATATTTGTTTATTATTATTGTTATTATTATTATTGTTATTATTATTATCATTATTATCATCATCATCATTATTATTATTATCTCTAGTGTTACACTTCTATGTCTTTTTTATTCTGCCTGGTGTTTTTATACAAAGTGCTATTTCGTTGTTTGTATCACACAAAAATAACTATGAAAGGAAATGTGAATCTGAGTGTTTCAACCAGTCGTTCACCAGTAATGAGAGCATGTTCAGTCTCTACACAGAGCACCTGTGAGACCTCTGACACTGCAGCAGTTTTATCTAAACATGTTCCTTTTTCTCCTGAAGCAAAGCTAAGCCGCCCCCTCAGATCTCCCCGAGCAAATCCAGTGGAGGAGAGTTCTGTGTGGCCGTCATCTTCGCCTCATCTCGCTCCTGGTTCATCACCAACCCCAACATTAAGCGAGAGAAAGGTTAGACCAATTAAAATATTAAAATTCGTTATGGATACAAAATCTTAAGAAACATTGACTACCTACTCTTTCACCCTTTTTGAATAATGCAATCATTTTAAGTAGCACCTTTATCACTTCTTTCCTTTACAACTTCTTCACAGATCAGTCCAGACAGTCAGTTGTCGACTCGCTATACATCATCAGTTGCTATGGTAACTTAGTGGAGCATGTCCTGGAGCCCCGACCAGTTAGCACTGTTCAAAAGATTAGCGACGACACGCCTCTGGAGCTCAGCACCGGACCACGGGCCTGCTGGAACCTATCCAGGTAACACCGTACGGACCACTCTATCCTAGAAACACAACCTTCATTGTGATCAGTCTCATGGTTGATGTGTCTTTTGGAGCAGAACTCCTCAGTGGAATGAGCTGCAGCCACCCTTCAACTCCAACCACCCATTGGTGCTGGCCTCAGACCTGGTGCAGTACTATCAGTGTCTTCTGGCTGGTAAGTGCTAAACAAATCCATCTTTCTGTGTTCATTCATAGTGCATTTATAGTGACAGGTTGTGTTCAAAAAGAATGCGCATTTTCATTTTGGACATGCATGAATTCATATATATAATATAATATTTATATTATATTATATTTATATTAATGCAATTTTTTCTACGCAACTAAGATCTGAGTGAATATGTGTGTCAGGTTTCAGCTCATAGGGATCCTGATGAAGAGGGAATTATGTGGTGTTTACATGCCATACTGTCTCAGTGGGTTTCCTTTGGGTGCTCCATCTTTCTTCCATAGTCCCACATTCAGGTTCACTGGTGACTCCAAAGCCCCATTGGCGTAGTCAATGTGACACACACCTCTTGTGAAAATGATTTGAAAGGAAGAAAGATGGTGACCGCATAAAAATCCTGCACAGAGTGGCTTTGCATATTATTATAGCATATTATTAGTATAAACAGTGGTTGACTACTAGCTTTTTCAAATATCGTTTGAACAAATTTTGTTTTTGTAACACAGTATTGAATTAAAATCTAGTTTTATTTACAAAAAAAAACCCATTGATTTGCTTCCAGTGGAAAATTTGATATCATTTATATTGTTTCTTGGTCTTTATGTACTGTGTATTACATATTAATCATTAAATATAGGTATGATTGGTGGCTAATAAGACCTTGTATGCTGTCTGTATGTACTATATGCATTACTCGTCAGCGGGCTGATCCATGCTGATTTTCCTTGTTGCCTCTGTTGAAAGCCAGTCCTCAGCCTCTTATTGGTGCCACATGCTGAGCAGAGACGTTTTCAGTCAGCAGCCATAAGATTTCCTTCCTCAAAGACTTCAGTGACAGACCCCTCCTCCATTTCTACCATAACATATCCTCTGAGCCCTGTCAGAAGTAGTCCTAGTTCTACTGTTGGGTTCATCTGTCCTTTGTCGGCCACACTGCACGCCCGCTTCAGGGCATCTAGCACGATGCTCTGAAGATGCCGGCCTCGGACCAATTAGCTGACACCCCAAACTCTCTCTAATTCAGTAACAAGTACAGAGCAGTGAACACTTTTGGTTGCCATCTGAAAGGCCAACTTGCGTGCATTTGCAAGTGCACACGGATGGCCACACACGGAATCAATCCACCCCTGGAATAGGCGGGCGTTTTGGGCTCACTCCATAATTATAAACACACAAAATCTGTAATTATGTCTTGCGGCTGCTCCAGGGCAAGTGGTGGCTGATCTCTCCACTCGTCTCTGTTGACTTCTGTTGTGCTCTAGGTCTAACTGGTAGGATATTTTCTCAAATTAGTGCTAATGGTCTTTCCTAGTGTCAGAGCAATGAGGACATGTTGGGGTGACGGGCATGGGCGCCAGCTTTTTCCACCATTCTCTCTGCCATCATGGGCATATTTATGCATAAGGAGAGAGATTCATTGCATTAACGTTTACATCCAATTAACAATAGTCAGATTACACTGCTGTACCTCTTTATTCCACAAACCAACCAAGTGTGAACCCATTTGAGATCAAGATGCAATAGTAATAATTATTTAGCCCTCCACCCACTTCTTGTGCTCGTGCCATTTTCCCTCCAGGTCAGCATCCTACACACCACCAACACCGACTGAGTTGCTCCTGGAGTGCCACCTTCCATTTCTGCGCTTTGCGCCCGAGCACGGACTCTCAACATCCTGTTTCTCAGCATGCGTCCCTTGCCAGCCCTCTCTTCTATCGTATCCTCCGGGGCCTGGCAACGCAGCAGAGAAGTGATCCAGGAGAAAGAGTCAATTTGACCTTAGGAGGAATTACAGCACAGCCATACGCCCCTTGTCTCGCTGCCTCTTGCTGTGCATAAAGATCATGCTGCTGCAGAGGAAACTGAAAAGACACACTGTTCTTACTTGCAGAACAAATTGTGCTATCTAGGTCTAATTTACATTGTGGATACAACCATCACAAGACAAACAGCAAGAGAGGAAACAAAACAAGGAAGTTTCTTCGATTAGAAGAGAAACAGAAATACTGAAAGAGTCAAAAAGGAGTCCTAGGAATCCATGTAAATATCCCCTTCAGCTAATTACCTAACAAACTATGTCTCTGTAAGCCAAAGAGGTGACAGCGCTTGATTGACAGGCGATGGTCTCCGGTCTCGTTGCTCTATATTGGATGACCCAGGCTGATTAAAAATGCAGTATGCAGGGAAAGGAATAGGAAGGGGAGAGGAAGGGCCGGGGTCAGGCCAGACCGGAGCCTCCAGGACGGGATGATAAAAGGCAGCAGTGGCGCCACTTCATGGTCACTATCTCCACCTGTCCATCTGTAGCAGCTACTGGCAGCACTCAGCCTCTCAGAGGATGGCAACGTGCAGCACTGTCTTTGAGAGATAAGGAAGAAAGAGACACATATTATACAGTACACTCACAAATAGAGATGCAGTTCTATGATCTGGCACAATAAAAGCAGTCTCGAGCCAAGTTTTTAGTGTTTGGGGAATCATGTATCTATGGAATTCCTGTCTGCCTCTCCAAAAGTGCCCATTTGTCTATTAGGGAAACTGTGAATGGGCCCTTTTGTTTGGCCAAAGGTGTTGTAGCTAGGTGACTACTCTAATCCCTATCATAACACTGTCTATACTTGATGAATGGGAGGTTTTCACACCCTCATTAGCTACATTCATACTTTTTATTTGGAGTGATTTTTTTTCCATGTATGATTTTTTTGGTTGGGCGATATTTGTCTAGTGGTCAGCAGTATGTTTTCCAACACCTCTTCCCTCTCGCCGCAAAGTTGCTCTGAAGCAAACAAACCGGTGAATAATTTACCACCTGGATTTCTGGCTGGCTCCTTTGAGCCTTGTGATGATGGCAGCAACAGAGGCTTTGCTTTTTGGCCACGGCCCTACTCTCCCTACCTGTCATATAATGTGCTAATTGTGGAGACTGACTGACTGGCTTGCATGGCCACTCTCTTGGGACTTTGAGGCCCATGACAGGCCCGCCACAGTTGCCTCGTCAATAGATCTAATTGCTCTGAGAGAGGGGCCAGAGTGAAGGCTTTGGAACATCAGGCGTTTGGTAAAGAGAAACCATGGCGCCATGACTGGGTCAGTAATCAAAGAGAGGCAGAGAAAGGATGGGGTAAGTGTTGCGCTGGCTGAATGAAGGAACTGTCAGTCAAATACGCCTTGAATGATATATAATGACTAAGCTTCCCCAGTCTGTCAATATGCCAGCACCTATCTGCCAGAGCACTCCTCAAAAGAGGGAAAGCGAGAAGAGAGGAAAGTGAGAAGAGAGACAGGTGGATCAGCCGAAAGGAAACCTAGCAAGTGAAATTTCTGGCAACCAAGTGTGGCAGGTTAAAGGAGATAGAGGACTAATAAAAGACGAACAAAACAACTCTTTAAAAAATACAAATAAAAGAAATAAATGTGAACAGAGGGGACAGCCCAGACAAGACGGCTATCCTCCGTCCACCATGCAGCCAGCTCTCCAGAGCTATCAGATTGTTAGCTCCTTATCTCTCCCTGGAGATCAGCCTGTCCGGCCCCTGGCCCAAGGCCCTGGGAGGTCAGGCTACATCAATACCCAGGCAGCCTTTGTTCTTGTTCTGACTCCCTGCTTCACTGCTCTGGCTAACAGGCCAGTGGCTACCAGCCTTCAGCACACTTTCTCCACAGTCAATAAAGACGTGACACAGACAGCTCTGTTCCCCTGTGGTGTACACAAGATTATTTCTATGCACATATGGGCATTCAAACCCATAATCATCTGCCCAAAACCAAAACCAAATCAAACCATATTCATCCTATTCTTAAAAAAGGTAGTTATTATTATGAGATGGCTGGAAATCCTATCTTATTAATTAAAGTTCAAACTCAATGAGTCATGGCTCCTCTGATTAGCAGTTTTGGATTAATTTATTCAACATTGCTCTTATAGTTATGTATTATTTCTCTTTTTTAGGGGCTTTAATACCAACACATTTAAAAAAATACATACAAAGGCTTACAGAATGGAAATAACATCATATAACATAAATATAATACATATAGACCTCATCCATCCAACAACACTCCCCAAAATAACTGCATGAAAACATCAGTATAAATCATACTGCAGTAAATATCCTGGAAAATCAATTGATGAGGTATTTTTAGATTACTTCAACAGATGCTCAAGACAACAGATGCTCTGGCAACTTTTAACTAATACAGCACATTAAATACGTGAGAAATGCAGCTTTTTTAATAAAATATGATTAATACCATACAGTGGTCCTGTTTGATTGCTGTATGGTAATAGTGAGCATTAATTTACAGCAGGCTACCACCCACAAGGACCTAATATACCAAGGTGTGTTAGATGTAGAGATGCCATGATGTGAATGGTATAGAGACGAGCACAAATGGACAAAACACTTGACCAACATGGCAAATTCCAGCCTCTTAGATACAACATTGTGTTTATAGGGTGGGCACAATTTGGTGGACTTAAGAAGTGATGAACCAATAGAATGAGGCCGCAACTGAACATGCTGCACTGCTTTTAGTCATCACATGAAGTTATGCACCTATTTGTTATTGGCCACTCCCACTGCCACACTCCCTTATGTGAACACACACATGCACTGTGACACACACACACACACACACACACACACACACACACACACACACACACACACACACACACACACACACACACACACACTTGACCAGCAGGCCAGATTTGAGTCTCCTTGGTCAAAAACTGTGGCCACCAAACGTTGAAGAAATTCTTGTTGACCAACCAACCAATCAGCAGATAGAGCGAGCTTTAAAACACAAATTGTAAACCGTCTCTGACTCTGTCCTTGAAATCACAGCAACATCAAACCAGATGTATTCATTTGAATAAAATGACAAATGTCTCTGGGTTATAAGGTTGTTGAAGTCATTTGGGATAATGAAAGTACCTATAGCTCAACCAAATATATAAGTAGTCTAGTCATTAATGTGGGGATGTTGCATGTTATGTATATCTTTAATTCATGTAGATTCAAATGCAGTTAACATGCTGTAAATATACAATAATTTACTGACACAACTGTATTGTGTTAGTGCTGTACTTTGCAGCTGAAGTTTTGCAGTGCACTTATTCTGTGATGTTTTCTTTAAATCCATCAGAAACACTAGAAGGACTCTTGGAGAACTCAAACCTCCACCAAGGCTGCAACAAAATGATCCCATCTCCTCCTTAATCTGCATGCATCTCCAAATCTGATCACCCCTGCCTCCCCCTTCCTAGGACCACCTGTCTACAAAACTTCATTGAAATAACTTTTTAAGATATTCTAGAAACAGACAAAGAAAACATTTCCTCCTTGGTGGGGCTGAAAACACGTTGTCTACTGCGCCTATTGCCATACACTCAGACTTCTTTCTTCACTTTGGTACAGTAAGTTTGCACTTAAAAAAGTGCTCTCTGTGAAATTGCATCGATGATCTGCGTCCTAAGAGCCAGTAATGAGTGAAGTAAAAGCAGAAGGTCGAGTGGCTGGTTGTCCGACACACTGAGATGGGTAGATATGACTGTAGCAGCCTTGGTCAGTCTGGCTCCTGAACACACGCACTAACACACATACACACGCACACACGCACACACACATACACACGCACACGCACACGCACACACACATACACACACACACACACACACACACACATACACACACACACACACACACTGACACACACACACACTCAGGGAGGGTTGTTTCTTTGCTTGACCCATGGGATGACCACTAGCTCCCCACACCGGTGCCTGGCTGTGACTGGCCATTGAGAGACACCCCCCCCACACACACACACAAACTGGAAACCTGATCCAGCCAGTCTACCAACTGCTTCAGAACATCAATAATTAATTAGGGAACAGCTATTGGCCCCAAGGGTCAGAGAGCAAGGAGAGAGGCTGGAGGGGTGGGGCTGTAGGAGGGAGTGTGAGTGAAGGCAGTGGTAGGAAAGAGGGGAGTTGTGATTTTGTTTAATAAGTAACACAACACAGCGTTTGTTCCTCTCTCTTCTAATTTAATTCAACATGAGAATCCGTCTCGGCCTCGTTCTCTCTGACTGAAGCCTTACCTCATCTCATTGTTCTGCTTTTATCTGAGCAGGTTTTTTCATGTTTCTGTGTACACTGTAATACAATGGAGATGAATGGAATCATTTATGTGGAGTCACTGCACTGAAAAACTACATTTAAACTAGTCAACACAAATAAAGTTACAGTGAGATTTTGTGGTTAAATTTAAAATGTCACCAGTGAAGACCTGTGAGGACCAGAAACTCGCTTCCTTTTTACCCCTACAGTTTTTTATAGATGGTATTTGTTTTTTGTTGTTTTGTTGTTTTGTTTTTGTAATTTGGATGAATGAACCATTTAATAGTCTATAAACTCTTATCACACATTCTATACATCGCTTCTATACATCCTTTATATGATTTGGTTTGATTTAGCCACATTGTTAGAATTCCTCACAAATATATGTAGCATCATGGGCTGCTTTAGTTGTGTCTAGTGTTAAAATAAAAATCATTCTACTCAAAATCACTCATCATCAATATTGAAATCAAGTAAACATTCAAGTTGTCAGGAAAAAATAGCAAAAATTCTCTGGCTCCACCTTTTCTAATGTGGTTTTATGGGTTTTATTTTGCTTTGATTCTTTTATGTAATAGTAAATTTAATATTTCATATGTTTGGGTTCAGACAAAATGAAGATGTCAACATGGCCTCTGTGATATTAGATTTTTATTATTAAAATTATTTTATGTCCTTATATCACTGTTAGACTTAATGATTAATCTAAAAAATAATTTTCAGATTAACCTGAAAGATTCTATTATTCTATTATATAATATTATATTATGTTATGTTATGTTATATTATATTAAATTTTTGTTATATTATATTATATTATATTACATTACATTACATTACATTTTGTAAAAAGTGGGGAAAGGTTTTATTCAAAAAAATAAATATTTGAATCCATTGATATAATTTAAAAAGTACAATTATATTACTTGATATTGTCCTTTTGCATCATGTTTTTAATGCATTATGCTACGTCAATGTCCATTTTCTGTCCATATTTGTATGACATAATGTCTCTGATATAATAAATGATAACTTTGAGTTACATAATGAGGTCAGTTTTCTTTAGGTGGCGCTCTGTTATCCTTTCAAGCAGTGCATCAGAAGCAGGTGTAAGTACTGCACAACCCTCATCCTCCATAAGGACACTGTGTGTCGGGGTGAAGTAGGGGTAGGGGTTGATGTGACATTTGCTTCAGAGGTTTCAAACACCAAACTACTTCCATCATGTATGAACACCTGTGGTGTGTGAGTGTGTGTGAGTGTGTGTGGATGAAGACGGGAGCGCCTTGTGTGCTCCAGATGTGAACTTGACAAGTTTATTAGCCATTCCTGTGTCAAACAAAGCCCATCGTTGAGGTGGGAGACAGAGAGAGAACTGATTCTACACATTAGGCCTCATTCTCCATGCCTGCTTATTCAAGCCTGCAAGAGCTCCATCTGTTTCTGAGTCTCTCTGTCACTCTCTCTCTCTTTGCAACACACACATACACAAACACACACAGACACACACTGTGTCTCTGTCTCTCACACTTTGCTCTACACTTGCTTTTTCACACAGACTGGCACGCACCCATATGAGAGAAAAAACGTGTGATGTTTCTCTTGTATTCCTGATCTTATAAAAGAGGCTCTCAGATGATTAAGTGCCTCTAGCTCCTGGTGCCCAACATCAAACACCACATATATTGGTGTTGGCTGTCAAAGACCATATCAGTTAAACCCTAATAACTCTAACCTACTTCAATAAAATGATGTCAGTTAACATTTTTCTGCACATGCTGATTTAAATAGTTAATGCCAATATGTGATCAGTCACTTTAGAGATGCTGATGTCACACAGACATGTTTTATAATGTTGGAGGTCTTGAATGTTAGTGATACTGCCTGGCTTGAACACTACACGATGACAGCTTCAGCTTCAATAAGCCAAGTGACATTATTTGGTTTAACATCACATAATCATTGTGTTCCCTCAGCGATGCCTCCAGGAAGTCCAGGCCCCATCACGCGTTACGAGTCGACAGACAGCCTGGCGTCCGACCACAGTGGCCAGGAGGACGAGGAGTGGCTCTCTCAGGTCAGACCTTTGCTTTGAAAAAAAAACCAAAAAAAAACAACTATATGATTCCTGAGGAAAATGCTTGAAAGTGTGGTTATGACAGCGATTACTCATGTGTTTGTTCCTCATTGTACCAATGCATGCAAAATACATGCAAAGTAAATCCAAGATTGAAGGGATTTGAAGTTTTCCCGCTAATTTATATTCAGTTTCAAGTCCATACAAAGGAAATCTGGTGTTCCAAGAAAAGGCTAAGCACAAAGGCACACATTCATAAAGCTTAAAAAAACAATTGTGTGCCTGACACTGGAAAACCACCATATCAAACCAAATGCATACTGTTGCACAATAAAAGGTGTGGCCTGCTTTTGGATAAGAAGCTGACTGAAACAAGCACAACAACAAGCAGTTAGAGTGAATAATGGTGCTGATGCTAAGCACAATGCAAACCTTTAGTATTAACTCTGGTGGCACTTCTAATAGATGGGCACATTCATTTTTTAAGTATACATATCTGGGAGGACACAGTTGGATTTCTCCACATGTCCTGTTCCCACCAAAGGGAAATGTTTGCTGTTGATTAGCTGTGCTAATCAATAGTTTTTAAACAAGGATCAATTATGCATGTGTAATAGAAAAGGAGTCATTTGCAGTGATGAACCCCCACAGAATTCTAATCCATCCCCATAGCTCTACGGAGCTTTTCAACATCTTTAGTCTTGTATTATTTTTGGAGGCTCACATCTCTTTCACTGGGATTCTTTCCATCTGTAGCAGGACGCTCGGTGATAAAGCTCTGGTAAATGTAGTCAACACTACCTTCCCATCATCAAATGGCAGATACACGAAGTTAGTGACAAACTGACAAACATAGTGGAGCCTTTAGCCGACCAAAGGCGAGATATTCACCTCAGAAAATTAAAGGAGAATGAATGTTGCACTAACATTGGTCAGGCAGACAAACATTACTCCTAATGGATGCTTATTTTGCTGCGTGTTCAAATGGAAAATTGTTTGCTGACTGACACATTAACCCTAAAAACATTTGAGGTGATTTTTTTATTTTTTATTTTTTTGCCCTGCCTCAAATTTCCAAACTGCATTAATTTCAGGTTTTATTAGGTTTATTTAATCATATCATTTGGACATTTATTTTTATTTGGCACAATTTGAATAATTCTCCTGGATTTTGACAAGTTAAGGGAAGACAACATTTGATTGTAGTTGGGACATACCATCCTCCCCTCCAAAGTTAGGACTGTATAGATTTCATATTGAGAACTAGCACTCCAAAAGGATGGATGTCCCTATCCCACCATGTGGATTCAGTCTTCATTTTATTCCCCCTCTCATCCTGTTTATGTATATTTACACATACAGTTATTGGAGCTTCATTCTTTGATTTGATACACATTTACTCTTCTTGCTCAGTCAAATAGCATTCCATACTTTGTGGGTTTTTCCCTAATCACAAGCAGCATCCTAAATTGTGCATAAATGTTCACAGTATTTGGTCAAAAACATGTTATAAAAAACACACACCCTGGTCTTTTCAGCTTGGTTAACCCTCAGTGCACTCATCTCTGTTGTCGGCAGGTAACCCACTACATTTTCACCATCAATAATTCCACTGCATGCATAATTGATTAGTTAAAATGCATCCCACTTAGCTAGCAAAGGCACAGGTTCATATCTGCCATGATAGTTTGCCAGGAGCAAAACTATCCATTGCACTTGCCCAGAATTTTGGCGACTTCCCGTCAGTGGCATAATGCATTTGTCAGTGGTTGGAGGTGTAACAGTACAGATCTTCATGCTCCAGCATGCATCTAAGATGGTTTGGACGTAGCTCTTTCATTCATTCATTTCATTTCAGACTATCAATGAATTCAGCGTCAAACCAAAATCAAAACAAAATCAAATATTATTCCAGTTCCTCCAAAACGTCAAAAAGACGAAGGCATTTCAATCACAATACCTCATCAATACCACCAAGCCAACTAAATATCCTATCAAAGCAATGATCTTTATTAGATTATCAGTGGGCATTTGGAATTTGAATATACAAATGAATTGTGTGGTTTATGACCTTCTTCTTGTCCCTTTTAAGCCTCTACATGTTATCTGCAGCTTCGATATAATAGAAAGGGTGTGACCATAGCACTTAATGTATGGTCTTGTGATGTCTTCTAGTAGACTGGTCAGGCTGCTGGAATTCCGTATTTAAATGACACAAAGACAAAAAGAAAGTCAGACACCTGTCTGTTAAGCTCCATGGCTTCATGCCCCGCCCCTTTGCAAATTTCCATGAAAATCAATTGAGTAGTCTTTGATAATTAGGGAAAATGTTTGTTTTTTAAGTTATGTTATGTAGAAATTTGATAAAATAAACGTATCTGATTTGCCCCCAGATCTGCATCAGATCTAGGGTTTCTCCCCTGGCCCATGCTCCATCCTTCCACCAAGTTGTTTTTAAAAAACAATTAGTAAGAACCAATGCAAAATACCACTGTGTCACATCTAAAGGAGTAAATTTATGAACACATGTGGAACACTAATCAAATTTAAAAGACTGTGATACTTTGTTTGTTTTTTGACGTGATAAATGTGTTCTTGGGCTGCTTGAATATTTGGTTTATATTTATTTGGATTATGTGGCCCTTTTTTGGTATTGACCATGTTTTCTTTCGTTGGTTTGATTGAAATGCATTGTGGACACCGGTGGTGGATAATTGAGTTTTCAGTTTCAAAGCATAAGTTTACTGTGTAAACAATAGAAACGGGGGTGGGACAAGAATAGTTTTTAAACTTCTTCCTACTCCTTTTGAACATGAAGAACATTTATTTGAATTATGTGCTGTAATTTTGATATGTATGTGTATGTATATGTATGTGTATATGTATGTATGTATAGTATGTTTGTATGCATGTTTTGTTTTCTTGCTTATACATTTTATTTGAATTTTATTTAAAACATGTTCCAAATCAAAATAATCTATCTAAATAGGAACGATGTGCATGGCCGAAGTCAGGTCGAAGGTTGGTGCTTCTCAGGTGTTTTGACTGGTTGAAACACGTTTTATGGTGATTTCAGTAGCCATTGACAGAGAAAACAAACATTTAAATTAGTACCCTGTCCATAAAGAGGTACATGCATTCCTTAACTCCGCCTTGCTTAGTGCCCAGTCTGGACAGGGTCCTGGCAGTGAGGTCAAACCGGAGCATCGTGTCATCGGCTCTGTCCGGAGAGATGGGAGGGGTGGACTGAAACATCTGGACTCTCCATCCCGCTGCAAAAAGAGCACACTGGCAGCTGCTCAGTTCAGTGACTGGGCGTGACACTGATGGCGTTAACTGGCAAAGCACGCACACACACGCACACAGACACACAAAGTGACAATCCTCTCTCCCTCTGTGGCCTAATTTGCACAGCTGTGACAGACCACCTACAGTATCTGTAAGTGTGTGTGCTCACATGTGTGTGTATAAACACAGACAGAAGAATTAAGAGAGTGGAAGCTCTCAGTCTTGTCTGAGATGTTGGCACCTGGCAGCTGGAGAGGAGCTTGAGCCGAGAGCCGGGCCGAGGTGAGAGCTGAAAGTAAACCAAGTAAAGATAATGAAATGTGAACAGCGAGGCACCGGGAGGTGTGTTAAGTGCTGCAGGGAGTTGAGAAGTCAGGTTAGTGTGGGAGAGCAGTGACAAGTGGGAGTACAAGACAGAGGAGATTGGTTACTCAGTAAATTCAAGGCTAAGAGGAGATGGAGACCGGAGGAGGCAGTAATAGTCTGATGTTTATGAGTCGCCCACTCCTTTCCTACTTGCAGCCAGCATTAGTGCCACTCAGCTCAGGCGCCCATGGACCACCTGCCACGCCAGGACCATCTTATCCTCCCAGTAGGCCTCACCTCAGCCTCACTGCCAGGCTGCTGCTGGTGCCACTCCGTATTAAGCCCCAGGGAAGGCTTCTCATCATGCAGCCAGCACTCCCAGCACACGCAAAGACCTCCACGAGTTTTGACATCAGTGGTGCAGGAGTACTACAAGCTTTTAGTTTGATGGTCATGTAACTGAGTTCATCTGAGTACTGCAGCAGTTGTATAGTATTGACACACAGATTGACACCAAAGCGTTCTGTAAAATCCACTGATGACCACTCCTCAGAGAAGCTGTCAGAGCTCTGTCCTTGACAAACCGCTTTCTGATTGGTGGAGGAGTTTGGATGATGTATGTTATGTGCTATAGATGCCAATGTTGGTCTGTCAGTCAGATATCATTTATTCACTATATCTGTTATTTAATGTCCCACAGGACAACGACCGTAACTGATTACACATCATAACCGCACAAACACTGTTATTCCATGGACAAGTTGAGAGGCTGCATTTAGCTCATATTTCTGTGATGGCAGCAGGACAGAGAGGAGAGAATGTTGTAGTTTTAAACAGCAGTGATCAACTCTGAAAAAAAAATTCTTTAGAAGAGAGTGAATTTAATGGATATGGAAGAAAATAACGTAAGATGATGTCCGTATATCATTTTAAAAACCGAGGCTCGCCTTGATTAGACATTATGGTGTTGGTTCTCTGTCACATTATCACTGTAAGTCTGGTTCATGACCAAATACAGCACAAAACCAACAACATTACCATCAGCTTCAGCTCTCCTGAGGGACATTTTCAACTATGTAACAAGGCACAAGGCATGAAAGAGGTTGTATTTAGTTTCCTAATTGATCATAACTGTGTTTTGCGTGTAACATAAGTTTAAGCAGTCTGAGTATCATCTAAGATTTCTTTTAAACATCATTGCATCTGATGCATTGCTGAGGGCTGTGTGTGAGATAGGCCTAGTGATGACAGACGGGATTATTTAAAAACATCTTTCTGATTAGTCGCAGATGGGATGCAGGCAGGTGAAATATTAGCAATACTACTACAACTACGACAACTACTGCTAATAATAATAATGATAATGATAATATAATAATAATACTGATAATAATAATGATATAATAATAATCATAATAATGATAACACAATAATAATAATAATAATTCTGCTAATAATGATAGTGATAATAATAATAATAATAATAATAATGATAATATAATAATAATAATACTGACAATAATAATAATAATAATGGTAATATAATAGTAATAATAATAATAATAATAATAATAATAATAATGGTAATATAATAATAATAATAATACTGATAGTAATAATAATGATAATAATAATAATAATAATAAAAACAGGAATATATTATATTACATGCTGCGATCTCCCAGCTGCAGAATGATAAATATGTCTCTGCTCTCTGTGCCATTTATGCGTGAGGCACAGCAGCTTAATTTCCTATGTCTCCCACATATCAAGAGGAACTTTCACACAGTCCAGGCTCACAGGGAACATGTTTGTAGCAAAGCGTCGTCCTCCTGATGAGTCCAGAGGTATAACACCAGTCGGTATACAGTGAAATGTTCAGGTGCTTCATTTGTCAATGCTTTGACCTGCCTCAACATAGTGATGCACCTCAATGCACCTACATCTGCTACTTACACCGCATGGGTTCTGAGTGGGAAAACGATAGCTGCATTGGTCCAACACTAGAAATTATACTTGCGCTGTACTTTGTTCCACTTTGTGCAGGGCATAAGATCAAGCCCTGAGTGCTTAGTGCTGTTCAGACAGTGTTTACATGCTACATGTTTCCTGCAGGATAAACATTACCATGTTAACGCTGTCATTGTGAGCATGTTAGCATGCTTATGTAGAATGTATCTGAGACTTTCTCAAGGATCTTGGTCTTGTTAGCAAGACAATAACCAGAACTTAGAGATGTGATCACATCACTCCTGTTTCAGCCTCCTTCCACAGGCTCCCAGAGGGTTTTAGGACAGATTTTAAGATTTTACTGATTACCCTTAAGTAAAGTCATGGCCTCTCTCCCAGCTATACATCCAAGGTACCTTTGTACCTTATCTGTTCCAGGGACCCGGCTGAAGCCTAAAGGGGAGTGTTTGCAGTCAGGGACCCGAGGCTCTGGACTTTCTTAAAGTACAGATTTATCTGAAAGCCTTTCCTGGTTTTACTTGAGGATTTATTTTCCTTTGAAATAAGTCTGTAATCTGTATTGGTTGCTTTATTTTGCTGCCCTTGTGTTGTAATAAAAAACGTCCTCTATAATTAAAGATGATTAATTAATGGCTCTTTGTTCTTCCATTGTTTTGCTCTCAGGTGGAGATTGTGACTCACACCGGGCCCCACCGGCGCCTGTGGATGGGCCCCCAGTTTCAGTTTAAGACCATTCACCCCTCAGGCCAGACCACGGTCATCTCCTCCTCATCCTCAGTGCTTCAGTCCCAGGGCCCCACTGATGTGCAACAGCCCCTTCTGGACTTTGACACTGACGACCTGGACTTACACAGCCTCAGGTACTTTGACACGTAGCCAGTAGTGAAAATAACTTAGAACTGCTTTAGACTAATGTAGAAATACACACAATATTATCACAGTCATAATCGCATAATAATCATAGATTTCTACACAATTATCTCTCTAGTGTAGACATTTAATGACTAAAACCACAGCGGGGTCCAGATCTGTTCAAACCTGCACTGAGCTCCTTAGAGGACCCTGTAAGTGTGTTGTCTTTACATGTGTTCTAATGCACACGTGTCCTGTACGTGTTCAGGATCCAGCCGGTGCGTTCAGAGCCTGTTAGCATGCCTGGATCATCACGGCTCGTTCCAGATCGTAGAGGACAGTCCAACATCATGGATGCAGGATCAGGTAGGACAGACAGGTTGTTGGTTTACTCTGCTGTATTTGGATCCGGGCAGTTCTTCTGTTTGATCGTTTCCTTTCATTCCATCTACTTGACTGAAGGCTCTCGTTGTTGAGGGTTTTATTCTCATCCATCCCATCAGTCTCACTCTGTGAACAATGCTGATAGATTTATGATTATTAGTCAGCTTGATATCTAGTGAGGGGTTAGTGTGGAGATTACTATTACTCTCCCTAATCCTCTGTCACTGCACTCTTTAGGATGTGTTGGCTCATGGTGGTGGTGCCCACGATGGAACCAGTGGGAAATTGATGAGTAGATAACATTTATAGAAACAGTCTATTGATATGATTTACTGTGCATTTTACTGCATCCTCCGACTACTACTACAGGTTTAATACTAAAGGGATCTTGATGATGTCACTGACATGATCCTATCCACGTTGACTATTAGCAGTCAGTCACTTCCTCTGAGCTGTGTTCCTGTTGTTTCTGTCTCATTGCTGTGTGCTCTGATGCTCTACTGGGGCAGTTTGAACAGGCTTCTAAAGCCTGTCAGCCGTTGGGACAGGATTGATCTGGTTTCAAGTGATTTTGATGTCCCTCTGCATGTCTGCTTTAATCCCGTTACGATATGTGGCTAATCCAATCGCACACAGATGAGAGGATATCCCCTTTAAAATATGTCCCTTTCCTCCTGGTGTATAATGCTGTTACATGGGTCTTGTGAATGAGCGTGTGTGGATTATGCCCTGGGTTTATACCTGGTGGGTGAATCATCATTTATTGCTTGACATTCTATCCTGTTGCTGTTTGTCTGACTGAAGGGGGGCGACTGTGGCGTCTGCAGCATTCTCAGTGTCTCGTGACAGAAACTCATCTGATCTGCCGTCTCTCTGACAGATAGCATCCCTGCTTTTTCACTCAGGTGTCAGAAATACTTAAAGCTTTTGTCACAGAAGGTGTGTCGCAAATAGTTTGACATATCTGATGCTCCCTCTCTGCCTGCTTTACAACACTCAACTGTTAACAGATGTAGATATGGGCATGTCTTTGCCATTTGTATACCATATTATTTGTTTTATTATTATTAGTTTATGCATCTATCCACTTCCACTATAGGCTGTGATTCATTGATTACATATTCAGACTTTAGCTGAGATGAATTCCAGATTATTACGAAGCCCCTTTCAGAGTGTGTTTGGAGACCAGCCAAATGATATCACGTTGTTTCATCAGTATCTAGTCATACCGTAGCTGACAGGTGATGATTATCTCACTAAAGGATGAGGTGTCACAAACACATACTTAAACAAATATGTGCCACTTGAATTGTTGTGGACGTTCTGTGTCTCATTGTAATCAGTAAATGGATACAGCCACATGTATTAAAATTATTCAAGTATACAAATACACACACACACACACATAGTGTTCCATTAAGTAGTTCATCTTTATTAATTAAACTTCAAAATTAAACGTTGAAGCATGATGTAAACACATTTGAGAGATGAATGCAGCAAATAAATGAAAGAAGAGAATAAATAGTAGTTTATTATATCTTACACACCCCAACAAAACGTTATGGTAAAACAGTAAAACCAGGAGGAAACAGTGGTTCTCATTACTTTCTGTGTAGTTAATAACCCACTGGGCTGCATTTAAAATCCTTCTGCAGGGGTTCCGTGGATCAGCAGATATTCTCACACACATCCACATTGACTCATTTAGACTTCATGAATACAATCTTGGGGACACATTTGATTCCTTTTTTTTTTCTTTTGTAAATTTGTTAAATTATAAAACTAGCATATTGTACCAGCTTCATTTGAAAACACATGCTTTGACCAGATCTCGCTAAATAGCTAACTAAATAATTTCCATCTGCTGTCAAACTATAGCAAATCGCATTAGAGAAACATAGTACAAAGTGTAAAAATACATTCATACATTCTAAAATGTAAAAACAAGTCAAGATGTAAAAATTAATGCTGACGAGACTGATAAAAATCCATTTTATAACCTCACCTTACAGAATATGGAAGTCAGTGCAGATTTTCAGATTGGTGGGGATTTTTAAAACATTTTTTTTATTTACTTACTTATTTATTTTTACATAGTGTATCCATCCCACAGGGGGAGATTCTTTCTCTGCATTTGACCCATCCCTGAGGAGTAGTGGGCTTTACGGTGCCCGGAGAGCAAATTGGGGCTCAGTATCTTTGCTCAAGGATACTTTGACTTGTAGACTTGCAGGGGCTGGGGATCGAACCACCGACCTTTCGTTCTGTGAACGACAGCTCTACCTCCTGAGCCACAGCTGCCCCTTATTCCAGTCTTTAATTGCCTTATGAGAAAAAGCAGATTGTGTGACGGTGGAGCTACATCCTCCATCTGAAGAAAGACCTTTAAGCTCTGCTCATTCGCTCAGAGCGGAGGCCAACAAACCTTTCAAAGGTGGAGAGAAAGCATCATGGATTTTTGTTGGCACTAAACACACGTCTGAATATAAACTGAATTTTCAAAACTCAGCATTTTATATTTAACAAGTATACAAACATGATATGGTGATAATAGGAAAGAATCATTGCATTCAGGTTCATTTTAGAGGATTATACTGTTCATGACTTCCTAGTACGTTAGCTTTGTTATATTTCACTACAAGTGCTGTGAAAGTGAGCAAGGTGATTATGTTTGGACCAATGGGATAAAGTCTTTCCCTGTTTGTTTCCACCTCGCCGGTTTAGCCACACCAACCCATGTGTCACATCCTCTGTCAGCTTTCTTACTCCTCCACCTCTGACTGTGGACTTCAGTCTCCACCAAGTGTCCTCTGTGTTTTCACTTTCTTCACCAATTGGTTCAGAGCTCAGAGAAAGAAAAGAGGACAGAGCCAGGCCGAAGGATGGAGGTGATGCTTATCAGTGTGTGTGTGTGTGTGTGTGTGTGTGTGTGTGTGTGTGTGTGTGTGTGTGTGTGTGTGTGTGTGTGTGTGTGTGTGTGTGTGTGTGTGTGTGTGTGTACGTAGGGAGGGTTCAGTGTTGTGTCCTGCAACTGCCATGGCGCCGCCTCTTATCACCCTCACATCAGTTTTATCTAACCCTCTGCAGAGCACCGTTGTGTGTGGCAGAACTTAGCAATATGAATTTGAAGGCCAGTTGCAGAATGTTAACCAGTTAATATGTGTTCACATTTCAGACCAGTCCCAGAGTGAGGTAAAGTATTCTCATGTCATTTCAATGGCCCTTATAAGTACACAAGTAAAGGTGTTAACTACCCGTTGTTGAATTGAAAGTGACACATATCTGAGCCTGAGTCAGCCCTTCACATTTCACTGATAGGAGATTTTAAAAGTTGATAGCAGCAACCAGGGGCGTTGCTAGACATGAAGCTCTACTGGGGCACAGGTCCCCCCCCCATTACTCATATCGCTTCTTTTTTTTCTTCTTGAAAGCCTGCTGCGTGCAGGAAGAGTGCAATGCACTACACAAACCTCCCTTACTTAGCCCACTATTCCTGAACTGCAACAAGTACTGGGAAAGGTAAGCATGTAGAGATATTTATAGTATGTATCTTCAGCATACTGTACA
Source organism: Chaunax sp. Z400 (assembly GCA_037577475.1). Taxonomy (NCBI): domain Eukaryota; kingdom Metazoa; phylum Chordata; class Actinopteri; order Lophiiformes; family Chaunacidae; genus Chaunax; species Chaunax sp. Z400. Next base: position 5,087,586 of record CM075192.1, on the reverse strand, counting down.
TGAACATTCTCAACATGTTTTACAGCATAAAAGGCAGACACTGTACATGCAAATTACAAAACCGGAGAGACAACTCTGTTGCACATTTGCATTCCTCTACATTACACAATGATAATAATGAATAATTACAGCTTTTTCAATAATTTACAATCACAGCATTTCAAGAAACCAGTCATTTTATGACTTCAACGACTACAAATAAAGAGCATATATCTTCTAAAAGTAAACAAACTGTTCCCCTGGGGGTTATTTCAAGAAGCAGGCTTAATTTATCCCTGAGCTCTGGCTTCACCAAGCCTGAATCTTTGGTTCCAGGACAGCTTATATGAGTTGGTTCAATTAACTCTGAGTTTGTTATCCCGCAGTTAAACTATATAAAGCCATCATGAATGGAGCTCAGATACTGTGATTCACCATGGCAGCCAGTGAGACGTTATGGTCACCATACTTCACGCCATTTGAGCAGGAAGTTTTACTGCGCTTACAAGAGTATATTTTTTTTTTTTTAAAAGAGAAATGTGGCTTCATCAGAGAAGGAGAGAAAACTGGTGTGGGAGAAACTTGCTGCCTGAGTGAATGTATCTGTTAGTTTAACCACACTTTCTGTGAATATAGTGAATGAAAAGGTGGAGGAATGATGTTGGACAGATTTATATGTTCTTTTATGGACACTAAGCGCATAAGAAAGCAGCTGAAAATAAAATACAAAAAGGCCTACGTAGTTAATCCTGGGTGGACATAGAACTCACTGGAGGAATTTTATATTTCATCTGAGAACGCATTGGGACCCCCCACCCCCACCCCCGGGATGAGCCGGAGAGGGTTGCATGACGTTTAGAATATTTTGTGTGGAATGCTGCCACAGCGGCCCCTGAACCGAATAAACTTCATGGAGTCTAATATGACCTAATATTATTGGGAAAGGTTTGTCACTTTCTCACAAAGTGAGAAACCTGCAGCGATAAATCAATAACCAACGTAAAGCTGTAGAATGAATGAATTATGAAGTTAATATTAAGTTTAACCGTCAGTTTCGAATGAAAACGGCTGATGTCACCTGATGCTTCTTCATCTGATGTCTGAGACCTGACTGATGTCTGAGGATGTCCTAATATGAACACTGTAAGCTAGTTTGTTTATCAAGTCTTACCTCCAAACTCATATATATCTCATATATATATATATATAACTCATATATATATATATGTGTGTGTGTCAGGTTTGCCATGCATATTAGATATATTACATACATTACAGTCTGGGTGGGAAATCTCTGAAATGCTGTGTGAAAGTACACTTTTATACACATTATACTGTATGTGTGCACTGTCCATGATATAAACATTATGTGCCTCGTCTTTTCCAGCCTTTCTCTGAACAACAGTGTTTCCTTCAGAGTCCTGAGGCCCAGTGAGGCCATAAAGCAGCAGTTTTCCCCACAGTGACTCACTTACAGTCGTCAGTCTCCCCAGCGTCTGCTCCCATCTTATCTCAGCCCATACACTCTGCTTATCTGTGCTTTCCCCGAGGTGATGGGACGCCATCTGCATGGGACGTACACACTCACTCAGTCACACACACAGACACACTGTTTGCTGTACAGTGCTTCCAGTCATGGCTTCTTGACTCAGCGTATTAGACTGTATAGAGGGCACAGAGGAGCCCAACACCAACGCCACTGTCTCACTTTTCCACCAGCCGCAGTTTACAGAATCAATGTGTCGGCCTTATCAATACCACCGATCTGCACCCCAGGCCTGTCTCTGTGTGAGTGTGTGTGTGTGTGTGTGTGTGTGTGTGTGTGTGTGTGTGTGTGTGTGTGTGTGTGTGTGTGTTTGTATATAGAGGCGGCTTCATCCCAGCTAGACTACACAGTTACGTTTTGTGGCCTCGGAGGTCATATCAAGAAAACAAGAAAACCAAAGAAAAGGAGGCAGACCTGAAAGACAGATAACACCACAAGACTGAAAGAAAGACTATTTAATCTTACCTATCTCTGTGTGTGTGTGTGTGTGTGTGTGTGTGTGTGTGTGTGTGTGTGTGTGTGTGTGTGCACGCTGATAAATCTCCCTGCCCTTCTCCAAGCTACTGTCGTTGTGTTTTGACTCTGCAAAGAAAGCCACCCTGCATCAAAACAGGAAATAACAATAAGCCCCCGTCTGTAGCATCAGCCATTTTGTTGTTTTCACTGTCGCATCAACAGGTTGTGTGTGTGTGTGTGTGTGTGTCCCTCTGTCTTTGTCGCCATACGTTTGTCCCTTTCTGTGTGTGTGTGTGTGGTTTATCTGTGGAGGGGAATCAGTGATGGTGTGTTAGCTGGCGGCAGAGCAGAGCTGGCAAGACGAGATGGAGCTGCCTTATCACAACATGCTGAAGATACTTTAGAGAGCTACTGGACTTTGGCATTGGTCTGTGTGTGTGTGTGTCTGTGTGTGTGTGTGTGTGTGTGTGCGTGCGCGTGTGTGTGTCTGTGTGTGTGTGTGTGTGTGCGTGCGCGTGTGTGTGTCTGTGTGTGTGTGTCTGTGTGTGTGTGAATGTGTGTGTGTGTGTGTCTGTGTGTGTGTGTGTGTGTGTGTGTCTGTGTGTGTGTGTGTGTGTGTGTGTGTGTGTGTGTGTGTGTGTGTGTGTGTGTGTGTGTGTGTGTGTGTGTGTGTGTGTGTGTGTCTGTGTGTATATGTGTGTGTGTGTGTGTGTGTGTGTGTGTGTGTGTGTGCGTGTGTCTGTGTGTGTGTGTGTGTGTCTGTGTGTGTGTGTGTGTGTGTGTGTGTGTGTGTGTGTGTGTGTGTGTGTGTGTGTGTGTGTGTGTGTCTGTGTGTGTGTGTGTGTGTGTGTGTGTGTGTGTGTGTGTGTCTGTGTGTATATGTGTGTGTGTGTGTGTGTGTGTGTGTGCGTGCGCGTGTGTGTGTCTGTGTGTGTGTGTATGTGTGTGCGTGTGTGTGCGTGTGTGTGTGTGTGTGTGTGTGTGTGTGTGTTGGGATTCTTAGTTTCACATTAAAATCAGATGTCACAGTAAGATGCTACCTCTGCTGAAGGGATGAACATTCCTCCAACATCCACTCCTTTATGAGGTGTTTTGATGCTGACTCCTTCAGTCGGGTTGAGATCTGGTGACTTCCATCATTTTCATAAAAGCCATTCAGCCAGACCTCATTATTCAGCTGTAAATCTTCACCTGTCTCTACCTTAGAGGAGCAGCAGTCCCTTCATTCCCGTCCTTTAAGAGCGGTAGATGTAAGTCTGCAGGTTGTTCCCAGATCCTAAATGTGATCAGGCCTGTGTCTTTACAGCCTCCAAACAATGGGACATATCGAAATCAAACCAAAGAAAAAAATCTTTTAAAGGAAGGAATTTATGAGTTCTCAGATACAACTTACTGTTTTTTATCATCCTACTATTACCATGTAACTTTGTTAACAATAGTTTTTGTCCAACTGCTCTCTTTTCTGTGATCCTCTGTCTCGTTGTTCAGAAAGTACAATATCAATAAAGTTTATTGTTGTTATTATAAAGCATACACAGAGGGGAGAAGGTTTCAACCACTTGTCCAGCCAGTATCTGTCTGCATGCATAAATGCACCTGCTAGCATCACCACCACACTGCCCCCTTGTCCCAGTGACCCACCACCTCTTTACCACCATCAGCACCACCCTGAGGCGAGAAGGGGCTTTCCCCCCGCGTTACTGTTCTCACAGAGGCTGCAGGAGCATGAAAGGGAGGCCTGTGAATGACTGACTCCATAGACGAGGAGAGAGAGGACACACATACACTCTGCCTGCCATTTTCCCCTCCCTCTTCTCTCTCCCCCCTTCATACTTGAGCAGCCATTTAAAAGACTAGGCACCTGTGCTGTGGTATTCTGTCTCTTTCTTGTTCTTAATACACACATACCCCAGTAACCTATACCCCACAATTACCTCCCAGCCTCATAAAGGGCCCTTGTATTTTTGTGCTATAGTGGCCACACTGACAACAGAGATCGAGCCGGCCAGAAAGATGCCTGGCCATCCGATATCTTCCTTAAAGACGAATACCCTCATTTCCCGTGACCCCCCCTCTCCCCCACCCCTCCGTTCCTCCTCTCCTGATTTTATTTTCATCAATAGGCACCTTTGTCACCTTGCTGCCACTCTGCCCCCCCAACCCACCCCACCCATCCTGCCCATCGCCTCAGGGTGTGTTTGGTGACCCGTCGGTTGGTGACAGGACATAACAGCAGATCTCTACAGTCATCGCTGCTCCTTTTTGTTTTTGTCATCACCAGCATTCAAACAAAGGGAACCACTGAGCTGATATCAGGAGGAGAAAGAGGCTGGGATGGGGGGGTCTGAGAGGAACGGAAGCAAAGAAAAGACAAGCGACATATTTTAATATTGTTTATCAGCTGAGTCCTGAAATTCCTGAAATATATCCTGATGGATTGAGATCTATCGTTTAGATAGAGGTGAATGTTTTCATGGATGCCAGTGGAGAAGGAGTCGTGTCAGGAGGTGATTTTGTTGCTCTAAAGACTGGAATTCCCCTGGATTATCAGGGAATTATCTCAGATATCATGGAATTCGTTTGTTGCTCCCAAAGTGAAATTTTTAACCTCCATCAAGGGAGGTGCGGTCAGTCAGTCGGCCAGTCGATGAGTCAGTCGGTCGGTTGGTTTGTCAACAGGATTGGACTAATCTACTGAATGGATTCCCACAAACCTTTGCTGAGAGCTGGGCCATGTGTCAGGAAAGGACTTATCTGCAGACCTGTATGGAGGATCCAGGAGTCTTCTTATAACTTTCCATGAAACATCAACATCTTATGTAAATACTACTGAGCACATTTCAGCCAATCCTTGAGAAGGGATGAGGGATCAGACAAGCTAAACAGACGTGTGTGTGATTGTCCGGCCTTGGTGGAGGGATGCACTTTGCTGAGTGTCATTCTGTGAAATATTCAGATGGCTGATCAGATAAAAGTAGTCTAAATGTCCTGCATCATTAATCCTAATGGAGCGTCATCAGAAACGTAGTGGTTTAAATTTACCACAGCATATTTGTGTTGCAAAATAACACATTTAATACTTACATAAATGCTCCATGCTTGGGTATTTGGTATATTTACCTATAACTGATTAATTGACTTGCTGTATCAGGTACTATTGGTAAGTCAAAAAGAAGAAACAGGGTCTTTGCATATTTCTTCCTCTTCTTTCCTTCCCATCTCTCTTTTTTCCATTTTCTGTCCACACTCCTTCCATCTCCTCTCTAACATCTCCCAAGATTTATCTTTCGCTCACTTTGAAGACTCTAGGAAGTGTTTGCTTGCATGTGTGTGTGTGTGCATCTGTGTGTGTGTGTGTGTGTGTGTGTGTGTGTGTGTGTGTGTGTGTGTGTGTGTGAGGCTTTGGGGGACTACAGGCCTGGAATGGTTTATCCATATGTAGGGATTTATGGCGAGTGTGTGCGTGACTGAGATCAGGGAGGGACAGGGATTGATATGGGTGAGACCTGATCGAGTTTTTTTGTGCTGTTGTTATCTCTCACTCTCTCTTTCCCTGCCTCTCTCTCTCTCTCTCTCTCTCTCTCTCTCTCTCTCTCTCTCACACACACACACACACGCTATCTCTGTCTTTGTCTATTTGTGTGTGTTTTAGTGTTAGCACACTTATAATCTGTCAGAGATGGAATGCCCTCCAGCATTAGCATTATACAGCAAGTGCATGTGTGTCTCTGCATCTGTTTGTGTGTGTGTGCGTGTGCGTGTGTGCGTTTGCGTGTGCGTTTGCGTGTGTGCGTGTGCGTGTGTGTGTGTGTGTGTGCGTTTGCGTGTGTGTGTGTGTGTGTGTGTGTGTGTGTGTGTGTGTGTGTGTGCGTGTGCGTGCGTGTGCGTGTGCGTGCTATGCCAGAGGGCAGTGCAGACTGAGCAGCTGCTCTTTATAGTGACTGAACGGACACCAATGTGTCGGGCATCTGTCACGTGTTCACCCCACTGCCGAGCCACTGGAGTGTGTCTGTGTGTGTATGAAAGTGAGAGAAGCTGTGTTGCTGTGTGTGTCCATTGCATTCTGTTTGACAGTGTGTTGATATTTTTGTAGCAATTATAATAATGTGGAGGAATATAGATTTATGCATTTTTGATTGTGAATGAGGGGTTAGGAACCTTGTTTTTATGTGTGTGTGTGTGTGTGTGTGTGTGTGCGCGCGCGCGTGCGTGTGTGCGTGTGTGTGCGTGTGTGTACCAGCTGCTGAGACATAGGATTGTGTCGTTCTTTAATGCTCATCTGGAGTGTGAAAACCCTCACACACACATGCACACACACACATGCATGTTACAGAGCAGTGGTTTGTTCCAGTGTTGAGGGGACGGTGGGTGCTGCTGCTGCTGTTGATGCCACCCTGTCATTCCCATGACCTGAATCTGGGTCGGGCGCCCTGCCAGGCCGGCCATCCTTCCGTCTGCCACGACTTCCAAGATGTGAAGGGGAAGTGGAAGAACAGCCGTCCACTGACCTCACACACTGAAACACACGGATGCTAATCGGTGTGAATGTTATGGACTCATCTGTGCAAGATTTAGAGTGTGAACACACTCACACGCAGCCATGTGCACAAGCTGGAAAAAGAGAGCTTTAATTCAGATTATTTATCATTTACTATGCTGTCGTTATGTTCCTGATAAATGTGTGAAATTATTACAACATTTATAATATTATAATTAAAATGATGCATTTTTGGGCTGATATGTTTTAATTCCAGTGCGTAGCTGTTGAGCTGAGCTTGCAGAATTATGCCCGCCTCTGTAGCTTGACTGTAACTTCCAAGCAAGACTAGAGTTAATCAGCAATGGAGAAGAAAGCTCCCAGTAATGAACACATTTGAACTGGTTTCAACTGATCGCCGTCAATTAGAAAAAACAATCTGAAAATAAACAACCACTGATAAACTCAACACAACTCTATAAATACTCCATGTTGTCGTGTCCACTGTCAGACACACCGTCTTACACATATCTGTCTATCTTGCTTGACCCATGACCACCTGTCAATCCCCTCCCCCCACCTCCAGCCACAAAGTGTTGTGGAAATCGGTTCTGAAATTCAGTAATTATATACTTAGGGAACATTTTTCACCTGCATAAATATAATAAAAGGAAGTGGAAAAATCCTGGATCTGCTGCTTTATCCACACCAAAGTTTAATGGGTTCTTTTCTTTTCCCCATCCTTCCATCAAGTCCTGTGGAAATCCATCCAGCTGTTTATTCCATAATCCTGCTAACAATCAAACAGATACAGATACAGATAGATAATGTTGCTTGGCCCCAATGGCAGCTGCTCCAGGATGTCTCTTTCTTTGGCTATAGCGGTATCGATTGGAAAATACTGACATAATCATCCAGATTATAACTCGTAAAAATCAAACATATACTGTATTTGAAAATGATCACAGTGGCCCTGGTTGTTGAGATGTCAGACTGGATCTGTAAACACCTGGATCTGTAAACGAATCAGGCTGAAACCAGCCTGATTCTTCTGGAGTGTGAGGCCGGCTGCAGATGATGGGATGTTATACCCTATAGTTAGAATCCCAGTAAGGGCCTGTGTATTTGTGTATGACCTATCAGAGTAGGGGAGGCAAAGGCTCACAGTATTGTGCCTATCAGACAAACATACTGTAATCAATGGGCTGCTATTCTGTTAGTGTTTAACACAGAAGCAGTTCCATCACAGCTGCTATTCTCTCTTTCCAACCAGAGTCACCAAAGACAAAAACACCTCGGCGACATCAGCAGTGACACGTCGTCCTCCTCCTCTTTCCCTTCTCCTGCTCTCCTTTGCGTCTCTTCCTCTTTCTCTCCTTCTTTTCATCCCACTCCCTCAACACTTTCCTCTCCCTCTCTCACTGACACTAACCCTCTCTGACAGTGTCTCCATGCTGTCGCGCACTAATCCACCTCTGAGAGGTGTTAAAGCACTCCAACACTCACACACACACACACACACACACACTCACACACACACACACACACACACACACACACACACACACACACACACACACACACAGCGTCGTTCCAGATCCCGTAAGGTATCGATCTCCCGTCCCGCTCGCTCTAATGGGATTTTTTACACCTAAGCATCAGAATTGCCTAATGCATCGCATCACAACTGATGGAATCATGCACACGCACACACACACACACACACACACACACACACACACACACACACACACACACACACACACACACACACACACACTGTTTTGTACACAGAGATAATTATGGCACACGGCTGAGCCTCCCTGGCAAGTGTGGTAAAAAATGAATAGAGAATGGAAGAGGAGGATGCACTTAACAGCATATGCATCTGACTCCCTCAGCATCTGACTCATGTCACAGATGTTCAGACTATTTCTACATCACACACACACACACATGTTCCTGTGAAATACATCTCTTCTTACAGGGTTTTAATGGAGGGGAAAGCTCTAAACTGTTTCTCTGAACCTTAGATTATTCAGTGTGGCTTTGTCTTTATGTTTTCTAGGATTTAAAAAGCTCTATTGTAGATGGGCTTTAGTTGTTCCTGTGTAACAGTTTCACTCCGACAGTGCTATCATTATTGGTCATTTTCCTACAGAGGATGTGTCTTAGGGTTGGTGGAGCTAAACCACCAACTACCCACATCTGGAGTCAGCTACTTATCTGGAAAAGTTCATTAAAGATCATTTATCCAGTTAGCTGAATAGCTATCCAGCAAAGTGAGTAAATGCCCACCTCAATAAGTCAAAGTTTATTGTTGGAGCTAATGTGTTTGTGATTTTAGTGCCACTAATATTCATGTTCATGTTGGCCAATGAGTAGCAAGAAATGTGAGAGTCTTTTTAGTTTATTTATCTATGTGAGATTAGCTGAGCTCAATGAATGCTTACAATACTAACCAATTGAATGAAGATTCTTAGGAAAGCAGCGTTGCAGCATTCCCCTGACCGGCTGACAGAAATTCACTTTCCTCAGACAAGTTAATAATTTTAGCTTTGGAAGATTTCATCATATAAAAGGGTGTAAATAATATGATTCCAAACCAGTTTGGGATGTCGGGCCTTCTGGAGACGTGGAGTGAGTTCTACAAGCTTAATGGTGTTATTTTATGTTTTTGTTTTTCTTTCTGTTTTTGTTTTATTCATTTTAAAACCAGTCTCCATCTTCTTCAGTCCTTTACACAGTTTAGCTTTGAAGCTCCAGAAATGTTTGATGGACTAAGAAACCTGACCGGGGCTGATGATGACTCAATAACTTTAACTTTTTTGGTGAACTTAAATGTATTTGTTTGACTGTTAGACTCCACCTCCTCTTCTTGTCTTGTGATATGTTGCACAGTTTAACAATGGAGGGCTGTTTCCTCCTTCATCTGTGAGGTTGTGATATCACACCTGGTTCAGGCACCTGTCATTGTCCAGAATAAAAGCAGAAACCTCTGGCACACCTATCCTGAGACAGGACTCTACTGTGATAAAACCTGATCTGCAGCTACGTCAGAGCTGTGTGCAGTCAGCAGGAGACATTTTAAAGTTCTATATGCTTCATTATGGACACGTTGAAGAATGACTGCATATTGTGACGTTAGTCAGCTTCTGTTTGTGGGGCACTAAAGGTCAGACTCTCTGAGGACTCCACTGGTGCATTTTAGAAAACATTTGGAACAAGAGATTAAAAAGTGATATTGTTGTGTTCAGCACGAAAATATGTGATTCAAAGAGATTAATGCCAAAATATTTCATATCAGTTGCTTCAGCTGGAAAACAAAAACTCGTGTTTGGCTTCTTTTCCAGACTTGTCTCTTTCTTTCTATCTTTTCATTGCCTCCTTCCTTCCTTTTGTTTTTTTTCAGTGTCACCTCAGGGCTGACCAGGTGGAGGCCTGCTGTAGGCTCATTTCCTCAGCAGGTGTGTGTGTGTGCGTGCGTGCGTGTGTGTGTGTGTGTGTGTGTGTGTGTGTGTGTGTGTGTGTGTGTGTGTGTGTGTGTGTGTGTGTGCATACATGCATGTAGTGAAGCGTGTGTGTGTGTGTGTGTGTGAGCCCACATTTAGGTAGATAGTATCTGCTCACCTGCTCCTGCTGAGCCACAGAAGCAGCCATTGTATGTTGATGCTGGTCAGCTTAAGACCAACCCCCTCCAGGTGACAACAGGTGTGTGTGTGTGTGTGTGTGTGTGTGTGTGTGTGTGTGTGTGTGTGTGTGTGTGTGTGTGTGTGTGTGTGTATGTGTGTGTGTGTGTGTGTATGTGTGTGTGTGTGTGTGTGTGTGTGTGTGTATGTGTGTGTGTGTGTGCAGAAGGATAATATTCTAGGAGGATATTCGTTGTGCCAGGGTGAGGGGAGACGGAGGGAGAGGGGAAGAGGTTACTGCCTTTCTCTCCTCACCTGGAAATTATGTCCTGCCGCCATTTTACTGGAGTGTGTTTCCAATCACCACAGGAACGTGAGAAATGTCCGCTTGGGAATTCCTTCCCAACTTCCTGTCTGTCTCTCAGTGTGTGTGTGTGTGTGTGTGTGGGAGCGAGGGAGAGAGAAAGTCTGTGTATATTTGTGGGTCTCATCAAAAATGGCAGTGAGAACTTTCCTCCAATCTGATCAATACAAGCGTGGACTTTCTTTCTCCTTCTTCTTCTTCGTCCTTATTAAAGGCTCAGCTCTTGCAGATTAAGTGAGATGTTGGCCTCTCCTCAGTGCACTGGAGGTGAAAGGAGGTGAATTTGTGTCCCTGTTTCTGTAAAAACTTTCCATCAGAAGTCCTTTTACCAAAGAAATAGTCCACTTTTGTCCTGGGACGACCCGCCTTAACAATGATGGTAATTCTGGACCAAAAATTATCTCCATGTTATCAGGGTGGAGGTGGAATTCTCTGATAGATCATTCAAAACCTGTATGGACAAATACAAACAGAGCTCCGTGCATGATGTCATACCATCAAGAGGTGTGTGAGAAAAAAAAATGTGTCAAATTCCAGTCATACTAACAGCCATGTACGTTTTCACATAGAAGGGATTTGATTTTGTATATTGGTGCATTTCAATGACAATAGTTTGAGTGGAGATGAATAAAAATGAATGCAAGCTCTGCAGGTCAAGAAGTATAAATAGAGAATGTAACAACATGAAAATATTATGAAATCAATACAAATGCACCGTCACAATGAGACACTCTTAAAACACGTCAGATTTCTTTTTTTATATTATTAAAAACAAACACCATAAATAAGTCTTTAATTACCATTTTCAGTATTTTTTCCCTAATTCTTCCTGTTTCATTCTGACATGTGATCCAAATATATTGCAGATCATTTTTCTGATTCACTAGTTTTTTGTTTTGTAAAGGGTAAAGTAAACAAACAAACAGCAGAGACAGAAGGGAGGCCAAAAGCCGAGGTTTAGAGGCTGAGACAGGAAACGCACACCTCTGTCTCTTTGTCCCATTGGCAGCCACACACACACACACACACACACACACACACACACACACACACACACACACACACACACAGGCTTGGACCCACTGATAGATAGTGGTAGTGGCAGCACTAGCACACGTTAGCATGTTGTTCCTGCAGAGCTTTGCATGTTTTGCAGCAGATCATGGCAGAGGCAAAGTGACAGCTTTCTTATACGGAGCTGCTTCCCTCTGTCTTTTTCTTGCTGTTCGTGTCGTTTGTGGTGCGTGTTTGGACAGAGGGAGTGTGTGTCTGAAGGTTTGGCAGACTCGTCCGACTGAGCAGGTAGATGGCAGCATTGTTGTTGACAGTCTGTTTGCCATTTTGTCGCTGCTGCAACTTTTCTATATCATATATTTGTCCTCTTATCTCCTTTTTTCTCTCATAGTCTTTTCCTTTTCTGAAAGCTTTCTCTCATCATCAGCCGTCCTCTACTCCTGTTTCACTCCTGCCCTGAGTTACAGTCCCATCTCAATCCCCGTTAGTCCCCCCTCTGCTGTTATCAGCAGCACAGGAAGCTGTTGTTTCCATCTATCTGATGACAAGAGGAAGGACTCCAGATGTGCAGCACTCTGTCCGTCCCTCCCTCTCCAGTCTCTTTTCTTTTCATTAGCTTTCTTTCCCCAGTCACAGATCGGTGTCTCAGTAACAGCCTCTGTAGTCTAGACATGAAGCTTGATGGTTTGAACCAATTTCTGGCACCAGTGCTGGCCTGTTATTAAAGATTAGATCTGCCTCCGTCAGCTTGATTGATCATATTGTTGTGGTATCCTTGGTTTCATGCAGGGTTTGCGTCCAATGGCCTTAATATTGTTTTAGAAGCCGATAAGCAGAAAAAAACAAACTTTTTCTTTGTCAGCTTGGCATTTTATTCTAAAAAGTTAAAAAAAACATCTGTATTTGTATTAAAATCCCCCATTAGTCATATTACTCTAAAAGGGTAAGTAGAGCTGACCACAACTTTAGTTCTATTTAGTTTTTTATATTGTTATTCCCTCTTTCTGTAAATTACGGTAACCTGGACTCATCAAATTATTTATGTCTCTGTAATAAAGCCTGACAGAAGCGATTAGTCAGGCGATGAAACAACATCTTAGTCAAACCAACTTCAGTTTTTTTAGCAGCACCAAATGTCAGTAATAATTGGAGATGCACGGTATAAATTTATTCCGTACGATGGCAATATCCCATAATTACATCTCATGACTAAGACTGATATTCGCTCATATCTGGCATATTCAAATAAAATGTTACCAACATCTCTCCTTGCTTTCAGCTTCCACTAGTGTGGTACTGTAGGTCAAAGTTGAACCATTGATTTGGTTCCTTTAACTGTGATGAAAGTATTGAAAGAGAGGATAAAATGAACCCATTCATTCTAATATGTTGCTCAATGGTCCAAAGGACATCTGGATTATGCAGACTAAAGATTCACAGTCGTTGTAGAAGATTGCAGAGAAAAGTTACAGCTGCATGAAGTGAACCATCCCAGCGCAACTCCTGCCTGCTGATGGTCTGCAGTGTCTGCATGACAATGTAAAGCCCATCATCTGTTTGAACAGTTGAGTCTCAGGGTTCAGATCTCAGGGTTTTGGATGGAGGAAGCAAAGGATCTCCTCAACAATTAGTTTGAGGAACCTATTTTAAGATGCTACAAATTATATTCAGCTCCAGAAAAATCCTGAAACGCTGGCATGCAGAGAGTTGCTGCTTTGAAACAGTTGCATCTCGTTGCATCGCTGTAATCAGACAGGTTTCCAGAACGATGCAGAACAATGCAGAATGATGCAGAACAATGCAGAACGATGCAGAACGATGCAGAACGATACAGAACGATGCAGAACGATACAGAACGATGCAGAACGATACAGAACGATGCAGAACGATGCAGAACGATGCAGAACAATGCAGAACAAAGCAGAACGATGCAGAACGATGCAGAACAAAGCAGAACGATGCAGAACGATGCAGAACATTGCAGAACGAAGCAGAACAATGCAGAACGAAGCAGAACGATGCAGAACAAAGCAGATCAGCATTCTGTAAGTAGTTATAAGTTTCAACTCGTCTCATTGCATTACAGATATTTTGTCTGAACAGGCCCTCAGAGATTTGTTTGTTTCATTCTCGTTTTTGTTTTTTCTTTGGAAAGATGTTTTTCTTCAACCTAAAAGTCATATTTCATTGTAGAATCTTTTTGCATCTGTTTTTTTTTTATAATTGTGTTTTTGACCACTGTACCTAAATCGTGGCCAAAGCTCCTCCTAAAACTATGAAAATGTTGTTTTTCCCCTCCTGTTACAGATTCTAATAGTCATAACTTTAAAAAAAAGACCACAAATACCAACACACTGCTGGCGTGTTTGACGTTGCAGAGGTTACTTGCCGTTTATGGATATCGGCTACTTGGGCTGTGAAGAATATGTTAAAGTGTTTGGGACACTGCTGGGTAGAGGAGTGTTTCTTTGACATTTAAAGATAAATTTGATTTCCCTCGTCTGTGTGCATGTGTTTAGGAGTACGCAAAGCCCCCCTGGCAAACTACCGAGTGCAGCATTATACTGAGACACTTGGCAGAGTCTCCCTGTACGCACAGAGCATACATGTCTTAAGTTGTGGTTGTGTTAAAGTGGATTCAGACGTCGATCTAACTTCACCAGACTGCAGGGCAAAATGAACTGCAGCATAACTTTACCTACCAGCACCCTGATGAGTGTGGAGACATGATTTGTGTGTGTGTGTGTGTGTGTGTGTGTGTGTGTGTGTGTGTGTGTGTGTGTGTGTGTGTGTGTGTGTGTGTGTGTGTGTGTGTGTGTGTGTGTGTGTGTGAACAATGCCTGAAATTGAGTTAAAGTACGAGAGCAGTTTTTAGTCGAGGCCGGAAATATATTCAGAAGCATAACACGTACTGCGAGAGCTCACTGCACAATAAACGCAACACACACAGCAGACATGTGGTTCTAATGAAAGGAGTGTATGGGAGCGCTGGTCAGCCATACAGGATGAGGTCATCCGCCTGGCTGTAGGGATGTGTGTGTGTGTGTGTGTGTGTGTGTGTGTGTGTGTGTGTGTGTGTGTGTGTGTGTGTGTGTGTGTGTGTGTGTGTGTGTGTGTGTGTGTGCCTATATACATAGTTTTTGTGTGTGTAGTGTTATGAAGTATCATCTCACTATACATAGTGTGTGTGAGTGTGTTTGTTTGTGTGTGTGAGTGAGTGTGTGTGCATGTCTCTGGTACAGTCCATCAACAGCAGCTCTGCCTTGTGTTGCTGAGGCTCCATTAAAACTCCTGCAGCCTTTCATCTAACGGCTCTGCTTTAAGATGCTTCACCTCTGTGTGCTTGTATATATGAGTGTGTGTGTGTGTGTGTGTGTGCATGCATATGTGTGTGTGTCTGTGTGTTTGTGTTTCTCTGGGCATGCTGTCAGCCACTGGGCTAACAAACACACTTAATACAATTATCCATTGGCAGAGACAAGAAAGGGAGACAGGCGGCACCTCAGAAGGTATGCAGTCTGGTGTGTGTGTGTGTGTGTGTGTCTGTGTGTGTGTGTGTGTGTGTGTGTGTGTGTTTGATGAGGATGTTGTCACTGGCAGCTAGTCGTGGCATTTCCACGCCTGGCTTCCACTGTAGCATTTCCATCCTTCCCTCCAGTGCTCCCCCAATCCTTGTCTTCCTCTTCTTGTAACTGGGGCTTTCCCTTATAATTAGTCCATCCTACACCCCCCCTCCCCTCCTGGAGAGGCCTCCTAGCTTGGTACCTCAGCCCCAGTAACAAGCACCATTTCCCCCCTACAGCAGTGATGCTCCCCCCCTTAGGTGGGTGAAGTGGAAGGTTAGCTTAGCATTGTGGCTAACTAGGCTGTGGAGCCTCAGAGCGGACCCTGGCGCCGGCCAGCCACATCCCCACTGGTCAGTCTTGCACTAATCCAATAAATGAGCTGTGCGGAAGGGCAAGTGTCACACACTGTGCACACAGTCTCACATACACACAAAGTGTAGAGACACACTTAGAGGTCCAAAGCTGTGACAAGCTGCTTCTAATTGTGTTCTTTCTGTCCCCGGCTCTTCCTCCTGAGGGCTCAGAGAAATTCCACAATCAGTGAGTGAAACTCCAGTGTGTGTGTGTGTGTGTGTGTGTGTGTGTGTGTGTGTGTGTGTGTGTGTGTGTGTGTGTGTTTTCTCATCGGTTCTCATCTTCTGTTTTATTTGTAGCCCCCTATTCTCTGAGAGACATATTTATTTTTCATGTCATTACAAATAAAAAGTCATCCAGGTTTTACGATCAGTTTTAAAACTCAAGTTTGAACCCATGAAACATTTAAAACCCACTACTATCCTGTCAGGCCTCTCTCAACATTTCATCCACTGAACCCCAGGCTTACACTTTGATTTGATAACCTTTGTTAAGTAAGGTTGATGACCAGTTTGTCAGGGACCAACATCTCCCTTCACCTGTTTTTATGTTGACAGTGAACCTACTATAAACTATAAAATGACCACTTTGCTTTGGTGACAAAGCGTTTTGCAGATACATAGAAATCTATCAATACAAATCTATCAACAAACATTTGGTCCATTGCTTTTGTAACCTTTTGTATAACTGCTATCTAAATGCATACATTATTTTCACACTCAGTGTAAACACATTATACAGTAAGTTATGAATGAACTAAGTCCAGCCCTCTTACACCTACTCTTCCCTTTGTCTCCTACAAAATACATTTATATTCAGGAAGTAAAATATCATGTTTCCATTCGTTTCAGGCAGCAAAAGCACTTTTTTTAAAGGTTATGAAAAATATATTGTCTTTTGGGTTAAATGTAAAGCAAATTTATAACTTTTTGAGTCCATATTCTGCTGATATGTTCTGACCCAGGTTGCAACTTGCTGTGTGTGTTAATTAATATAGTTAGTCTCATCTTGTTGTGAGAAAATGTAATTGAGCAGCGTTACGTTTCCTTGATAAACATATTTGCTGTTGCATTATGTAAACTTAATTTCTACAAACCAGGCCTGTTTCCTGCAGCCCTGCTGATGTGACTGCTGCCACAATTATCCATTAATCAATTGAATGTAACTATTTTAATAATCCAGTCAACTTTCTGTCATTTCTGATGCCAAAATGTCAAACAATTGCTCCTCCAGCTTCTTAAATGTTAATCTTTGCTTCTTTTCCTTTGTATTTAGAGAATGAAGATTATTTTGACTTTTTTAAAATTATATAAATATATATACAGTACATACATATATCTGTATATGTATATATATTTTATAGAATAAACAATTAACTTTAGAGATAGTCCTCTTACTAATCAATAATGAACGAATTGGCAGCCCTACATAAAACCTATGATCTCAGTTCAAGTCTCATTTTGGGTTAACCTTTATTGCACTCCAGGAACAAATGCCTCAATCTATAAGAGAAGCCAGGTCAGAATAAAGGATTCAGTCTTTCATTGATCTTTCTATTATTTAACCTTTCAAGCCTTAAACCTGGTTCACATGAAGTCATGTCTCAGGTTAGGTGTGATGTGCTTTAATGCAGTCTGTCACATTTACGGCACAAATTGCACCTTGTGGTCATCGAGCTGTATACAGTCTGTCTGTAATGAACCGAACTGAATTGAACTGAAATGTCAATATTAGCATCCTTTATACTCTGTATTCTAGTATCTATTCTGGTTTTGTTATTTGTTATTTAATCATTGTTTTTTTTCGTTTTTTTCATTTTGCATTCATGGACTTTATTTCATTTGAGAAAAGGACGGGAAAAGAAAGACAGAAAATGAAGCCTCTGGTTTAACATCCAGTCCCTCATATCCAGACAGTGTCTACATATCTGTTCAGACTCAGACTAGAAATAACCACATCTTCCACATCGTTAAAGGTTCACCACTGTATTCCAAAGATGCAAAGTCAAACTTGATGCACTGCTCAAAATCATTCCAACGGCAAAATCATCTCCAACATATCTAAACCCTAAAAGATGAAACCTTTGACAGAAGAATCAACAACTTCTTCACCGCAGGAAGCAGAGAGCTTTATGGGAAATGTGCACTTCATTTGCTAAAAACACTGGCACCAGTGGTACCAGTCCACCACGAGAGACGCTGCCAATCTCCTCAGTCACACCGGATTTGTTCTGCACATAATTCATTTGTCGGTGACATACCACTGTTTTATGCCTCACATAGCTCCTTTTAAACTGCAGCATAATACAATTAAATCACAAGAGACAAATTTCTATGTGTTCTTTGGAATCAGATTGCAACAGAGAGACCAGGGCTGCATAATTGTTGAGAAAAACAACTGCAGCACAAATCATGACATGCATTATGAGAAGTGTTTGCGCTGCTGCAGCGACGGATGTCTTAACCAAATCAACTCGTTGGTGTCTCAAATCAAGTCTTTACTGAGCTGAAATCATATAGAAATGACAAAATAAGTCCCCCAAAATGTAAAATAAGGTCGTCAGCTTCAACATTAGTGACTTTATAGTAAGTCTTACCATCTGTTCCTTTTTTTTAATCATTTTATTAATGCACTCTAAATGAATCAGTCCTGTACAACAGCAGCTGCTTTGTGTAATGTCTGATAAACAAATATGACTTAATGAAGCAGCGAGCAATTCAAGTCTTTCTCTGCAAATCAGGAACACATGGTACACACAGGAACACACAGCCACACAAATACACACACATACATGTAAGAACACACTGATGGCATACAAGTCAACAAGAACACAGATTATCAGGCTGTTTGTCATGTGTGCAGAATCAGCTCAGTGAAAACATGTTTTATTTCTCTTTATTTCCTCTCTCCTTCTCTCCCAACACTTTTTTTTTTACACTTTTAGACATTGTCATCTTAAACCAACTGTTTCTGAGTCGTAAAACCACCCTTACATCCACACTGCACGGGCGTAACACATGACACAATCCCACTACAGGAAAAGCCCTGAGCCAGAGCAGGCAGGAAAACTCTGGAAAACCAGGATACAATTTGGCACTTATGGAGCCTAAACGATTTCCTCCTGGGCGTTGGGATCCATCCTACTGGGAAAAGCTAAAAGACCGGTAGAGTAAATTACATCCGGGAAAATGTTTATGCAGCACACTCGGCTCGCTCGCTTTCTGTCCCGCAAACGAGTGATTATTCATCTACTCTTAACCTCTGAGAAAGAGGGGGGGTGATGGAGAGAGGGAGATTCTTTCCATCATTAGCCTTTGGAAGGGGCGGCTGCTGGCATAGTTTACTTTCTTTGTCACATTTTGAGCTTCCAATTTGGCAGTGCTGAAGTTATTTGGAGAGCACTCTGCAAAATATTGAGTCTACTCTGTTAAATAGCACTGGTTACACTGGGAAAGAGGGTAATTGGGCACACAAACACACACGCACACACACACACACACACACACACACACACACACACACACCCTTATTCAATGTTCAGCCCACCCTGTTTAATCTGAGTGTTCACCTCCGAGGTAAAGTCATAGAAACATCGTGTTCCTTACCTTTATTACAAATACAGTGTAGACCGTCTATGGATGTTATCAAATCTGATGATTAAAAAATATGTCTGTTAAAACTAAGACCTCCAAAATAAAAGGCTGATGAGAACTCATCCCAGCTCACTGTGCTCATACAGAGAACACATGAAGGTCCACCAGTTGTGGTTTTGGAGGAGCTTCATCAAGTCCTTCCTACGCCTCCTAAATATCACCTCCCAGCTTGTTATTAAATCAAGTTAAGTTAAACATAGTGAGCTTAAATATGATTTGAATGGTCGTAGAAGTGCTTGTCATAAAAACATCAACATAACATTAGATAGTGACTCTTTAAGATGCAGCTATGATCTAAATTCAGTGCTCAGACTACATTTATGAGACGTTTACAGGTCCAGTCGTGAACGTCTTGAAGTCCTTGTAGGCTCACCAGGCCTGGCTCCATTCATTTCAGACATGTTTGACTTTTACTATTTAGAATCTGGATGATTACATCAGCACTTTTTTCAACAAGGTAACGGTAGCCAATGAGAGAGACATTCCAAAGCAGCTGACGGAGCTGTCACGGTAAAAAATCTAGTCCTTGAGGCTAACGCTACCTAGCATGCTGCTGTCGACAGAAACTGTATCCACCTCCAGTTCTCACTGAAGAATAGACAACCTGTGTTCACTGTGTCAACTATTTTATCTCATATGTGTGTGTGTGTATATGTATTGTCCCCTTACTAAAAAGCATTAGCAAGTTGTTGCACTTAGTGACATGATAATCTCAATACTATCCTGCAGTGTGTGATTCATTGATATTGTAGTGTTTGTACGTTTGTGATAAGAGGGGAGGACGTTTCTGAAATGCCTCTTTATGTGTGTCTTTCTGTGTGTATGATTAGATTGACAGATTCTTCTCCGTTGGACCTCTGGTGTCTGAACAGCTCCTCTCACCTATGTAACGTCTCTCTGCCTCCAGTTCCCCTAAACATAAAGCCGTCAGTCATACATGAAGAGATGTATCAGTGTCTCCATGTCAGATCCAAACACTGTGGTTACGAATATGTTGGAAGAAGCGGTTATTGTCTTCTCTGATGTTTTCAAAAGGGTCGATTTAGGACATTTACTGTCTCTGAACACTTCCAAATGTGATTATTGATTTCTATAAACCCATCTTATAATATATCACATTTAACAGTTTTGAGTTATTATCACTGGCAGAACTAAAAAACAAAACAACTAATGGAGAGCAGAAATATTTCCAAGTGACAAACAGATTTAATACAGCTTTTTCACCCCCAGCTTTTTCCCATTCGACTGTCAGACATACATGAAGTAAATTCTGAAACATCAAAGTAAAATGGTGAACGGATTAAAGCACAATGTGACACTGATGTTGCAGACGTAGATGGAATGGTCTGATGCTAAATTGGATTTAGCGTTTTGAATCAGGAACCATATTAAGCCTCCAGTACATCTTTAAAGAGCTCCACCTGCAGGCTCGGCATTTTGAATCTCCTCATGTCCCATTTTACATTTCACTTTAAGTTTAATAGCAGTAAGGTGTGGAAGCCAAAGCTGCCACCGTTGCTGATCATGTCCTGAGCAGGATTCAAATGCCTCATCTCATATTTATATATGTCAGTTATGACCTTAATTTGTTATCCCTTAGATAACAGATGATGATTTGAAGTAAAGGGAATTGTAATCTAACTATAACCAGGTTTAAAAAAAACAAGCAACAGTTTCTCAGTTCCAGCTAGGAGGACAAACTGTGTCCCAAAATGTGTTCGTACACAAACATTTGTTCAATTGGTTGTGTTTTGATAATGCTTGAAAGTATAATGTGTAAGATTTCCACATTAAAATGTCTAAAAAAGATGACGCCAAAGTTGGAGGCTTAAGTTATGCATAATATTCAAACCTCTATCTTTTGGTTTCCTGTCGCTATAACTTCCAGCAGAGAGTTCAACATTCACTGAACATGATTAAAACAGAACATGAATAAAACATAACGTATGGATGAACATTTCTGACTGAGTTATATCAGATGGATTTTCATTGGCAGTGTGGTTGTTCAACAATAAAGACAACAACTCCCATAATCCCATGCTACTGCTTTTTCCATCCTTGTTGTGAATCTAAATTTAATCCCACAGAATTATAATATAAATTAATACATATGTGACTAAAACATGAACAGCTACACAATGCTAGATAATATTTTAACGACAGATCCTAAAAACGTGGAGGCCTCAGATGATAAGTCAGAACAATCTCAGTTCTGTTGTATGTTTTGTGATTCTTTATTGATATTCAACAACACTATTGATTGTTAATTAATAGTTTACTTGGGTCGCAGCTATCACCAGTGCAGAGGCATAAAATTCAAAACGAGCGAACAGATCCTGATTCAGTGTTCACAGCAGAAACAGACTCATCTATACATGTAACACCAACAGGTCAAAAAATTAAATAGATAATATTCATATTAACTAACTAACATTTAAAAGATCAGGAAAGAAACTGATAGAATGACCCACAGAGCTGGAGATGGTTGATGAATAAAGTAACTTTAACCTATGAGTGTTTTTTCTTGAATGAGGTCACATGGACCGGCTGAACCTCCTGTTTGTCCCACAGCCTTTACAAAAGCATTTCTTTTTCACATTTTACAGTTAGTTTTGATTTTGGCAGAGTCTGTGAACGCAGCATAAACCAGCGTCTTCCCTCTGTCCGCCCATCCTGTTAACTCATCCCACCAGGCTCTAGGTGTTGGGTCACTCACTGTAAGGAGGAGGGAGGGAGAGAATGATGGATTGACGCAAGGGAGGAAGGAGGGACGGAGGGGCAGGTGGGAGTCGTGGGAACTGGAAGGCATGACTTTGTTTTTGTTTTCTTTTCGCAGCTCATTCACACATCATGTCTTCAGATGCAGGCAGAAGCAATTTGTCCGGTCTGTCTTCCCCTCTCCGTCCTCCCTTCCTCCTCCCTCGGCCCTTGAGTCGTTCTCCAACTGGGTCCAGTTTTGCCCATGCCGTGTCAGGGTGCCTGTTTGCATGGTTATAGCTACGTCTGTTCTGATGTGTGTGTGTGTTTGTTATACACACACACACACACTCAGCAGCCTCAGGACCTTGACCAATTCCCAGTGGAAAAGCGTGGCGTCTCTCTCAGTCAGGACATCTGGAAGTGGGCATTTTGCAGTCAGCAGCCGCTGCACTGACTTGATTATATTATCTGGTATGATGTGTGTGTGTGTGTGTGTGTGTGTGTGTGTGTGTGTGTGTGTGTGTGTGTGTGTGTGTGTGTGTGTGTGTGTTTGTCTGATGTGTGGTTGTGTGTGCATACAAACAGAAAAAGTTGACTCATATACACACTTACTAGGTGAAAACTAATAACTTGTGTGTTCATGTCACTGCCAAGTTCTGTGAGTGCTGTACGTGCGGATGAAGAATGCTTCTTGAGCTGTGTGTGTATGTGTGTGTGAGTTTGTGTGTGTATGTGTGTGTGAGTTTGTGTGTGTGTATGAGTGTGTGTGTGAGTGAAGGGGTCAAGTGGTGATTGCTGATGTTGTCTGCTTTAAACACATGTTTAGCCAGGGCCCACTCAAACGTTTGGCAACCATTAGACAACTTCCTCTCTATCTTCCGGAGTCAGCCCTCTATGGATTTGTGTGTGTGTGTGTGTGTGTGTGTGTGTGTGTGTGTGTGTGTGTGTGTGTGTGTGTGTGTGTGTTTGTGTGCGTTTGTTGTGGCATTTGCAGGTGTGGACACAAGTTGGAATGTGAACAAAACTGTTTTTAGAAGAACTTTTAACATGCAGCGATGTGAAACGTTTAAGTTATATGCACTCCAATATCTTCTCTCCACACACACACACACACACACACAACCTTACGAATCCGGGTCCAGACATCTCTCACAGAGCTTTGTTTTGCCACAGGATCAGTACAACTGTGAACTTTACATGCAACTGTGGCCCCTGAGCTGCTCTCACACACAAACACACACACATTCATGCACAGACACCTAAGGGCCTCGCTCGGTCATCAGGAAATGAAAGGATCATTTAGCTTAGAAAGAGATGAGAAGATTGAGGAAGAGAAGAGGTGGACGAAGAGGAGTGTCTGTAGTTGGATGCAGATTCCTGCGATGGAGATTCACCAAAAAGAAAACACGACGGATGAGAGAAAAACATTGTCCTCAGCTTATTTCTGTTCTCAGCCTTTACGCTTAGCACATGTAGACACACACACATACACACACACACACACACACACTCACATAAGAGGCAGACAGTATTTTTGATAATTGAAAGGCAAAAATAAAAAAAATGATAATGACTGAAGGGCACCAGAGAGAAACCGGGCAGCTCTGGTTTGTGTTGTGTAACTGAGGCTTAGATTGTTTCATCCTCTGTCAGCTGTAGTGGACAGCAGACAGAGGATGCTAACAAGTCAGGAGGGGTGACGATGTCATGTTATGAAGGGCCTGATGTTTATTTACTCATCTCAAAGTGTTTTTTTATTTAACATGGACACCAAAACAGGTGCAAAAATATAAACAAGTAACCTTAAATAAGTGTTTCAAGAGGTTTTGTGTTTTCTGAGAGACAAAATCATTTGTTTAAAAAAAAAGATCAATTAAAACTTCTTTTTCTCAACTTGTCTGTGGTATAAGTAAAGCTCCAAAGACATCTGACCCTACATTCCCCTCATTTGTCTCTATTATTATTATTGTCATTATTGTTACCCCTGCCTGTTACATTTCCATGTGTTTTAAACTCACTGGCTTGATTGTTATTAATTTGTAGTCTCCAGGCCCAAGCTGAGATAACATTGTTGACTTCATCATGTAATTTATAAACCACCCAGTAGACAGCAAATATTTTGTCCTGAGATTATCCAGAACCAGTAATTTAGTCAGAATTCCAACCATTTGTGCAAAGTAACACATGCAATGCATAAAGCTTTGCACGTCCCTGATAAGAGTACTTTTGACAGACAGCATTCAGATAGAACTGCTCACTAACACAGACCTCTGCTAGTGCTAATTAACAAATCATGTCTGACCTGGATATGTAACAGAGTGCTGTTCTAGCAGTTACGACGACTTTGACCTGATCAGATGCCATTCTTGATTCCTTTCAGTCTTAAAGGTAGGGTTGGAATCCATTCAAGAAGCATTTTAGTTATATTTTTCTTTCTTTGCTCCAACAAAAAAAAGAGCCGTAAATCTGCTGTTTGTGGCTGTGATATGTCTGTTATATTCCCATTGGCCCACATGCTCAAGTCTATCGCATAATCTTAGCTTCTAATCGCCTACTTATGGTGATTGATTATCTATATTCATCTAGCCTGTTCTCTTTGTTGCTTGTGCTGAAGTGAACACGCTCTAAAGTAGGGTTAGCCATCGAGAACCGGTTCCAAATTGGTTCCTGAATAAATATCACTCACTCTCAAGTTAAGTTTCAGTTTGCATGGTGGAGGCATGCAGCCTCTGTAGTTTCTGCCTCACAGGTTGGATGGTTACCTCGAGCTGGACCACAGCAAGCGGCGCTCAAGAGTGTAGCTTAATGCCCTGAATAATGCCGAGTCGGCACAGTGCAACACCTGTGCCAAACTTATTTTGTGCAAGGAAAGACATGGTATGGTTTACATGGAACGGTTGTTCTTCTGATCGGTTTAAGAAAAGGTTAATGCTACCCCTCTGCAACCCAATGACATTTCATTGATTTTGGACCTTTTTGGACATTTAGGTATGCAAACATAGGAGTATAGCTAAGCTAGCTAGCATGCTGATGGCTACTCACCACCCTGACCTAAAGTAATGATAACGCTAGCTTATGTTTGTGTTTGTGTTTGCAGGGATCTGATCAGTTCTAGTCGGTTGTTGTGAGTTTATGAAAGAGTCATTCATAATGAGTGATGCATTCTTTATACAGAATGACTTTTATGAAGGTTTTTAAAAATACCTTTTTTTCTTCTATGAAATAAACATGTGGCTTGTTTTCACCCTGACCCTCAAAGAACCGCAATCAAGAATTGACAAGAACCGGAACCGGAAAGCAGAATCAGAATCAGACTCGTTTAAACCCAAACGATGCACGACCCTACTCTAAAGCCCATTTCATCCCAAAATTCATTATGGGACAAACTTTTTTTCACAACATTACAGGAAGAAGTTGCAGAGGTGTGAACTGGTCTGCAGCTCGACTCCAGCTGGCCGATGATGTTGCCTGTGACTCTGCTGTGAGTCAGGTCACCTGTCAAATGATGCTCCTGAAGTTCTAAAGCCAAACTGGAGACATCATTAGCCAACCTGAGTTCACACTGCTGCATCTTTTCCTCATCATTCTAAAAGGCTTTTTCATTGTGAGTCCTTGGTCTGAACTAGGCTTCAGGAGCATCATCTCTTTCAACAGCCAATCAGCATGTCATGGTGAAAATGGAATAGTTTGAATGGAGGAAAGAGACGATGCAAGCCTTCAAATTTTAATTTACTGCAAAACTGGCAACATCACTGTTAACCTTTGCCTCTGCTCCCTCTGCTACATTCACCACACACACCTTTTGTTGTCATCATTTCATGAGTAGTAGAAATGCAGCTGCTCAGTAATACACAACATTCAGCTACAGAAAAGCCTGAAAGCTTGTCTCGTCACAAATCTGTGGTTTGATCTGGGCTTAAGAGCCACTACTGACCATTTAATCCATTAGTCTTGTAAACAAAATGTCTATATCAGCTCAATAATTAAATGGTGTTTGTGCTGCCGTGGTTTAAAAGGTGAATCAGTGAACTGCAGTCAGGCAACACTGTGCTGTGCACAGAGCACAGAGGGGACGGGGACACATCCCATCGGGCATCAGAGCCACATGTGTCTCTGCTAACGTTGCCCACACACACCTGGTGTTGATCGTGTGTGTGTGTGTGTCTGTGTGAGTGTGCATGCATACCTTTTCATGCCCTGTTTAGCCCATCACTGTGTGAAGCAGTGCCAAGTGTAAGGAAGTTTATTTGTCACACTTGCAGTGGCCTGGTACGAAGCAGAGGAGGCTGCACACATTATTCATGTGTGAAACTGCAGAGACATGGCTGGAGGTGTGTGTGTGTGTGTGTGTGTGTGTGTGTGTGTGTGTGTGTGTGTGTGTGTGTGTGTGTGTGTGTGTGTGTGTACGTGTTTATGAGTGTGTGTCTTCCTATTTACATACAGCATGTGTTTGAGTGTTTGCTCTTCCGTGACTCAGTTCCTTCATGTTTGTGTTTATCCTTTAGCCTACATCTTTGTACTTCACACACGCGTGAAAAGCAGTGTGCGCTTGTACTCATCTGTGTGTGATTGTGTGTTTGCAGCCATAAACGTGTGTGTCCATGTGTTCTGTGTTTACACAGAGACACCATGTGTCTGACATTTTTATGCTTACGTGATGTTTATGCATGCATGTGTTTACGCTTCTCCTGACATGTGTGAATGCGTGTGCATCTTTGTGCACCTGTGTGTGTGTGTGTGTGTGTGTGTGTGTGTGTGTGTGTGTGTGTGTGTGTGTGTGTGTCTGTGTGTGTGTGTGTGTGTGTGTGTGTGTGTGTGTGTCTGTGTGAGTGTGTGTGTGTGAGCCCCAGGTGTGCCAGTCTAGCAGCTCAACATTAGCTCTATAACCAAGCTAGTTTGACACCTTCATATCCAGACTAGCGTTCAGCTGCTGGCTCTGGCACATCCAGGACCAGCTCGACCCCGTGTGAACGCTCTGTCGCCTCCACTCATGCTCACTTAGGTGTGTGTGTGTGTGTGTGTGTGTGTGTGTGTGTGTGTGTAATGGATTTTTGATGTTTGTGTCTGTGCACACACCTTTTTCATGCAGCTTATTTGATTCCTGTCATCTCTGTGCATCCAGTCTGCTTCTGTAAGTGGTTCTGCAGCCACGAGTGTGTATTTTTGACACCTCCTCCACCTTTGTGTGTGTCACAGAGAGAGCATGTACATATATGCTTGTTTTACATTAGTGTGTGAGCTCTACATACACACATTTGCTTTTGTGTGTATGCAGCACTTCCCTGTGCAGTCTACTGTGTTGGCAGGTCTGTGTGATGGTGTGTCACCTTCATAGACACCCATTCAGCAATGGCTTCTAATCTGCCTCAACAGCACTGTGTGTGTGTGGCTGTGTGTGTGTGTCTGTGCATGTGTGTGTGAGCAAGCCGTGGCCTATATGTGCCAATGGAACATTTCACTGCAAACAAGAATCAGACACAGACTGAATGCACACTCCATAACAGCAATACACACACACACAGTGTGTTTCTTCTTTTTGCACTTCTATTTGATTAAAGGTTCTTTGTCAAGAGGCAGACACACACATAAACACACACATATATAAACACACACATGCTGCTGGCGATCATTAGAGTGTAAGGAGTGCCTCCAGGCAGCGAGGGGCCTTTTGGATGAAACCTTTCTTTTTCTCACTCTCATTATTTCCTTGGTTTCATTTTTCCTCCCATCATCCCCAGCGGCTGCAGGAGTGCCACTTAGCCAGTGTGGTCACATATAGGAGAGGCATGTGTGTCATCATTCAGCTGAAATCGATTAGAACCCCCTTGAATGCATCGCAGGGTGAAGCAACATTAATCATTTTTAGATATGTGAAATTCAGGTTTAACAGAAAATGCAGACAAGGTGGGCGATGCAGGTTTTATTTAGAATTATTTTATATGGGGTTACTTCTTTACATAACTGAGAACAGTCTGTCCACATATCCTAAAAAAATGTTTTAAGAGGGCCCAAAGGTGAGCATCTCATAACTGGTTTCTTCAATTTGCTTTCTTTTTTTTCATTTTTAGCCACAACTGGCTAAAACTTAGGCCGTTCTCATGTCACTTTGCTAACATTCTCCTTTGATAGGGCTTATGGTTTATCTACATCAGCATGATTCGAGTTTTTCTAGTAGCGTTTTCCAGTAGAGTTTTTCATGTTGCATCAGATCCATGACAGCTACAGTCATGCAGACCAGTTCACCCCCAAAAAATCATGACGAGACAAACCTGTATTACAATGTTTTAGTGATGTGAACTTGCAACATATTTGGTGACTTTTTCAACTGAAATTACATTTGTGTTACTACAGAAAGAGAAAAGTACTTAGTAAAGGTGCCTGGAAACAAATCCCAGGTGATATACTGGTACTTGTATCAATTAAAAAGTAAATGGTACCCAACATAGTGTGAACTGACCCATTAAGCACGGATCACACCGGCTCAGCTTGTCAAACCACCAGTGACTGGTTATGGACTGTAAGGCATTTGTTTCAGCAGCCAATCAGCAGCTCATAGTTAAGTCAGCTGATCTCAGCCATCAAAATGCAGAGTTTTGGATGAAGGACAGTGAGGAAGACCTCATCAAATTCTCAGAAGACACAAGTCTTAAAACTTGAATCACCTCTAAACTGATTACCTTTCCTTCTGCTCTGCTCACATTCACCCTCACTGTCTACTACTCACTGTAGCCCCATTATGAAGACGTCATGGGTTGTTAGTTTGTTCTATCTCTGTGACACCTGTGGATTTAGTAACAGCGCTTAAACAAACATCTGTGTGAACGGAGTGTCCGACGTTGCAGAACGGGTGTGATGCTGTAGTAATATGTTCAGGTGTGTCCCCGGGGGATTTAATGATGCGGAAGCAACAGGAAGTCCATTATTTGAAGGACAAGCACAGAAAATGACGCTAAACTGGGGAGCTAGTGAAATATATCAGCTTTGTGCTCGCTGTTGCTTCGTACATCTTAACGTTGTGGAACGCCGGAATAACTGTGAACAAATACACGAGGTGTCGTGTCTCATTCCTCTAAACACACACTCACTTGGTTCACACCTTTTAACCTTTTAAATTTTCACGTGGACGTGGAGACGTAGTGCAGATTAAACTTAAAGTATTAGTCATCACCCCTCGTTGCTCAGGAACACCTCTGTGTGCTCAACTAAAATAATTGCAGTCTAGTAAACATTTAAGCAAAAATACGTTTGTTGGATGTTTTTCACTGACAGTTTTGGAATCATTTTACCATCTAGAGTGTGCAGCAGTATGGACACAATGATGCAGCAGTATGGACACAATGATGCAGCAGTATGGACACAATGATGCAGCAGTATGGACACAATGATGCAGCAGTATAGACACAATGATGCAGCAGTATGGACACAATGATGCAGCAGTATGGACACAATGATGCGGCAGTACGGACACAATGATGCGGCAGTACGGACACAATGATGCGGCAGTACGGACACAATGATGCGGCAGTACGGACACAATGATGCGGCAGTACGGACACAATGATGCGGCAGTACGGACACAATGATGCGGCAGTACGGACACAATGATGCGGCAGTACGGACACAATGATGCAGCAGTATGGACACAATGATGCAGCAGTATAGACACAATGATGCGGCAGTATGGACACAATGATGCAGCAGTGTAGACACAATGATTCAGCAGTATAGACACAATGATTCAGCAGTGTGGACACAATGATTCAGCAGTATAGACACAATGATTCAGCAGTGTGGACACAATGATTCAGCAGTATAGACACAATGATTCAGCAGTATAGACACAATGATTCAGCAGTGTGGACACAATGATTCAGCAGTATAGACACAATGATTCAGCAGTGTGGACACAATGATTCAGCAGTATAGACACAATGATTCAGCAGTATAGACACAATGATTCAGCAGTGTGGACACAATGATTCAGCAGTGTGGACACAATGATTCATCACTTCCCTCTAGACAGGACTGGTGTTCATTCATTAATTCTAACCGGATCTGGATATTTTACTGTTATTGTTTACCAAAAATGAGAGCAGGTTTTCTAAAAATTCCATATTTGCAGTATTTTTGTGTTGTTTTCTTGGTGATATTGAAAAATGGGACTAAATCATAAAAGAGCAACAAATTCACTAGGAATACTAGAAGGAATGCATAGAAGCTTGATGTTGGCCTCAGATCAGACTGGTGGTCTGACTTCTTCTATGTGGTAAATAGTAGGAAGTGGCTCTGAATGAAATCCTGTAGAGTGGGATGCTCTATTATTGTCAAATCTTGTATTGTGTGTAAGTTTGAGATTAAAGAGAAGATCATCTCTAGAGGTTCTGGTTATGTGTGTGAGGAAACCTGATTAGATAATTGGTTCCGACTAACTCCACTAATGTGAGCCCGACTTAAGTAACCAACAAATATACGGTAGACAGTGAAAAACAGAAAGAAAGTACAGCCTTAGACTTTTAATGTTATACTGAACCTGTACTGTGATTAAACAGTTATTAATGTAAATATGCAGTATTGACGCAAATGTTTATTTACTCTGGAACTTAATTCACATCTGTAAATAGGTCTGGCTACAGATTAATAGGATTTTAAGGTGAACACCATATGAAACCAGACTAATGAAACCGCTGTGGGGTCAGATATTCTTTAAGGGTGGCATGGTGGGAGGGAGCGTTGGCCTTTTTCCTTCTCTTCAGTGAAGCAGGCATAAGGCAAACTGACCTCTTTATGACCAAACCTTATTGTTCATGTGACCCTGCTTGTGTGAATACACTGCTCACTGTGTGTGTGTGTGTGTGTGTGTGTGTGTGTGTGTGTGTGTGTGTGTGTGTGTCAGTCACATTTTAGTGGTATAAAAAGCCAGTCTGTGGGGTCAGTCATTCGCTCCACCTTACACCCGCAGTAGACATTGAGTCTGACACACACCACCCTTTCACTGTCCCTCAGCAGATGACATATGGAGCATGACTAATGGGTTCATAAAGACACACATACACACGCTGTAGATACATTTTTGTCCAGCAGCCACCATTGTGTTAATGGTGTTAGCCCAAAAAGGCACTTTTTTTTCCAACAGATGCTCCTCTGTGCTTCCAGACCCTCATTTGACCCAAATACTGTGTCAAATGTAACACAGACACACTTATTCACACATGCTGTCTCATATCTGTGGCAATACGCTGTATGTGAACCCAAGTCAAATAAAAGTAAGATGAATATGTACACATAAATATGTATTTATTATTATATTATCATACACACCCCAACATTCAAAAGTTTAAAATCACCTGCCAACAAAACTTTGATTCAGTTCAAACTTCATTTTATATGAAGCAAAAAAAATACTTTTGTTAGATGGAAAATAAAACAAGACAAATCCACCTC
>CM075192.1:5036407-5051407 GCA_037577475.1 Chaunax sp. Z400 | reverse complement strand
CACTTGGCCAGATTGAAAGTGTGTCTCATGCACGGGCTGTTGGAAGTCTGTCTCATGCACGGTGGCATTAAATTAGTTATAGCATCGGGGGGAATGCTGGAATACATGTGCATGTAAGCAAACTTACACACTCACAAGTAGAGACATGCATGAAAACACAGCTCCCAGGTAACGGGGCTCACTATCCCGAAATGAAACGATTCCCAGCCTCCGTCTGTCATGTAACCCAGCACTGACATGAGTTCCTGTTGTACTCGCCCCCTCTTTCCCCTCCATCTCAAGGATAGTGAGTAATTAGAAGCAGATGGAGCTGAGGCGAATGCAGTCACTGTTATTTTAGACCTCTGCACAGCTACATTTGTGCCCTCTCTTGTCCTCCCAGGCCTGTGTTCCATATTCAGACACTAATTCCTGACGTTAACAACACTGCAGCGTTAACATGTGAATATGTTCCAGTGATTGCTACAAGGTGAGGCACTTCTTGTTTTCAAGACACACTAAACACAGGGGCTGCAGTATGTAGTGACTGTTGTATCGGCGATGATTACATCATGGGAAATGGAAATAGTTGCGTTCATTACGTCACATCTGGTGTTCAGGCCCACTTCCTATTCTGACATCAAAGGTTCCCAAAAAAACCGCTGACACTCTGTTAGCTTCTCATTTCCTTCAGCGCTGAGATTAGGATCAAAGGAGTTTATAATTTGATTCCAGGTCAGCACTTAATACCAACGTTACCCTCCTCATCATCATCGTGACATTCTTCTTTTCTCCACACCTACCAGCTAACCTCCCTACGTCTACTTTAGTGACGATGGTTGCTATTCATAGCTGCTTAAAATGTATTCAATTACAACAGCATTTAGTATCAGGTTTATCTTTGAAATGCTAAAGATACTTAACAAGCAACTGAACTCTGCAGCTCCCAAAACAATGCTGTGTGCTGGACTAAATGCACACGTTGGTTTATAAAGCAGCTCCAGGAATCCCTCCGTTTCACACAAACGAAGGCGTTCTACTAGGAGACGGCAGTTCACATCCTGCTTCTGGTCTTTGGTTCGTGCTGTGTTCATATCAGACGAACTGCACCAGACTTTGTTTTGAAGTGGACTGAAACCCATCTGTTCGGGGGTCTCAGTCCCCTGGTTTGGTGCCCACCAGGGTTCAGATGGCAGTGTTCACACTAACAGAGCAATCATACCCGAGTTTGTTTTAATCAAACTAAACTTTCCGAGTGTGAACACTCCCTCTGTTCCCGTCACATTAGGCCGACCTCCTGCAGCTACTACTGTCCTGAAGTGTCTTATTGTCAGCTGCTCTCTTTCATTTCTTTTTACCTCAACTCATTCATTTCTCCTTCACCAAACAGTGAAGATGTTTGCAGGCGTCACATTGTTCCATTTGTGATTCGTTTGTTCCTCATTCAGCCGATCACTGGCGTGCAAAGCCCACCCACCCCGCTCAAAACATTTAGCGAGCAGCATTTTAGTCATGTTTCCTTTTTTCCAATAAGTGGGATGTGAATTTGTGCCCGGCTCCCAGATAATGACACATATTGTTGGTGACATTAATGCTGGATCAAAGGGGCCGGCTGCTTCGTGACATTTCAGCCGGGGTAAACAAACACAGACGGCCCTGTTACTGAGCAAACGGCGAGGGATGACTGCTCCCACCGTTCCCTCGACGCCCAGCTAAACAGCATCAGCAAGAGTAAAAGGACAACAACAGGAAAAGAAACCAGTCTCATTTAGTTTGTGTGTGTGGGCCTTCCACTTTAGGTTACACTACTTCCAGCTCATCTCCTTTTACAAGGCGAGGCCATTACATAATTACCCACTGTCAATTAGATCACATCCTGCGTGGCACTGCAGGCTGAGGCCATGTTAATTAATCATAGGTCCCCAGAGGTAGCTCCCTCTGGCTGATGTCACGGCCACTACGGCTATAGTTGGCTAGAATCATGGAAAACACCTGCCTGTCACCAGGGAGGGAATTCCTCACATTATGTTTGATATAAAGTCATTTGTTTAGTTTTCTACTGTAGCTTTTTGATAGCCTGAATCTTTTTTCCCCTCTGATTTATGTGATAGATGAAAGCGTATAATTTAGTTTATGCTAAGCCATATATTTTTATTTCATTAATATGTGGATTTATACCTTTACACTTTGTTGATCTCCAGAAACATCTGAAAATCCTGCTTGTTTTTTCCTTTGAGGAATCCAGAATATGTTACCAGATGATTTACAAGAAATGCATGAAATTGGTTGGAGGATTAAGAGTCTGAATCTTCAGTTTAGATACAGAGATTCAGAATGTAGTCTATTTTCCAGATCAGTTTAAAGGAGAACCCCACAGAAATGTGGGCTCTGTCTAAAGACTAGGATTTAGAAAATAAAAAACAATTTTAAAAAAACCTGTGTCTGTGGAGAAAGAAGTGAGACTACAGATCTGTGGAGCTTCTCCTAAATAATGCTTGAGTCTTGCATTTTGGGAAATGCATGCGCTAGATTTGACCAGTGTTGTGTGAAATAAAAGGAAAAGATCTCTTTCTTCTATCCAGCCTGGAGGTTATGTTTTCACCAGCATCTTTTTGTTTGTTTGTTTCTGTCTTAATGTTTGTTTTTCAGCAGGATTACAAAAAAAATACCTGATGGATTTTCATGAAACTCGGTCGGAGGGTTGAGCAGGAAGGACTCAATAAATGTTATCATCGCTCCAGATAAAGGTGCCGATATAGGATTTTTTTCAGATTCTTTATCTTTATCTATCTACTGGATTTTCATGACACCTGTTAGGTTTAGTTAATAACTGGACTTTGAATTTAATTCAAAGGGATTGTTGGGCTTTGGTGGAGGAATGAAGTATACTGAGTACCCTTCTAGTTTATACTTTTTTATACTTTATAATTGCCCACCATGATTCTGACCATGTCATGGAACAAAAGGTTACACAAGTGTTATAGTTCAATGCTAAATGTGAGGAGTTCAAATAAATACTGCCCAGTATTCCTAACAGAAACAGCATCCACTCACGCTTTAGTCCGCTGTAATGTGACACATAACACAAAAAAGTCTTAACTTTAAAAGGTGAACTGCGATCAGCCGTGTTACTGTCTGCAGGAGGACATCGTCTCTGCTGACACCAAAGCATTTTCTTCAGCTGAGCAGTCGGCCGTTGGTTTGCTAGTGCTAGCTCACAGCGCTCCTCTTTGCTAAAGGTCGTCACTGGGTGTATCATGCATTCACAGGCATGTAACCTTCGTTTTACAGCTAGGTATTAAGCTTTTAAAATGCAGAATGGGACAAACACTTCCCTCACCCCGAGTGTGAACCGTCAACTCTTAATCCTACAGTCATCTGTAAATGTTACGTTCATGTCTGTGTGCAGTGATGCCGACGCGGTGCTGCATGTAGTTTTGATTAATCTCCTCTGTGTGTGTGTGTGTGTGTGTGTCTGTGTGCATGTGTGTGTGTGTTGTCATAATCTCCCAGTGCCATGATCAAAGCAGGTAGGCCTGTGGTCACACACACACGACAGACAAACATTCCTCCAAACGGTTGTTACATGCCAGAGTCAAATTAGTCCATGGGCTTTTTAAGTGGCACAAAAGGTTCAAATTAGAGACAGGACTTTGAAGCCGTACAGTTTGTAGGGATAGTCTGTAGCCCCTCGTGGTTTTGGCCTCCATATCATTCCCTCAGAAAGAACATGTTCACATCAAAGGTTAACCGGGGCATGTGTACTGTAACTTGTCACCAGTGTAGCCCTGATTTCCAAACAGCAGGGAATTGGGACAGAATGGTATGTGGGCCGGGAAGAGGCACAGTATGTAATTACATCGGGATCTGTGGGTCGCTCTCAAGCCCTCTGACTGCACATTATGGATGCACATTGGTAATTTGATGAAAACGTAGATTATTGTAGATTATGTCCATGCAGGAAGAACTCACCTAGAGAATATCCCTATAATGGTGCCTGATAAGAGGCAGGCCTGCTGTCCTCAGTGTGAGTTTATCAGTCATACATTCAGTCTTTACTCCTAACAGGCCTCCAGATTGTCTGGAACCATGGAGGAAGTTATTTAGGCCTGAAACTTCTGAATATGTTCGCTGTTGATTTCTCAACATCAGTTTGAATGTGACCCAATGTCTAAAGTATGAAAACCAACAACAGGCACATCGATTGTTTGAAATTGCTTTATCCCATGTCGTATGTCATGCCAACTCAGCGTGGGATGTCATATGAAAGAGTAGAGGTTTTTATCTTTGTGTTCCATGACGTTGACCAATAGGAGCAAAGAACACTTTTCTGAGCAGAAGAATGATGTCGAGGAAGTGGAACAGTGAAGGTTCTCTTTAGCACCTCTTTCCTTATTAACTGTCTACAGTCATGGGAGATGGTGAGGTATGATTGATCAGTGTACAACAGGTATTCTCCAGCTCCCCTCAACTTTATTGAGCAGCTTTTGCTTCTCCAGGCATTAGTCAAACCTGACAAAAGGTTTCTGTGAGATCAAAATATTCCAGCAGCTGCAAGTGCAGTTTGATTTTTAACTTCAGTTTGCTCTTTGGTCCAGAAACTACTAAAGGTTTTTGTTGATGTGAGTTCTGCCATGTTCATGATATTGTTGACGGCTCCTCTGTAATAAAAACACACAGGAAACTATCACATATTTAACCATTTAGAGACACACTGAGGCCAATTCATGTGTCACATGTAGCCTATCCACCAGTAAATCTAAACATGCTCATGGCAGACAGGAGTTTTAACTTTTCTTCCTTAATCAAATTATACTGATGTCCACTGATAAGCAGCAATGTCAAAGGACTAGGAAGGAGGAGAACCCCAATTCAAAGGCACACTACATAGAGGTTTTAGATCTGAAAAGGAAAACTCATCTGACACCCTAAAAACCTCTGAACATATCTGTCACCAGCGTTATTCAACTGAGATCTGCATTACAGCTCAAATCTGAATGATGAATGGTCACTTATTAAAAAAGTGACAAATATATTTATTTATTTTTTAAAAAACGTTTGCAAGCTAAAACCAAACACACAGTCTGTCTACACCATGTGTTGTGCGTTGGTGTCTAAGCTGTACAGGGATGCTCTACAGCATATGGAGCCTTTGGGTGCTGCATAGAATCATGGGGACTCTGCTGCAGTTAGAGCTAATAGCATGGAAATGTCAGCTATGCTTCATTGTTTAGAAGGCTAAGATGAGACAGGAGGAGAGGATCAGGTGATTCTGGCAGTGAGTGTGAACAAACAACTAACGAGAGCACTCGGAGAGCGCAAACCTCCGCCAAGGCCCGACAATCATCTGGATCATCACCAAAATGTAATCAGCTCTACGATGTGTTTGGGTCCATCTTAGGTGAAGATTTCATGCAAATCCATCAATTAGTTTTTGTGTAATCCTGCTAACAAACAGACAAACAAACCGAATCTTTCACTTAACCTCCTTGGTGAAGGTAAAAAAAACAAAAATCTATCCTCTTACCCCACCAATAGTAGAGTCTGTTGGGTTTGGGTTTAAAATAATTCTGCTTCTTGTGGCCCCCATAATTTGAACTTTTATTCTCTCCTCTGTTGTATTACAGTCTCACTGAACAGTAAAGAGCAGCAGGAAAGACGAGGTGTTTAGTGGGCCCTGAACCAGAACTAGATTAATGATGATGTCCAAGAAAGTTGAGAGTTCAGGTTTTTTCCCCTGCATCTTCTGAACCATATTTATGTTAGATATGAGTAATAAAACAATTAATTCATCATATTCATTACCTGCAGATTTAGGATGAATAGTTTGAATCATGCTCTAAACATTTTCACCCCATATGTAGGCAGCCCTGTGTGGCTTCACCTGTTTCACATGTGTGTCTTTCTGTTTGTGTGTGATGGTGTTTTCTCCATCCTCACCTTTACTGACACTTGTGTGCCTCCTCAGTGGCTATGTGAAGTGACAGGCCACAACCTGGGGCAGCCGGCAGGAGCTGGCGCGCCACAAAAGAGCAGCACACCTCCGTGATAACACACACCCACATGTGCACACGCACATACACAAAACACACACACACACACACACCTCGGGCCATTCCCCAGTCTTAATTCCTAAACGCATTTGCTCCAGTTCCTGCCGTGACGCTGCAGGGGAGACTGCTGGGGGATAGAGGAGGGGCAGGATGCATGGAGGACTAGCTCTTCACACACTATTAACCCTAACATAGACAGAGAGGAAGTGTAGCGCCACCGATGGACACAAAGTAAAGACAGAGCTGAGGGGATCAGGCTGAACCAGGAGTGCTCAATACAGCTAACACACATCTGGTTAACAGGTAGGAAAGGTAGCAATGCCCTCTGTACGGTGTGTACAGAACAGGATGTTTGAAATGCAGCCTGAAAAAAAATGAATCCGTTTCCTTTAATAAAAAACCACTAAAAAACAATCGATTCAAATTAAAAATGAATAGAGATGATAGCTGTGACTTCCCAGGTGTGTTTATCTAAATTAACTGAGTTAATAATTCTATTCCAGATGCCTCCAGAAATACGTGGATGTTTAAGAAGATTGATAATATAATCAGAAGATTAAATTAATTATTTTTTGGAGTAACAGTCACTTTTAGAGGAATTCAGCATCTATGGTACCATATCTGGTTCCAAATAAAACATTTTGAATGCATGCTTCTTCTGCATGCTTGTGTGTATGTGTATATATATATATATATATATATATATATATATATATATATATACACATTTTCAGAATCATTTTATTAGGCAAAAAAAAAGAAGTTTGCAAACTCCTCTTCACAATAAAAAAAACTTGAACTTTCAGTACCTTCACACTGGTTTTGAGCACCATTAACTCTACTGT
This sequence comes from Chaunax sp. Z400, assembly GCA_037577475.1. Classification (NCBI taxonomy): domain Eukaryota; kingdom Metazoa; phylum Chordata; class Actinopteri; order Lophiiformes; family Chaunacidae; genus Chaunax; species Chaunax sp. Z400. The sequence goes on along the minus strand of CM075192.1, from coordinate 5,044,530 downwards.
GGGAGACTATTGACTCTATGGATTATGGTGAAAACAGCTCAAAAGCTTCAAATATGAAACCCATATGTCGACCATTTCTCACTCGGATTCCATAGTAAAGCATTTCTCTTCACAACAGACCTTATATACATATATGTGTGCTCTGTTACACAACTTGATGCCCTTTTTTTTTTTTTTACGCCCGATTACATTTCATACTTCTGTTTGTTTTGATAACCTTGTGGGAACTCAAAAATTAGCCCTCAAATATCACACTGAATTTTCTAAAATTGGCTGTAACTCCTCCTGCCCTCAGCTTAGCCCTCTGGGATTTAAAGAGGAAGAAGGAGTGAGAGCCCAAGATGAAAGCATCTGAGGATCTCACTAAAAATCAAAAACAAATCTCTGGGAGCGTCGGGGTTAACCCCTCTGAGCGTCGATCACTTTGAAGCACTCGGCCATACAGTTAATTGTCAGAGTCGGGATTAGAGAAAGGTGGTAACAATTTAACCCGGGCAGCGAGAGGGCTGAAGGCCGCTGCTCCGGCCTATCAGGTGTTTGCAGATGTTTGGTGTGCCTTAGGAAAGGCGACAGCAAACTACTGGAGATGATAGGAAGGCTTAACCGCCCCATAATGCTGTGTTTGCTCAAGGCCCCATCATATCGTAATTGGCTGGGAGGGAGAACAGAGGCCAGCTGATTGGACAGCTGGTCCACTTAGCTGTTACTATTTTGGATGGTATGCAGTCCCAGGCTACAGATTCTTCACTGTTTCCCTCACAATGAAGACAAGAATGTGTTTATTTCTGTGCCTGATGCTCAGTCGCCCTTTTTTGTCTGTGCACTAGTCACTTAGTCCTCAGTGTCCTGTTGATGCTGCAGGCTTTTATTTATTAGACAACGAACCTTAGCAGATATTGTAAAAGCAGTTTTATCAAAACATTCCATTTCCTTTAATGATTTCTTTCCTGGCACTCGCTCCATCCTTTCACCGTGTTTCATGGAAATACACACAGTAGATTATTGGGCAAGGAAAAAGGATCATTTTGGACTAATTGAAGCGCCTCTGATGGACTTTTAAAAAACTCCACAACTGCTTCAACAAACACTGAGGTGTGTCGTCTGTCTACAATGTGCTGATGTTGCATTTCTCCTGAAGGATTGTTCTTTTGGAGTGTTGACCTAACCTGCCCACTGCTGCATTTATGCACCACCTGTGAACTTGCAAACACACGTATTGCTTGTCAGATGGTATCTTACCTTCCCTCTGTGTCTCTCTGTTTACCCTGACCATCATGACAGCTGATGTCTTTTTGTCTGCTGTGGTTTGGAGACGTTTTCCGATCCCAGCTGTCACCTCTGCTCTCTGTGGGTTGTCTTCAGGTGAAGCTGCCCCAGACCTGAGTTTGCATTTACAAATGACTTGAACATGTTTAGTCAGTCTAAGCTCTACCTGTCAGAATGTACGCCGATTGTTTTTCTCCCTACTCAGCAATGTATGCACCATACAGAGTCTGTCTGATCCTTTCTTCTACTTTCCTAGGAAGATGACTCGGAAGGTACTATGTCACCATAGATCAAGGTGTTGCTGCACTCTTCTATCCATGTATTGTTTGTCCCACTGTGATGTTATCTACACAGCTGCTGATGTAAAACAGCTCAGGCCGTGTGGATTCCTGCAGGTCCACCTCTGTGATCACGGTTAGCCTAGTGTACAAACAGGTCCAGTTGGTCGGAAGCAGTCCTGGAATTGTAAGAAGGCTTCATGATTGGATTTATATCAATAGACAATATTCACACAGCGGCCATTTTCCTCTGATGTCATGCTTATGGTGGGAATGCTGGGATAACATCTGTGTGCATCTGATCCATGGTTGGTGAGAACTAGTTCCATATAATTTTATATAACTTTTTAATTGGAGCTCATTTCTGTCTGTTTTAAAAAACCTAAAGTCTCTCTTACCATTAGAAAATGTCCCATCAATAGTGTGCTCACATTATGAAAGTACAGTTAACCGTCTGTGAGACTGACAGTGATGATGATGATGATGATGATGACAGTAGATGTGTGTGGCTGTGTTTCTCTGCCCAGACAGGCTGACAGCCCCTGTGGTTGGTACTGACAGCTGTGTCCTGTATCACTGGTCTGGGCTTTGTGTTCAGGCGTTAACGGAAGTAAGGCCGAGTTTTGTTTGAGCGTCTGAGTCTCAGGTTTGACTGGCAGACAATGAAGATGGCCAAACATGACCCAACCCCCTGCTGGGATGGAGAATAGGACTGTTATTCCTAAAACAGTCTGCCGGTTACGGCTAAAGCTGTGCTGTGATTCAGGGCCGATTCTGACCCGTCGTTTCAAATGTTGGTCGTTTTTATGCAGATATTGGCCGGTCACAGATATATCAGTATATCAGTAGTGGTTTATATGTGCATTAGGTACTGATATGAAACTTTAAACTATGAAACATCAATTTATAATAATTATATTTGTTATATTTAATTGTTATAATTAATTATAATTACGTGTTTGACAGCCGCATTTGATGAATCGTTGCAACAACAACGTGTTAATGTGACCTCTAAGAGCTTTTTATGTGATCTGTGCATCCCTCAGCAGTCATGTTAGATTTAACACAGCTTCTTACTGCTGTAGGAGAAGGTTTGAGTCTGACACAAGCACAAAGAAAACAGATTATGTACAAGTTATGTACATACAGTATGTTTTTTCATTTTCAAAGCTGTATTTTAACCTAATGACCATTTTTTATTCATGTTGATATTTTCTTTATTTGTTTTTCCATAATAGATAAATAATGTTGTTGTTTTTGTGTAGTCTGCAGTCGAAAAACCAAAAATTATCTAAAAATTCTGACGATTGAGAAGTTGAATTAGTTACTAATATAACATAATGAATCATTTATTTTCAGCACTAAAATGACTTTGGTAATTACTTTTATCCTTTTATCTCTACATTTGACAAACTGGCATCTTTAAATTATGTGTATGTAGATGAAAACTAATTAAATGAGTCATTATCAATATTCTTGCCAACTGATTTTATGATAATTGACCAAGTTTTTAATTGACATTATTTTCAGCACTTTATCATGTATTAGTTAGACTATAAACCTTTAATAAACACAAATATCTACTGCACATATAGAATTAAAGGATTGGTGTCCATCCAATCATCTCCGTCCATCATGGGCTTTCCATCTCCTCCCTGTCTGACTTGGAGGAGCCCAACACTTGACTGAAAGGTCATCATACTCCACACAGGCTGCAGGTCAGACCTCTTACAGCGCCGACCCGGTGATACGGTGCCAGTCTAGCTGGATATCAGCATGACACGCTGCCTCTGTGGCACCACAAGGTCCATTTAGCTGAGGCTTTCATCCCCCTCCCTGCCCACCCAGAACTATCAGAGCCTTTCTCTCACTTGTAATGTCTGCTGGATCTGTCTGTTGGCTTCATTTCTTTATTTTAGGTAAGGACCTTCAATTTTTTCTCCCCCTACAGCATTGCTTCATAGTCGAGTTGTATCGAATTGCTTTTAAAGGCCAGCTTTGTTTAATGAGACGGATCTTAAATTTTCAATGCATTTAGAATTAAAACCTTGTAAAAATGTATTTATTTTATTTTTTCCCCTTCCTCTTGGTTACCATCTTCCTCTGTCCACTTTTTTTCATTCATACATCTTAAATCCTCCTCTGCCCCTTCTTCCTCTCTCTAACCATCCATTCTCTCTCTCTCTCTCTCTCTTCCTCTCTCCCCCACTCCTGGGCTCCCCGGTGGGGGTGCTGTTTGTAAAGCATTATAATTTATAACGGAGCAGAGTGGATTTAATTTCAGTGTGCGGGGGCTCGCCAGCAGGGCGCCAGCCTGCAATCAGGGGAATCAGCAGTTCACACAGGGCCTGCAAACACACACACAGCAGACCCCCACATAGACCCAGCCAGAATGGAAAGTATTATCAGTGGCCACAAACGGACAGTGTTTCTCGTCACCCAACTCCCTGGATGCTCCCTCTGCAGCCCGGCACCTTCTCAGCTTCACTTTCAGCCCTGCTGCAGCTGCTCTCACTCTCTCTTCCCCTCTCTGTTTCTCTGCTATATTTCTGTCTGTGTCTGGCTTACATTATCTGCATCTTCCTCCCCTCCCCTTTCTCTCCCTCTCTTACTCATTGTCTCTCATTACCACTCATTACCTATTTGTTGGGGGTAAGAGGCCTTCTCATCAGAGACTCTGCTGCCTTCCAAAGATAATGAAGGTTCACCAGGAGGTCAAACCCAACTATTAGTCCGTCTGCGTCCCTGTCAAATATTTGCTCTCGTCCCTCCCTCTCTCCATCCCGTCTCTTCTGCAGGGTTGAGGGGGGGTCTGCCCTATCCATTTGCCAGTTGCAATTTCCCCTTCATAAATCCTGCTTCTGTGGCAAACCGTGCCAGACGGCGGGATGATCCCTCCTTGCAGAAGGTCAGAGACCGAGCAAGAGGAGGAGGAGGAGGAAAAGATAATGTTTCTCTTTAGGTAGTCATTTTGGATGCAAACGTCAATTTGACAGTGACCCTGGAAGCTAACACGACAGATAAAAGTTAGCTGATGTTAGCTTAGGGCACAGACAGCAGAGCTGAACAGGACATTACAGGATTTTCATTCATTCCCTTCAGATTTTGTGTCTGAATCTGAGCAACGATCTTAAATGATCCCAGGAAAATGTTTTTTTACTGGCTGAGAATGAATGACTGTCAGATAATTAGAAATGATAAAAGTATAATGTATTTAAAAAAACGATGCATATGTGAAGAGAATATGATGCTTCCAAAGATTTCAAGCTCTTGCATACATCCTATATGAGCCGGGCTAACCTGAACAGCACAGGTCCCTTTCACACCTGCACTGCTACCTGAAATATTCTGCACATCAAGCAGGTTTGTGTTAATGAACCAACCAGTCAGTGTGAGCGGACTTTACCCCAACAGCTCCAGAATACAAGTCTGTTTGAACCCATATGTGAACAGAGCAGAGAAGTCTCAGCGAGTTGATGTTGATAAGCTTCTTCATACATACTTTAAACTCTTGTTTATGTAGCCAAAATATCAATCAGACAATAATACTAATAATCAGACAGGAGTAGTTGTAGTAGAAGTGTTTGTGAGAAAGCGTCTGACACAGTTTCCTGTTGTCTGTACCTGATGCTCAGGTCATTGGAGTTCATAAGTGAAAGTGGTGATGGTTTAGTGAACAGAACCTCTGACAGACCTTCATTAATGATCTCACCAAAACATAGAATGTAACATGTGATTAGTTTGGATACCAAACTCAAAGACTCCATAAAGGCTTCCTACCAAACCAGTCTATAGTTCTACATCAGAAATGAACAACTGGATCAAATTATGTGCACACTTAGATATTATTTATGTTTTTGCTGACAGAGTCATCTGTTTTTGTAACTGTGAAAGAAAATGTTTTCTTAACCGATGGTTTTCATTTGTTCTCGTCGGTAGAAACACTCTGAGTTTCTTCCTCTGTCCTTGTGTTACGTTTTTTTTTTTAGAGTCTTACTTTGGGACATATTTTGTTAGAAGTCATTAAGAAGGATGTCGGAGTGAATCCAGAACTTTAGATTGTGTACATGTATGGACATTAATCACACGCTACATGTCTGCTGTGGGTACCTGCTGTGTGTCTTGTCTTGCTGTCCCACACATCCCTAAATCTCACCTCATCGTGCTGCTTTGACGTTTGCAGCGTTGTCGCTGTGTTTCATCCTCTGTGAAGCAGATAGTTTTAATCTGAGGCCTGAGCCACTGTATTGTTCTGTTGCTGCTGTTATATTAGGATGATTGGACATCTGCTGTGTGTGTGGTGGTGGTGGTGGTGGTGGCGGTTGGGGGGGTTGCTAAGCTGGGAACAGTAGTGAAATCTCCAAAAGGAAATGTGTCTGCTGTGGCATCATTGTCCCTGAGTGTATGGACGGTTCAGACACAGCCTGACAGGAAGACACACACCGTTACTAACACACACAGTTACTTAGAAACCTGGAACTTTATATGCAAAATGTACTGTTTAGTGTGATTAAGCACTTCGTGCCTGGTGCACATGTGTGTTTTTACTGTGCACCATTGAGAACTCAGCACCATCTTTCTCCATTTAGTGTAATTAATGCCCTGCCTCTCCACTCTTTTTAGATTTGCTCACCTTTATCTAACCCCCACTAATGACTGCAAGAAATGGTTTATGAGCTCAAAAGAATAACATACAAGCACAACACACACACACCCACACCCACACACACACACACCCACACACACACACACACACAACGCTGCAAAAGGTTCGGCATCAAACAGCCACAATTGGCTCATTTATATCTGCTGTACATTTCTGATCCACGTGGATTGGACAGGAAGCAGGTAATTTCTCTCCCTGTTACATTCTGCAGCAGCTAAAGTTCAGAGGGAGGGCTCATCTCACAAAGGCTTCTACACGAGCACAACTCTGGTAGCACAACTCTGACTACACAAAGATGGATAACTCGCTAATCAAAACATATTTCATGTTTCACCAAATCATCGTCATTAATTATACTTATTCTGAATTTGATTCCAGCAACACTTTTCAAACAAGTTGGGACACGGGCAAAAACAATAAGTCTAACATGTCTTTGGAACAATCCACAGGTAAACAGGATAATTGTTTACAGGTGACGGTATCATGATTGGGTATGGAAGGAGCATCCTCGAAAGGCTCAGTCACTCATGAGCAAAGATGGGGGGAGGTTCACCACATGGGAAAAAAAAACTTTGCTGCAAATACTCCAACAGATAAATCAGTCATTTCAATTTAAATCACAATCCAAAGTGTTATTAAAGGATTCAGAAAACCTGGAGAACTCTCTGCACAAAAGGGTCATGGCCAAAAACCAACAGGGAATGCCCCTGAACCTCGATCCCTCAGGCAGCACTGAACTAAACACCTACGTGATTTTAACGTCTCAGTAAAACCATTAATACTCCAGCATCCACAGTGAGAGCCATACATCAATAACATCCAGAAGTGCTGCCAGCGTGTTTTTGGAGATCATGGATGTTGTGTCCTCCAAGCAGCGTGAAGTTGAAAAGCCAGGGCCTGTGATGCTCTGGAGTCGGTGCCCATGGGCTGCACACCTGTGGAGGCACTATTTATGCTGCAAGCTACGTTTTGGAGCGAGGGGATGCCAAGCCACATTCTGCATGTGTTACAGCAGCGTTGCTTCATAATAAAAGAGTCCACATACTTGACTGGCATGCCTGTAATCCAGACCTGTTCCCATTAAAGATGCCTGAAGCTTTATGAAGGGCAAACTAGGACAGTACAGTATTGTTCAGCTGTACTGTACTGTACATACTGTACTACATGATGGTGCACAGGTTGTGTTATGAAGTTCATCCCCTGCATTAAGAGGTCAGTCATCTCATGCTGGATAATCCCAGTGATTACAGCTCTGTCATATTCCAATACATTTACATCAGGACATCTACTGTCACTCCACATACTTGATGCTAAGTGTTAGCATGGAGCACCAGAGGGAAAGATCTGGTGGAAACTCATTGATGATTAAGGGAACAATTAAGGTCAGTAATTAGCATTAACAGTTAATACTATAATTATGTTCCTAAGTAAGGCTTTCATTCTATGTTGGTGTAACAATACCCTCCATACTACCTGCTGCCTCATTGTTAGAGGTTTATTGTTGGACCTGTGATTCTCCTTGTGAGAAAAGTCAAAATGCCATTACTCCTCCAGTTGTTTTACTTTACACTTCAGTCTTTACATCGTGGTTCCTGTTTCCAAAAATGACACACGGTTTGGTTTGAGGTTGCTCCTAATCATGTCTTTTTTTTTCTACCTCGCTCTCAGTTCTTTACTGGACAGTTCATTAATATTTTGGTTCCCTCTCCTCCAATCATATTTGTTTGTTCTGATGAACCTGAATGTCGCTGGGTAGACTTTGGCTGCCAAAATCACTCCTTTGCCAATTGAAACAAACCTAATGACCTTGGTTGCCTTGCCAACGTACATCTAAAGACAGTGTGTGTTAGCATGCATTTGTGTGTATGTGTGTGTGTGTGTCTCACACTAATGGCTATAGAGTTGTAGTTGTT
>CM075192.1:4996407-5033907 GCA_037577475.1 Chaunax sp. Z400 | reverse complement strand
CGTCACAAAACAGTATCTGATCCAATCACACTTTGTTTTCATTTGTTAATAACACATTTAGGTTGGCACTAACAAGATTCTGCATTTGCAGTGCTATCAGCTGTATCAGTTGCTGGAAAACAAGATAACACTCAAACAGAAGTGGAAAGAATGCTTTAAATTTGTACCATAGCTGTCAAACCAAAGCCTTGATTCAAAATGAATGGAGCTCCCAATAGAACTGATGGAGTGTTGATACTGCTTTCATTTTATGTCAATCATACAAAATGTGTATTATCCTATCCTGTGCCGTCAAGATTGCACACTGAAAGCTTTCACTGTTTTACGATTGTTTTTATCAGATTCTACATTTATTGCAAAATACTAAGCATATTTCTGCAATGTTTACAATTTGCACGGATATTTATCATCCTATGTTACAGATATCATTTGCAGGGTCATCCAAGAATTACCTGCTGAGGCGCCATGAATCCTTTCAGTCACTGCAACTTTTGAAATAAAAATCTGAACATGGGAAGTTATTGCACATTGAGAAAACCACTGGCTGCATGGCAGACGTAGAAACACATGCTGGTGTACCTGAGAGGAAGTGTCTGGAGTCCTCACCTCATCCAGGATACGTTCTCTGTTTGCTTCAGAGATTGCTAATTGAAGTTACGAATGCAAACATTGCTGCTCAGATATTGGATGTGAGCATACCTGTGTACATGGTATACAGCCTACAGCTTACAGCTGCTTTTCCTCTGTGGTGGATCTTTACTAGCAGCTTCTTCCTGATCAATCACAGTGATTGATCCTGACTTGAAAAGAGTCTTTTGGTACATTTGTTCTTTTTTTCCCACAACATTAATAGAGGGTATTAAGTATTAACAGCAGTCTTGAGTGAAGCTTTTGAGTCTCACACATGCTCAGTGTGTCTGTTGTGATAGATGGCAGCTCTAAAGCAGGGATTCATGCATAGTTATGACTCTGCTAAGGCCTCTTTAATGGACTGGCTGTCTGAATGACTCCTATCTGGAGAACAGGGTTGTCTTGGTTGATGCTCTGCTTGTGTTTCCATATACGGCCATGTGCACCTTTTTTTTTTTGTTGCACAGACACAAACACGTGTCTGTTTCTCTTCGCAGTCTGTTTCACCATAATTGCTAACACCCCCCTGCCCTCTGTTCACTTCACACATGACGTGGCCCACCTTTTCACCCATCTGTCGGAACTACTCATTGCGAGCGTGTGTGTGTGTGTGTGTGTGTGTGTGTGTGTGTGTGTGTGTGTGTGTGTGTGTGTGTGTGTGTGTGTGTGTGTGTGTGTGTGTGTGTGTGTGTGTGTGTGTGTGTGTGTGTGCTCTGTAAGCTGTCATGCGAGGCCGGAGCCGATGGCATATGGCCATGTCCTGGGGTGCTGTGGCATGTTGGAATGCAGGATAGCAAGCTGAACGGACAGGAGCTCGTGCACGTGGCTGCACGGATAGCGATGTGCCAACATTGCATATGCAACTTATCAAGTGGACTTCTTTGTACTGACTTCTCTCGTTCTGCCTCCCTCCTACCATGTAGTACCATGAGTGCCAACTCCACAGTCACATCCTGGTACATAGTGTGGGAGGAGTCTGTGTAAAGGGAGTCTCCTTGGACTGACCACATTTTGATATGTAGACTGATCAGCTTCAGCTTCAACAGACACAAACACTGAGCTGAAAAGTATCAGGAGCCATCAGGGTTTAGGATTCAAGAAAGGTCTCCAATAAATGACTGAAACGTTCCATTTTCATTTTCTATGAATGTTTGACAACACCTGCTTTAAAGACCTGCTGACACAGAGGTTTTAGGGGTCAGTAGGGTCACTTTTTTTTTGTAATGTTCAAAGACAGACACTCGATTGACCAGCTAGGTGTAAAAGTTGTAGGATCTCCTTTTGACTCCCTCTGTCTCTCATTCGTCGCTCAGCTACTCGCTGTGTGAGTGTGACAGCCAATGCTTTCGAGGTGAGCCTATATGAAAGTGTGCGCCGTTCGCCCTATTGTTAGGATTAATTGTGTTGACACTACAAAGACATAGAGCTCTTGGAAAGAGATCTGGGAGGCATTGTAATGGAGGCAGCGGGAGGCTATAACAGGCTTTTTGCCTTCCCTTCAATTACAGCCATTCAGAAGATGAAATGTTACAACCTCGCAGGTGTCTCGGGGAAAAAATGGAAGCGGCACGACATGATGGTCAGAAAGGCACTGCTGTTTAGAATTTGTGTTACCGACCATAAAGATGGTTCCCGGCTGTCAGCAGAGCAGTTAAACAGCAGAACAACACACAGAAAATGTGAGGCGTGGAACAAAGGGAGCGGGCTGGAGCCAAATCATAAAAGACAGAAAACAAAAACACTCTTCCCTTCTCTACAGATCCCCACTGACTCACTGCAGCTGAAGCAGCTTAAATACTCTAAATCCACCTTCCTGGCTGGACGGCTCTTACCTGCAGAATTAAAAACACAAACTCAGGATCAAGCGGACAAGACATGCCGACATGTCATGTCAAAGTGAAGGGAGGATAAAACAACAAAGCGAACCTGAAAACTGCTGCCTCACATACGAGCCGACATCATGGAAGAGACTTGAATGAACTTCAGAATCAACGTCACACCCAAGTTAACGTGACAACAAGAGATGAAACCACAGCCAGACTGGAGTTTCCACCAAGCGGATTTTATCAACTGGTCGGAGGACGAACCAGTCAAAGACGAGGAAGAGCTGGGAGCAAGCAGTGATGGAATGTCTGGGGACACTGACCAGAGGGGAAATCCCTCTGGAGGAGCTGCTGACTCATCATTCATCCTAACTGACACACAGACACACTTAAGACATGTTAGGATGACATGTTGTACCTGCTAAATTAGCTGCAAGATTTTCCCATGAATAAAAAGTACCTATCTATAATTGTTGGTGTCGCCCATTAAAACTCCCCATAAGCAGTATAGACAGTACAACACTGAATGAACACACATTTCTTTTAGTGTGTCTTTTGGATCTGTGCTCTATTATCTATGCTATTAAATACAACAGCCCAGTTCTTTGCTTTCCCCTCATTATTTATTCATCTAGACTGATTGAATGACTCTATGATGTGTGTGTGTTTCCACATGGTATGGATGCTGAGACTTTATCTAATGGACCTGGTGTATGATGTATTTCAGTCTGTGCCGCTGACAGCTGCTCTCCCCTGCTCCCTTTCTATGTTTCTTCAGTGCTTACACCACCGGTTCCAAAGACTCCAGCCCAAGGCGTTTAGTTTCTGCTGGGTGTCATTACAAGATGTAAGACGAGAAAACACCTCATTGATTCAATAGACTCAACATCCAGTTAGAGAACTGATTTACCCAGCAGGGTAAATGGTTACCTTCAATTGGTGTGTGCAGCAACGGTGCAAAAAAACACACAGTGACAAGCCTCTGGGCAGCGGTCAGCTACTGCAGACCAACCTGCTCATTTTAACATGATGGGTGATCAGAACTTGTCTCATGGACAAGGAGCTGGGATGTTAGTAATTAGTATTCATACAAAGATTCATACACATTTATTGCATATAAATTATATAGAATTCTCTGCAGCACTCTAAGAATACAGTGTTTTAATGATCCCAGTTTTAGGCATCACTATTTTTTAGTTAATGCAAAGCTCACTTAGCAGGATAATATTTATGTATTAATCTCCATATAAATAATTCAGCTCCATCCTTAGCATACAATATGTTTGTTTGGTTGTTAGCAGGATTACAAAGGAACTAACAAACACAGAGGATGTGTGAAGAACGTATTAAATGTTGGTGCAGATCTAGATTAAAGGACAGATGCAGGATTCATTCTCCACTTTATTTACATTTTTGACATTTTGAGTTACTATGAAAAAAACAACTAACCTGGTTTCTGTCAAGGACCAGGAAAAAATAGGATTACATTTATGGTGCATGGTGCAGTCCTGAAGCCCTCTGTCAAACAAGACCAGTTAGGGTTTTAAACATGTTGAGGAGGTGGAATATTTGTCCTGAGGACTTCTTCATGTTTCACTGAGCAGATATGTTGAGCTGCGGATGTTATTTTTTTCAGCCTTTATTTTACATCTGTTTAATAAATTATAGTGTCTGTCCGGCCTCAGCAGCGGCAGTGATTCATTTCTTCATCTAATGCAGATTGCTAGTCCAGATTTTAATCCGGTGATTTTACAATGGCGGCATTATAATGACGACAAAGGGATAGAATGTGAGAGCGAGTTAAAGGGAGAACATTGGCATGGCAAGCGGTAAAGACTTAACCCTTGCTCCTCTGTGTTGTGGATTAAATGTAGCCTGTTTATTACGAGCTGGGTTTGGCGATGGAGGATTAAGTGGTCCCTCACCTCTACAGGAACAGCTCTGGGATTGTCATGGGATACAGCTGATGCATTAGGACATAGTAATCATCATGCTGCTCCCAGTGAGAGCACAGAGAATGTGATCACTGAACGTGTTGACTTTACTTCCCTTTAATTAGGACTGCAGGAAGGTGGAGTTGTACAAAGGCCTAACAAAGACATGCTGGTCTGATTTACAGATAACCTCTGTCACGCTGAGTCTAGCAACAGGTTTTCAACAGACGGCAACAGCAGGTGGTTGATAAACCCACAGACAGACCAGCAAAAGGGTTCACTCAGAACACTTCACAATCATGTTTTTAATCCTCCTGTCACAAAAGATCCGGGGTTCTCATCTCATTCCAGATCCTTAACAATTATTTTATGTTTAACGATTCACATAATAGAAGGATAACATTTAATAGAAAGTTTCAGCCAACAATTTAAGACAAAACTATGAGATGTGAGTCAAAATAACTATTAAGAAACTCTTACAGAAAATCAGAAGATACTAAGATGTTTTCATTCACCATCCAAAATCCTAAGAGTTGTTAAGATTCTTCCTCATAATTGGTACGATTCAAGTACAATTTTGAGATAGTCAGTAACAGATTGTGAGATTTTGAAGGTAACTAAATAAAAGTAACTAGAATAACATCCCTCCACTAAGAACAAACAAAGCTACACGTCTGTCCAGCTCTGACCCGACAGTGACTGAAGAAAAACCACCTCCTACAAATACATGTGTTTATCCAGCAGATCCAGATTATGATCTCTATTAGATCCTCTCTACACACACTCAAAGATATTACCAGGAATATGTGTGATCTCACTTTTTCATATTTGCAACAACCAAGTACTGAAGCGGTGCCCTTTGTCATTTAGGAACTTTTATCATTTGTATTTTCTTTTTGTTTCCATGGCTACAAATTGAATGTTGACTCATTCTGTGAACAGGATTTGTCTCAGACGACGGTTTCTGGGCCAGAACACATCCCCCCATGTACTGCAGAGGTGCCTTTTGTTATTTCAGGAATTATGAGCATCTTATTTTTTTGTTTGAAAATGTAGCTTTTTCTCAGATATGCAATTAATAAGAATTGCACTTAACAAGGACAACTTAAATTTCTTCTTTCAAAAATGAAATCTACCTGTGACGGGGATCATGAATATTTTCTGCGTGTTTCCTCTGAAATGAGAGAAAATGTTGAAAAAGCTCACAATGCTGTTAAAAGTCCAGGAAACATTTCTGGATCTGCACCATAATTGAATGGGTTCCTGGCCGACGCCTCATCCTTTACTCCACAGCCCCGGTGGATGTATGTTCATTCAGAGTGTGCACACCTCCACCAAGACTGGATCCGGATCTGCCTCAGTATCTAATCACCTCTTCCCCATTCCAAGATCCACCTCTCTACAGAATGTCATTTTATCAACACAGCATTTTATGAACACATACCTCATTCAAAGCGAACCTGAGAAAAGACTCTTATATATTTTTGGAGCGATGCTAATCCTACCCATTGGGTGGTTTTTCAGATATTTTACTCCTATAAGACGCCTTATTGTTCAAATGTACATGGATAAAAGTCCAAAATAGTAAAACGTCACTGCATTGCATTTTTAACAGTGAAGGTGTGTTTGGATGTTTTTGTGAGAGTGTGCATACAGCTGAGTTAGATATATAGTATATATATATATAATAGTGTATAGTATATAGTTATCAGTCATACAGTAAATATAAGACCATCTTCTTCAGTGTAGCCATATATTAACCAGAGAAAAGTAAAGATTATTCACTTAAAATGACCAACATGGGCTCAACAAGCATTAAGCCACATAAATTTAGCCCAACACTTGTTATATAATCAGCAGCAGTATGACATCATAAGGTTGACCCTCAGATCGTACAGCTTTTACAAACGATGTCATGTGTAGACACAACGCTCCATCGCTATGGCAACTCTGGTTGTTGACCCTCCCATTTGGAACGAGTTATTCATTTTGACTGACTTCTGTTGTTCTTCCTGCCTATCTGATGGTCATTCTCAGTCTTATGCATCATGAAGTCGTCCACAAACTGCTTTAGGATCTGGTCTGAAAACATAGTAGAAGCAGTGCCTCAGCCTTTCTGTCCCAGTAGAACCGATCAACTGAGCCTTTCGTGTGACTCTGACACCGTTACGCTACTCATTCATCTTCCAGGTGATGCACCTCTGCAGTGTTGTCTGCCCACCTCCACGGGCACAGAGTATTTTAGTCCAATCAGAAGAGAGAACTGCCCCTCTGTCGGGCTGAGAAAAGGGCATCTCATCAAACTGTAAGGAGGCAGTGCCGATCAAATATGAGTCAGAATTCTGTGACTGCACTGCAGATTTATCACCAGCGATGCTTTCAGAAACACATTTTAGTGTATTTGTTGGCAACATGGAGAATGTTTGTGAACAGGACAGGCCTGCCATGTTTCCTGCACTGTGAAGTGAAACTTTTGACTGGTACTGTTTGCTGATCGGTCAAATAGTGAGTCAGATACCAGAGAGCTGAGTTATTGGAAGAATATCGACCAATTAAAGATCCATTAAGTCGTGCAAAACTCAGTCATCATGATGTTTTTCATGGCACTGGCAGCGCGATGACTCGTCTCAGCTTCATGACGATGTGATCCAAGCCTGGACTTTTATTAGCTATAGGTGTGTGTCTGTGTGTATGTGTGGTGTGTTGGTGTCTGATGCAACTGTGTTCTTTGGCTCTCCTCCTCTGCAGAAACAAAGAGAATGTGTGCATGTGTGTCTGATGTTGTCTCTAACAGTTTTCCTCTGAAGTCTTTTCAGACATGCCATACTTAACAAACACACACACACACACACACACACACACACACACACACACACACACACACACCAACTAATACAGGGAGGCTGATAATGCTTCACAACTGGCAATCGACCCTGTGCCCTGCTGTGTGAGAAACAATGGCTCTAAGGCACTGTAAGAGTGTGTGTGTGTGTGTGTGTGTGTCTGTGTGAGTGTGTGTGTGTGTGCAGACATGCTCTCAGCTGAGGGAGCTGGTTCACGGGCCGGTCAGAGCTGCCTTATTTCCTTTTAATTGACTTAAGATGGGCAAACAAGACCTCAGCAAGCACACGGTACCCATTACACTCACACACAAGAAACACAACGCCAAAGTGCGCACTAATGAAGCACACGTACCGACACACACACACACACACACACAGCCACAGTTCCTCCTGCTTGTGTTAGCTACTTTGCAGTTCCATCAGCCTAAATGAGAGGGTTGTGTTTTCCCAGTCAGCACTGCTGCCTTCCTGAATCTCCACCAGAAATCATTAAAGACTTCGATATTTTTAGTCAGCTTGCTGCAATATATTCACTTTAGTGTAATTATGTTTGACCTCTATAAATAGATGTCTCTGCATATGGATGCAAAATCTGTCGGCAAAGGAAAGGATGATATGAGAAGTTTTTAAACCCTACACTCCAGTTTTGAACAGCTGTTTGCTGAAGCTCACATCCACTTCGGCCAGAGGCTCGTTGTGGTTCAGGACTGACTTATAAGCTTCCTGAACACATTTCATGAATAATGCAGTTGGGTTTATTTTGGAATCATGCAAAAATGACAAATCTGCTATCACAAAATCCCGTGTTTGCTTTCAAATCACACAAAAAACAATCTTCTCATTAATTGCATCTGCTGACAGCTTCCACACCAGCCCTGCATTGACCTGAAAGGGACCTGAGTTTGTTTTATGTGTACCAAACAGGTCAGCTGTGAATGTTCTATAAAAAAAGAAAAGGACCGTTGGTTCTCTGACAGGAGCCTCATTGATTCATTTAAAAATGAGCCTTTGAACCCCAAAATATTCTTTTCCTCAATTAAATCTCTTATTAGATATTATGAGGGAACTTTCCTGCCCCAAAGCTGGCACCATAAAAACTAAAATACTCAGTGCATTAATTTTTTGCTCTCTTTTAATTGATGTTTTTTTTAATTTACTGACTGGGTGAGAATGAATGGCATTTTGTCTCTACTATGGAAGCAGAATGGTACTTTGTATTACTACTCGTATGACTTTAGTTTCTGGGTTTGCATATAAGCTGCTGTGCTGCTACTACTGTGAGAAGAATGTTAGCATCCGCTATAATGTGAAACACTAACAAAGAATAATCATAATTTACACATCTTGAAAAACGGAGTCAAAGTAAAGTTTTTCTCAGTTTGTTCTTAAAGCTGAAACAAAAATGATGACATGTGGCAGACACATTTTAATCTTTGTCAGCTTTGTCCATGTAGTATTTTACTCTTTAGTCCTGAGTTTTGCTCAACATCAGAAAATACTGGAGTCTTCCTTCCCATAATTCATGTTTTTTGCTTGATTGATCTTTCTTTAATTCATCTAAAACCTCCACACTCACAACCTTAATTCCACAACTTTGGATGCTGTGTAAAATATAAATTGAACAGGATGCCATGCTTTTCTTATCATTTTTGAGATATAATGCTTTAAAGACCAGTTTTAGTTTGACCGTATTAATTTATTTTTTTTATTTTTTTATTTTGGGAAATATATTTTTATTCTGAATTTTATGCCAGCAGCACATTTTAAAGAAGACTAAAGACCAAAGAAAAACAGCTGTTTGGAACGATTAAGATAAACAGTTTTCTTGGTCATGTGATGGGATCATGATTAGGTTTGGATTATAAATGACTGATTTCTCTTTTTATTTACGTTTTACACAGTTTCCCATGTTTTTCAAAATAAATTTTAATCAGATTTGTAAAAGTTCAAGTTCATGTGTTTAATACATGTGTGTAATACAGGTGTGTGATACAGGTGTGTAATACAGGTGTGTGATACAGGTGTGTAATACATGTGTTTAATACATGTGTGTAATACAGGTGTGTGATACAAATGTGTAATACAGGTGTGTAATACAGGTGTTATACAGGTGTGTTATACAGGTGTGTGATACAGGTGTGTGATACAGGTGTGATACAGGTGTGTAATACAGGTGTGTAATACAGGTGTGATACAGGTGTGTAATACAGGTGTGTGATACAGGTGTGATACAGGTGTGATACAGGTGTGTTATACAGGTGTAATACAGGTGTGTGATACAGGTGTGTAATACAGGTGTGATACAGGTGTGTAATACAGGTGTGTGATACAGGTGTGATACAGGTGTATAATACAGGTGTGTGATACAGGTGTATAATACAGGTGTGTGATACAGGTGTGTAATACAGGTGTGTGATACATGTGTGTAATACAGGTGTGTGATACAAATGTGTAATACAGGTGTGTAATACAGGTGTTATACAGGTGTGTTATACAGGTGTGTGATACAGGTGTGTGATACAGGTGTGATACAGGTGTGTAATACAGGTGTGTAATACAGGTGTGATACAGGTGTGTAATACAGGTGTGTGATACAGGTGTGATACAGGTGTGATACAGGTGTGTTATACAGGTGTAATACAGGTGTGTGATACAGGTGTGTAATACAGGTGTGATACAGGTGTGTAATACAGGTGTGTGATACAGGTGTGATACAGGTGTATAATACAGGTGTGTGATACAGGTGTATAATACAGGTGTGTGATACAGGTGTGTAATACAGGTGTGTGATACAGGTGTGTGATACAGGTGTGATACAGGTGTGTAATACAGGTGTGTGATACCAGTGTGATACAGGTGTGTAATACAGGTGTGTGATACAGGTGTAATACAGGTGTGTAATACAGGTGTGTGATGCCGGTGTGATACAGGTGTGTAATACAGGTGTGTGATACAGGTGTGTTATACAGGTGTGTAATACAGGTGTGATACAGGTGTGTAATACAGGTATAATACAGGTGTGTTATACAGGTGTAATACAGGTGTGTAATACAGGTGTGTGATACAGGTGTGTAATACAGGTATAATACAGGTGTGTAATACAGGTGTAATACAGGTGTGTAATACAGGTGTGTGATACAGGTGTGATACAGGTGTGTAATACAGGTGTGTTATACAGGTGTGTAATACAGGTGTGTGATACAGGTGTGTTATACAGGTGTGTGATACAGGTGTGTAATACATGTGTTTAATACATGTGTGTTATACAGGTGTGTGATACAGGTGTGGTATACAGGTTTGTTATACAGGTGTGTTGTACAGGTGTGTAATACAGGTGTGATACAGGTGTGTTTTGCAGGTGTGTTGTACAGGTGTGTAGTACAGGTGTGTTGTACAGGTGTGTTGTACAGGTGTGTTGTACAGGTGTGTGATACAGGTGTGTTGTACAGGTGTGTGATACAGGTGTGTTGTACAGGTGTGTGATACAGGTGTGTGATACAGGTGTGTGAGTATGGTCTCATGACCTGTGGGATGTGATGAGTGTGAACTTGACCCTCGCTTGGCATTTAAAACTGTTCAACATTCATTCGCTTGTCTAGCTGACGACATCCACAGTCCTTGTGGTTCCTGTTTTGTGGGCTATGAAACTGTATGTGCATCTGCCTTTTTTTTTCATGTGTGCAGGGTCTGAAACCAACTGAACGCCATTTCAGTCCCCGGACCCCTAGACTGAACCAAATGAAACTGGTTCCTGCTCCTACAGCATGAACAGAGAATCATTTTTTTACAGACTGCTATCTATCAGCATCTTACAGGCCTTCTATTTCTTAGGGGCCTGATGTTTCTTAGGGACCTTCTATTTCTTACGGGCCTTATATTTCTTAGGGACCTTCTATTTCTTACAGGCCTTATATTTCTTACGGGCCTTATATTTCTTAGGGGCCTGATGTTTCTTAGGGGCCTTATATTTCTTAGGGGCCTTTTATTTTTTAGGGGCCTTATATTTGATACACATCCAAACTGTGCTTTGATAGGCTGCATGCCTCACTAACTCGTCTTCCCTCTCCAAACCTGGATATGCATGCTAAGGAAAAACAAGTGTGCTAACAGACAGAGATTTAAGACCCAACTTTCATTTATTTTTTATTTCCTGTTTGTCTCCTGCAGGTTATTCCTAAAAAGAAGCTCCTCGCTCTGCAAATTACCATTTCAATTGATTTTATTTTTCCTCCGCAAGCATGCCTTTCATTTTCACTGCCCCTTCCTCCATCCATCCATCCATCCTTCCTTCTCTCCCTCACTACCCATTCATTGTTTTATCATTGGTGTGAGAGAGAAGAGGACAGGCGAGAGGAGGAGAGGAAGAGAGGAAGATGGCCAGCTTTCTACTTGTCTGTCCTTCTGTCTGTCTCCTTTTTGTCCAGGTGTGGCCTCATAGACAGTGGCCATTCTGAGGCCAAGGTTATTTCACAATATGATGTCATATTTTTTATGTAATTTAAAGGAAGAACAACTTTTAATTCACAAAGAAACGTCAGTTAAAGGATTCAATGACAACATCACCGAGTCCATATCAGTATTTCTCTGTACTGACAGGACTGTTAATGACATGAACTCTGCAGAAACAGAGACTAGTTACACTCTGTCACATTCCCCCTGACTGACTGACTGATTGATTGATTGATTGATTGAATGAATTTATTTGGTAAAGGTGTATATGTGTATAGAACATATAAATATGAATGAAGACCAAGGATAACACATAGAGTATAAGATATTTATTTCCAATGTGGTTCTCAGAAACAAATACATAATAAAACAGGCACTGCAACCTCATGGTACAAGTGCAATGTGGTCACAACATGACTCACCATTATCTTACATTTTTAGACTCATGGTAGGACACAACAATCCAGAGGGTTGAATGTGTTTGAGATTCTGGAACTGGCACAACAATCATTCAATCATTTTAAAAGTGATTTAGATCAGGCATCTGCCAATTAGAGTGATTAGTCAAATCAGATCCTGTGGGTCTATGTTCACTGAGTTCACACCTGATTCAGATCTTCAATCCTCGTTTGCTCAGCTGCATGCAGATGGAAAGACGGGTGAAGTTCTTAGGCCACAGAACATTTGTGGAGTTTAAAATTTTTTAAATGACTCCATAAAGGGACGTATTAAGCTCAGTCAGTAGAGCATATATTTCCCATGATTTCCCCTCATTTCCTGTCTCCTCTTCGGCTGCCCCGTCACACAATAAAGGCTCAAATATCCAAAAAAATATTTTTAAAAGAATTATAAAAATAATGACCAGTTGCTCTGATGTCCCTAAATGATTTGAAAACATGTCATTTACACCTTTTTGAGATGAAATTCTCACCATAGCCTCTAAAATAAAAGCACTAGTGCACATCTGCAGAGATTAGCTCTGATGTGTGGACATGCATCACCAGATGAGATCAGACAGAACCCTCAGTCTCTGCACACTTCACTGTTTACCTGCTACCTGGAAGCTGCATCACACACAATAGAGGAGCTCTGCTGAAGCTGCAGCAACCGGTGCCTGTGTGGGTCAAACTTGACCTCTTCTGTGTTTTACAGGTCGCTGTGTGACACGGTCACATGTTCCTACGTTAAAGCTTGTGCGCCTCCATCAGATGGGTATACACTCGGCTTTTAGCTCAGAGGCTACAGTGAGAATTTCAGTGTGTGCAGAAAACAATTTCTGAAATCTTCAGTTTTTTTAGAAAATCCCTGCAGCCCTGTTTTACCACAAATCTCCAGAAATGTTTTGTTCCTTTGGCATGGGGTGAGTAGATAATGACCTAATGTACATCTTTAGGTGTTTGGCATTAACATCTTGAAGTTTAAGGGCACCAAAAATTAGCATGACAAACATGAAATTCAGCTGAAATTTGTATAATGACATTTTCATAGAGAATAGACAAAAGCAATCATTTGGCTGGCTAAATAAAACACGATGAGGTCATCAGACAACATTTTTTCAACCTCAGAAGCAGCTTAAACAGACCTCCCAGCCTTCTGTTAACACTGGGCTCAGCTGTCTGCTGTATCACAGCACAGATTTGATATGGAGCAACTCACACAAACACATAATCAGCAGCATTTGCCCTTCAGGTAGAGAATAAAGCACATATTATACATCCAGTTCAGGATGACATGGGAAACACGGTCACATTATGAGGCAGACAGTCTATGAGTGTATGCCTACAACCAGGCAACATGTGGCCGAGGGCTTCTCCATCAGAGAACGTTACACATGTAACTATAATGAATTATACGTCCTTATGGATGCTCTTCTATATGCTGGAGGTTTAATGATGGGGCTTATCATACAATATGGCTACCTAGACTCACCTTTACACACCTCAACCATCAGCTGTAGTCAGGACTCATAGTGTATTATGGTTTAGTTTGTAGTCCATGTAGTATCTATCATAAGTCATGCCTTTCAAAGATACTATACTGCATCATATGGTGTAACTAACACAACTGTTTTTGTCCAATCATACAGGCATAAAGGCTGAACAGTCATCTTAGATGATCTGGATCCCCAACAAACATTCTAAAATAAATCACAGTCATCTGTATGTTTATAAACTGTAGAAGGTGACTCTAAATCCCAGATCAGCCCCTACATATACAGGTTTTAATCTTACAGATTTTAAATGACTACAATTTAAAATCTTAGATCAGTAAACATGAGATTAATTATCTTGTATTAATGGTATTTACAACCAACTTATTTTAAGATTTCTTGACCAGGAAAATGATATTTCTACATGGACAGATCATTTCACTAGTATTAAGCCATTTTCTCCTCAGTCTTTATTTCTTGTATTTTAGCTACTCTTTTTTTGTACTGTGCACCAGATAATACACACTCATAGATATCAACACTAGAAATATGTGTGAGTTTTTTAACATCATGATTTAAGGCTTATTACTAAGTTAGAGAAAATGTCTGCAATACCCTTTTTAGCAATATAGGATATAACTTTGATCTGGATTCAGTCCAAATTTAATGGGTTGTCTAAATAATGCCTCCTTCTCCCACCATGTTTTATGGAAATTGATTCTTCCGATTGTCCTTGAAATGAATGAAATTTTAAATAAATACTCAAAATGTTAAAGAAAATTTAAAAGAAAAAAGGATTCAGATCCTGTTCTGGATCCCCAACCAAAATTTAATGGATTTGTGCCATTTTACCATCTTACCTGTGTATAGATGTGTGTGTGGGTGTGTTTATAAGTGTGTATATGGTTGTGTGTATGGGTGTGTTTATAGGTGTGTGTATGGGTGTGTGTATAGGTGTGTGTATGGGTGTGTGTATAGATGTGTGTATAGGTGTGTGTATAGATGTGTGTATAGGTGTGTGTATAGATGTGTGTATAGATGTGTGTATAGATGTGTGTATAGGTGTGTGTATAGATGTGTGTATAGGTGTGTGTATAGATGTGTGTATAGATGTGTTTATAGGTGTGTTTATAGGTGTGTGTATAGGTGTGTGTATGGGTGTGTGTATAGGTGTGTGTATGGGTGTGTGTATGGGTGTGTGTATGGTTGTGTGTATAGGTGTGTGTATGGGTGTGTGTATAGGTGTGTGTATGGGTGTGTGTATGGGTGTGTGTATGGTTGTGTGTATAGGTGTGTGTATGGGTGTGTGTATGGTTGTGTGTATAGGTGTGTGTATGGGTGTGTGTACGGTTGTGTGTATGGTTGTGTGTATAGGTGTGTGTATGATTGTGTGTATAGGTGTGTATGGGTGTGTGTACGGTTGTGTGTATAGGTGTGTGTATAGGTGTGTGTATGGGTGTGTGTACGGTTGTGTGTATAGGTGTGTGTATAGGTGTGTGTATGGTTGTGTGTATGGTTGTGTGTATAGGTGTGTGTATGGGTGTGTGTACAGTTGTGTGTATAGGTGTGTGTATGGTTGTGTGTATAGGTGTGTGTATGGTTGTGTGTATAGGTGTGTGTATGGGTGTGTGTACGGTTGTGTGTATAGGTGTGTGTACGGTTGTGTGTATAGGTGTGTGTATGGGTGTGTGTACGGTTGTGTGTATAGGTGTGTGTGTATGGGTGTGTGTATAGGTGTGCGTTTGGGTGTGTTTATAGGTGTGTGTACGGTTGTGTGTATAGGTGTGCGTTTGGGTGTGTTTATAGGTGTGTGTACGGTTGTGTGTATAGATGTGTGTATGGGTGTGTGTATAGATGTGTGTATGGGTGTGTGTATAGATGTGTGTATAGGTGTGTGTATGGTTGTGTGTATAGGTGTGTGTATAGGTGTGTGTACGGTTGTGTGTATAGGTGTGTGTATGGTTGTGTGTATAGGTGTGTGTATAGGTGTGTGTACGGTTGTGTGTATAGATGTGTGTATGGTTGTGTGTATAGGTGTGTGTATAGATGTGTGTATGGTTGTGTGTATAGGTGTGTGTATAGATGTGTGTATGGTTGTGTGTATAGGTGTGTGTATAGATGTGTGTATGGGTGTGTGTATGGGTGTGTGTACGGTTGTGTGTATAGATGTGTGTATAGGTGTGTGTATGGGTGTGTGTACGGTTGTGTGTATAGATGTGTGTATAGGTGTGTGTATGGGTGTGTGTACGGTTGTGTGTATAGATGTGTGTATAGGTGTGTGTATAGATGTGTGTATGGTTGTGTGTATAGGTGTGTGTATGGTTGTGTGTATAGGTGTGTGTATGGGTGTGTGTACGGTTGTGTGTATAGGTGTGTGTACGGTTGTGTGTATATGTGTGTGTATGGGTGTGTGTACGGTTGTGTGTATAGGTGTGTGTGTATGGGTGTGTGTATAGGTGTGTGTTTGGGTGTGTTTATAGGTGTGTGTACGGTTGTGTGTATAGATGTGTGTATGGGTGTGTGTATAGATGTGTGTATGGGTGTGTGTATAGATGTGTGTATAGGTGTGTGTATGGTTGTGTGTATAGGTGTGTGTATAGGTGTTTGTACGGTTGTGTGTATAGGTGTGTGTATGGTTGTGTGTATAGGTGTGTGTACGGTTGTGTGTATACATGTGTGTATGGTTGTGTGTATAGGTGTGTGTATAGGTGTGTGTACGGTTGTGTGTATAGATGTGTGTATGGTTGTGTGTATAGGTGTGTGTATAGATGTGTGTATGGGTGTGTGTATAGATGTGTGTATGGTTGTGTGTACGGTTGTGTGTATAGATGTGTGTATAGATGTGTGTATGGGTGTGTGTATAGGTGTGTGTATGGGTGTGTGTATAGGTGTGTGTATGGGTGTGTGTATAGATGTGTGTATAGGTGTGTGTATAGATGTGTGTATAGGTGTGTGTATAGATGTGTGTATAGATGTGTGTATAGGTGTGTGTATAGGTGTGTGTATAGGTGTGTGTATGGGTGTGTGTATAGGTGTGTGTATAGATGTGTGTATAGATGTGTGTATAGGTGTGTGTATAGGTGTGTGTATAGGTGTGTGTATGGGTGTGTGTATAGGTGTGTGTATGGGTGTGTGTATGGGTGTGTGTATGGTTGTGTGTATAGGTGTGTGTATGGGTGTGTGTATGGTTGTGTGTATAGGTGTGTGTATGGGTGTGTGTACGGTTGTGTGTATGGTTGTGTGTATAGGTGTGTGTATGATTGTGTGTATAGGTGTGTATGGGTGTGTGTACGGTTGTGTGTATAGGTGTGTGTATAGGTGTGTGTATGGGTGTGTGTATGGGTGTGTGTACGGTTGTGTGTATAGGTGTGTGTATAGGTGTGTGTATGGTTGTGTGTATGGTTGTGTGTATAGGTATGTGTATGGGTGTGTGTACAGTTGTGTGTATAGGTGTGTGTATGGTTGTGTGTATAGGTGTGTGTATGGTTGTGTGTATAGGTGTGTGTATGGGTGTGTGTACGGTTGTGTGTATAGGTGTGTGTACGGTTGTGTGTATAGGTGTGTGTATGGGTGTGTGTACGGTTGTGTGTATAGGTGTGTGTGTATGGGTGTGTGTATAGGTGTGCGTTTGGGTGTGTTTATAGGTGTGTGTACGGTTGTGTGTATAGGTGTGCGTTTGGGTGTGTTTATAGGTGTGTGTACGGTTGTGTGTATAGATGTGTGTATGGGTGTGTGTATAGATGTGTGTATGGGTGTGTGTATAGATGTGTGTATAGGTGTGTGTATGGTTGTGTGTATAGGTGTGTGTATAGGTGTGTGTACGGTTGTGTGTATAGGTGTGTGTATGGTTGTGTGTATAGGTGTGTGTATAGGTGTGTGTACGGTTGTGTGTATAGATGTGTGTATGGTTGTGTGTATAGGTGTGTGTATAGATGTGTGTATGGTTGTGTGTATAGGTGTGTGTATAGATGTGTGTATGGTTGTGTGTATAGGTGTGTGTATAGATGTGTGTATGGGTGTGTGTATGGGTGTGTGTACGGTTGTGTGTATAGATGTGTGTATAGGTGTGTGTATGGGTGTGTGTACGGTTGTGTGTATAGATGTGTGTATAGGTGTGTGTATGGGTGTGTGTACGGTTGTGTGTATAGATGTGTGTATAGGTGTGTGTATAGATGTGTGTATGGTTGTGTGTATAGGTGTGTGTATGGTTGTGTGTATAGGTGTGTGTATGGGTGTGTGTACGGTTGTGTGTATAGGTGTGTGTACGGTTGTGTGTATATGTGTGTGTATGGGTGTGTGTACGGTTGTGTGTATAGGTGTGTGTGTATGGGTGTGTGTATAGGTGTGTGTTTGGGTGTGTTTATAGGTGTGTGTACGGTTGTGTGTATAGATGTGTGTATGGGTGTGTGTATAGATGTGTGTATGGGTGTGTGTATAGATGTGTGTATAGGTGTGTGTATGGTTGTGTGTATAGGTGTGTGTATAGGTGTTTGTACGGTTGTGTGTATAGGTGTGTGTATGGTTGTGTGTATAGGTGTGTGTACGGTTGTGTGTATACATGTGTGTATGGTTGTGTGTATAGGTGTGTGTATAGGTGTGTGTACGGTTGTGTGTATAGATGTGTGTATGGTTGTGTGTATAAGTGTGTGTATAGATGTGTGTATGGGTGTGTGTATAGATGTGTGTATGGTTGTGTGTAAAGGTGTGTGTATAGGTGTGTGTATAGATGTGTGTATGGGTGTGTGTACGGTTGTGTGTATAGATGTGTGTATAGGTGTGTGTATGGGTGTGTGTACGGTTGTGTGTATAGATGTGTGTATAGGTGTGTGTATGGGTGTGTGTACGGTTGTGTGTATAGATGTGTGTATAGGTGTGTGTATAGATGTGTGTATGGTTGTGTGTATAGATGTGTGTATGGGTGTGTGTACGGTTGTGTGTATAGATGTGTGTATAGGTGTGTGTATAGATGTGTGTATGGGTGTGTGTATAGATATGTGTATGGGTGTGTGTATGGATGTGTATATGGTTGTGTGTATGGGTGTGTGTATAGATGTGTGTACGGTTGTGTGTATAGATGTGTGTACGGTTGTGTGTATAGGTGTGTGTATAGATGTGTGTATGGGTGTGTGTATGGTTGTGTGTATAGATGTGTGTATGGTTGTGTGTATATGGTTGTGTGTATAGATGTGTGTATGGGTGTGTGTATGGTTGTGTGTATAGATGTGTGTATGGTTGTGTGTATGGTTGTGTGTATAGATGTGTGTATGGTTGTGTGTATAGGTGTGTATATGGTTGTGTGTATGGTTGTGTGTATAGATGTGTGTATGGGTGTGTGTATGGTTGTGTGTATAGATGTGTATATGGTTGTGTGTATAGATGTGTGTATAGATGTGTGTATGGTTGTGTGTATAGGTGTGTGTGTGTATATGGTTGTGTGTATAGATGTGTGTATGGGTGTGTGTATGGTTGGGTGTATGGTTGTGTAGATGAGTAAAGTATTCACCTCTTGTTTATAACTCAACATGAGCATCCATAAGACATTTATCCTATAATTCATTATAATATGTTGTAACTGTAGATCTGCTGCATTAGAAAGCATCATACCCTGTCATGAGTGCAGTCTTAAAGCATCATGATACACTATGAATGCCCCCATAAAACATTATAGTTGTGGTTTATATATATCCTCAGTGATGAGGTCATGATTATTCTAGATTTCTTAAAACCATGTTGATCAAAATAACAGTATTGTTTTAAAACCATATGTTGACCAATAAGAACTTATTTTATCAGACATTATTTGAATAAATGTTTATACTGATCATAATACAGGTGTTTTTATGGGTTTAAGGTTACATAAAGTGGATGTTATGTTTCACATGTAGGCTGTTTTCCTACCTGTATCCCAGAGATGACTGTCATTACAAACATTTCACACCTTCAACAGGTCAAAACTCTGCATTTTGTTCTGTTCATATCTGTTCAGACAAAGTTCCAAAGGTTTAGACAGTTATTTATTATAGTACATCCTAAATAGTGGAGATTTTTAGACCCAGTTTGCTCTCAGTACTCGTGTGCTGCAGCCGACTCTAACTCATGAAACGTTTAGCATGAAGCATCTGAGAAATTTAATCATCTGCTTTCATCAAAAAGTGGAAGAGCTGACCAACGGGACAATCTTCAGTAACCGTCAACTATCTCCTGTTGTTATTGTGCTTATGTGCCAAATGAAATACCTGTATGTTACAGCCCTGGTCTTCAAAAACCAATAAATAATCAATGTATCCTGTTGTAATGACCGGTTCTGGAGGTTGTTTGTGTTTGTTGTGTTTCATCCTGGGTTGTTAATCCTCAAAGCGAGCAGACATCTTATAAGGTTCTTTAGAAGGTCTTCAGACGTTGCTTTTGATTCAACCTTTAAACTATTTCTGTGTATATGCATAAAACCTGATGTAAATATTCTGTAACCATTTGTCCTGTCTTCACTGAAAGGTCCCTACATTAAACAGTACATGTTTAACTTTATGTGGGACGTATGTGCCTGGACTCACGCACACCACCACCCACACTACTCCATCTTTTCTCAATTCCAGCTCATTTGAGAATTACACTGAACTTGTGTGTTGTGTGTGCGTAGAGAGTACAGCCCCACATCATGGTGGCCCCTGGCGCAGTGTGTTTGTGTGACAGCATCCACACGATGGGAGCCAACAATGGTGTTTGTGTGCGTGTGTGTTTTCTATTATTTATGTGTATGGATGAAGGAGTGTTTGAAGGGGGGTCTTTGTTTAGACTAAATAAATAACTGCTTGTGGGATGTCCACACACACACAGACACACACACATTTAAAATTCTATATTTCAAACAGTATGTTTTGAATGATATATTCACATAATGCATTTTTTTATTGAATTTTCAATGTTTCAGTACGTCTTGGGTGCTTATTGTTTGTATTATAAGGTCCAATCAGCATTCATTTATGTAAGGTGACTCATGTATCATCTATACGGATATTTCAGCCCTTTTCTGGTGTAATGACATCGCGTGTGTTGAAGTTCCAGACGTTAGCGTGGAAATCCTCCATGTGTCTCTGTTTAAGCAGCACCAGAACATCATCATACAGTCGGCACCGAGTTTGGAAGAAAAAAAAGTAAAAAGCAAAAATAATAGAGTGTTAACCCCCCAAAAAAAAACAATGAAAGCAAACCTCGACTGCTGGCCATGAAGGAGGAATGAATCTCCCATTTTTAGTGGGTTTAGCAGCTTTTAACAAACCTGCATATATGCATTGAGTTTGAATTTGTCTTTATTTTGAACATGTAATAAAAAAACAACAAACCAACAAAATAACATTTAAATGTGCAAAAATGAATAGCCTTGTACATAACAAAAAATAAATAAATAATATTAGTAATAAATAAACATATCCAAAAAGAGAGAAAAATAAACAAACATTGAATTACCATTCATTGTGATTGTATTATATTGTAGACCACAGTTTTTGACCTCACCTCTCTCATGTATCCATGCATCCCTTTTCTGTAACCACTTATCCTGTGTTGGGCCGCTGGAGCCTTTCTACCACTGTCTCTATACCAACCAGCCACCCTATAGCCTCTTTAGACTCAACAATGTTTCTGGTGAAATATTGTCCAAAAATGCAAATGCCTCATCCAATCAGAAGTGGAGAGGAGGACGAGGACGTCCTCTGCTGATGCACTGATATGAAACTCACCTCCGTGGCTCTGACTGACGGTGAAAGCCAGTAAGTGTGATTGTGTACCTTCAGTAAAAACTAGAGTGCCACCCAGTAGACCACATCCCTCCAAGGCCCAGCAAACCTGCACACGTCTGTTTAGCTTGCCCGGCCCATGCCCCCCGACCCCCTCCACCACAAGGTCTTTTACTAATTAGTTCAGTATGCCCCTCTATCCGGATCTGCACAAAAATTTAATGGATTCTTTCCTGATCCGTGTCCCACCCCTCCGCCAAGTTTTGTAGAAATTTGACCCATAGTTTTTGCACAATCCTGCTGACAAACTAACCAACCATCAAACAGAGGTGAAAAGACTTTAACCGACTGAGTGTATCGCTGAACGTTTGTGATGAATTAGTGTTGGTTTCCTCCAGGCCTCATGACCTGATCCCCGCAGACACCCTTTGTCCCTGAGTTTACATCTTACTGTGTCTGAGTTGGTGTTGCATTCCTCTTCCAGTCTGAGCCATTACTCTCCACTTTGTAATCAGCTCCAACAATTATAACCTCTGATTACTGTCCTGGTGTATTTTGGACGGTTCTGGAAACCAGGGGGAAAAAACCCTTTTCTCAGCAGAACTCTAGGTCACACACATTTACAGTAACCCTGTGTGTGTGTGTGTGTGTGTGTGTGTGTGTGTGTGTGTGTGTGTGTGTGTGTGTGTGTGTGTGTGTGTGTGTGTGGGTTGCTCTTCGTTTGAAGTACTCATTCCCCCTAAATTACAGTGCTGCCATAATGAAGTATTACCGTACAACTCTAAGGCTGACCAGTACAAAGTGGGCTCTGTGTGTGTGTGTGTGTGTGTGTGTGTGTGTGTGTGTGTGTGTGTGTGTGTGTGTGTGTGTGTGTGTGTGTGTGTGTGTGTGTGTGTGTGTGTGTGTCTGTGTGTGCGTGTGTCTGTGTGTGTGTGTGTGTGTGTGTGCGTGTCTGTGTGTGTGTGTGTGTGTCTGTGTGTGTGTGTGTTCTAGACACTTGAGGTGAAAGTTCAAATGCCCAGGCGAACATCATGTGCCCATCTAAGGTGTGTGTTTGTGTGTCTGCTTGTGTTTTACGCTTTGGTGTGTGATGCAGCCCCACTGTGCCGAGCTGTGTTTGTGTGTCTAACAATGCGTGTGACTTAAAGACAGGCCATTGCGTGAGCGGCCTCCCAGTTGTGTGTCTAAATGTGTTGATGGACCAGCCAGCTTTGGAGGTGCAGCCGTCTCTGGCTGCAGGCTGTGCTGCCTCACCTACGGCCTCCCCGGCCTGCTGAATGTTGCATGAGGCCTGGCCGCCTCATACATAGTAGATTAGCACAACCGTGGCATCTGATGATATACATGTACTGCATTGGCACCTGTGCCTGCCTTCACTAACAAGCATCCAATCCATTTTTCATCAACACATGCAGAGGGACGTCTGCATGAGGACAGGAGAGGAGGACGTGGTGGGCGGGGCCAGTTCTTTGTTTTAGTTTGTGTTTTTGCTGGAGGTTCTTCTACTTTTGTCCCTCCACATCAGGTTTGCAGGGTTTTTCTTAGTTTCTTTGCATCTGTTACTCGGGAGGCTGAGGATTTATTAAAATCTGCGATAATCAATATTTTTTAGCCTCTGAAATGAAATAAAGTCTGCCTGTCATCATTTTTTGTCGACAGCATATCTCATAATCATACATTCTAGCTTCACCAAACTTCACACACATATCAAACCTTATAACTAGTTGCGTTAGTCCAAACCTGTAACCATAATGAGAAGAGCTTATTGTGGCACAATGGAGAAAAAAGCAGGTAAACGTGCTGCAGAAGTAACATTACCATATGTGTGTATGCGTGCACAGTCATGCATTTTACACTTAGTGCAATTATGATTTTGACCTTTGCTTCCAAGGAGCTTCAGGTAATAATGTACCTAATCCTGCAGGTACAAAGGTCTGCAGTCCCAGATAGTTTACATGCTTAAATCAATATTTTCATGATTAATGTTTCATTTTTACACGTGTGGTTTTAGGGAATGTACCGCTGCAGCAACAATCTGGGACAAAATCATTGTGTGATTTAAAGCTTCAAACTTCAAACAGCTGTCAACACGTTCTTAAACATTCTGAGCAGTAAAACACAAGTGATCTCTGTGGCGACATGCTGTTCCCACATTATGACTTAAAAGCTCATGAACACAGAAGTTAGAAGAATGACTGTGAGCAGAGTGTGAATGTGATGTGATTTAATTCACTGCATCGAGCATCTGAGACCAAAACAGTAGCTGTAAAACTAGACTTTATGACAGACGGTTCAGAAACCAGATGACTCCCATTTCCAGTATCTGTGTCACGCTGGTTTTGCCACCGTCCCGCTCTGATCGGAGGCCAGGGTTCCTGAGTTCATCCATTCCAATGAAAAGTAAACATGAACACAGATAATGCTGGATTATGATTGTAATGGCTTTTTTCTTAGCTTGGTTTGAGACCTGTGTCTGCCTCAGCAGCACTGTTGATGTCTACATCTCTAGCTAGCATATTAAGCTACCAGATAAAACACGAGCAGCAAAATGAGACTGTATACTCACAAAACTCACATCAAGCTGAAAACTAGGCAGTGCTGGTTAAAAAGGAATCCTGTTCCTCTCCTCGTATGCTTTCAGACACATATTTTGCTGTTTTGTTTTGTACAAAGACGAAACTTTCTTTCCAGGCGGCCATGTTGAAAACAGATGTGAGGACATAGAAGGGCTCACAAGCATTAGCACACACCTGCCGCCGCCCCGGCTATTAAAAGTAAGTTAGGAGAAACCCACATTACAACACATGTAGTGGCAGTGTGACATCATTACTCTGGTCATTACGTCATTTACATAGCAAATTGCTTTTTTGCTGTTATATTGCTGTCATAACTTTAAGTATCTCTCTGTAATATGTGTAATTTCACCACAGCTAGTTATAAGTGAAGTTTGTTCTGTTGCCCCTAAATGAGCAAAAAGCCTATTTATTTTCCATTAAATTAATTTTCAGTTTGAATTGTGACAACCCAAGCTTCTGTCTGATAACAAGGTGCTGATAGCAGCGGCGCGGTCACTATGGCTGTTAGCTAACATCTCATGCTCCTAGTCAGTGACCTAGCTACCTTCTGCTTTATGGCTAGCATGGTTACAGCCCTGGGACCAGGCTCCCTTTAGCAAGTCTCCCCTGCAAAGCAAAGTCTCCTAAATGAAAACCATTCCGGTCCGCTTGCTTCCCGAGCTCTGCTCCGGGACAGAAGCCGTGGGGTCAGCAGCTGGTGGAGGATATGGCAATTGTTTATGAAAAAATGCTTTCTCAAGCCCACCAAAAACACACACTTGGGGGGGAAAAAAGCCCCCCGTCCCTGAGCAGCCAACAGCTGGGAAGGGTTGGGAGTAGCCTGGAGGCTGGCAAGTCTCCCTCCCATCCCCAGTCCAGATGGGGGAGGTTAGGCTGAGGCTAGCTGCTGCACACCCCCCATCCTCCTCCCCTCCACTTCCCAAACTTCCCATTCCCATTAAGGAGAGGCTGAAGATTGCGGAGAAAGGCAAAGGAGGAAGAAAAGCAAAAGAGCATGACTGCTCTGTTTTTCACCCCGACCCTCCCTCCGTCTTCAGCCTAATCAAATAAAGCAGGAAGCTTCCGAGACGGAAGAGGAGTGTTTATTGATATTTGCGTGAGCTGCTTCCCCCCCCCCATCCCGTCTCGTCCCTCCTGTTTATTTTCTGTCCAACACTTTTGAAAATCCTGATATCTTCAATGTTTTCGCCTCAACCATCATGAATGAATGTTTGAAAACTACTGAGGAACAAGGGTTGTGTTTCTCTGAACGTCTTACACTATAACAGCTTAAATTGAGCCACTGGGAAATTACACACCAAGCTGACATCTGTTGCAAAATGTCCAGTCAATTTATTGTAATAAGAGGATGTCATATGAAATAGTATGGGCTTAAATAAGAATTGATGACCCTCTCCATCTAAACCATTATTCAGATATAAAGGCACCCAAGCTGCTCATAGTGGAGCCAAGAAAGGCCTGTTGAGAGTATCGGTTTACAGCTTCTTACCTTGTAGTGCTTAGAAGTTGAAATTGCACCTTAAAGGAGCTCAGATACTCAAAAGTGGCCTTTAAAAGGGAAACTATGTTGGGGACTGGATGGATACCTTAATGCAGAACTGATGGGGAAACCGGGTCATGGGAGGAGCTCCATCATCCAATCTAAACTACGGACTCAGAACGTTTAAATCTGGTGACCCCCTCCTCCATCGTGCTGAAGGTGTTCTGCATTTAATTGCAGTTGGAAACACTATGCCTCATATAAGTTGGTCTGTTTGACCAGTATTGAATCAGTAAATGCTTCGGTAGAAATATAAAGTGTGTTGAATCTGAGCCAAACCCCTGTCATTTCCTATGTAAGCACATGAGCGTAGACTCACAGAACATTTATAAGGCCACTGAAAACTGGAGCAGAACCAGCGGGTTGGTCCATGATGCAAAAATCATCTGCATGGCCACTTAAAAGGAAGCCATGTTCATTTTAAAGCTTCACGTTCTGTTTTACACTTAATTGATATGATAGGCAGCAGCAAGACAGATTGTAGGTTTGGATGCTAAGCTGGGATGTCATTGTTCCTATACCAGTAACCAGTAGTCACCCCTGCAGAGTGCAGTGAACCAGTTTAAGAACCAGTCTGGTGTTTCTGGTGTGGTGATGAGACGTTTCCCGGAGAAACAAAGTCAGACTTTTTCTTGCGCTGCTGCTGTGAGAGCCTGTTGTTATTTTCAATGGTCCTTTTGTTAGAGGTCATTGAGAGGCGACAGCTTGATATCCCCTCAAGCCATCCGTGTGCGCTGCTTTCTGACTTATCACTCATCATACCATTGTGCTGTCTGTGTGTGTGTGTGTGTGTGTGTGTGTGTGTGTGTGTGTGTGTGTGTGTGTGTGTGTGTGTGTGTGTGTGTGTGTGTGTGTGTGTGTGTGTGTGTGTGTGTGTGTTTGTGTGTGTGTTTGTGTGTGTGTGTGTGTGTTTGTGTGTGTGTGTGTGTGTGTGTGTGTGTGTGTGTGTGTGTGTTTGTGTGTGTGTTTGTGTGTGTGTGTGTGTGTGTGTGTGTGTGTGTGTTTGTGTGTGTGTGTGTGTGTGTTTGTGTGTGTGTGTGTATGTGTGTGTTTGTGTGTGTGTGTGTGTGTGTTTGTGTGTGTGTGTGTATGTGTGTGTTTGTGTGTGTGTGTGTGTGTGTTTGTGTGTGTGTGTGTGCGCTCGTAGACAGAGTGCAGTAATCCAAGCCTACCTGCAGCCCTGTGGGCTCGCTGCCGACGGCTCCCTAAAGGTCAGAACTCATGACCTCTGGGGTACGGGGCAGATCGGTGTCCTGGGGTCCTGTTGTCTCTCTCGTAAGCAGCACACACACTGGATAACTTCCCATCCACACATGTGTTTGCAGTACAAGGCCATTAGGCAAGAGGACATTGGATACACAAACTTTAAGACGTGTTTCCATGTCTTTGAATTATAGGTTTGATGTGTGGAATGAAAATCTTAGATAAGGTGTTGAAGAAAGACTCATGAAATCTCTTCTCTGTGTTACCTTTGCCAAGTAGGTTATGTTTTCATCCATGTTGTTGTCATTGGTTGGTTTGTTAGTAGGACTACACAACAACTACTGGGCAGAGTTCTTGGACACTTGGTGGAAGGTTGTTGTATTGGCCAGGAGAGAAACCATGACCTGCATTAAGGGACAAACTTTGGATTTATCTCCCACTTTTTAACATCAACAGAATCTTCTTTTTTTTCCTGATTGCACAAAAACGAAATAAGAAAAACACAAAATTTGTAGAAGGATGTAGCCTGGATCAGGTTACTGTTTGGCCTTGGTTGAGATATGCACTGTCCTGAGTGCAATTCCTGTTTTAAGCCCCACCAAAGCAGGCAAATAGGGCTGCTGTTGTCCATCTGTACACACATACGTCCTATATGTAACAGGGTGTCGTCCACATCTCCTCAACAACTGGAAAATGACGGGGGATATAGTCGTTATTATGTCTGGAAAGATTTTTTTGTCCGGAGCAAATCTCACAAACTATACCTACTAGCTTCAGCTGACTTCACACATACTGTATATGAACCATGATAAGTAGTTGTGCCGTTTGACATTTTTAATTCTTTACATATTTTATTTTTTGTCGTTTCTGTGGAAAAGTGATTTTTAAGGTTGGTTTATGGGTGCTCATCTTCTGCCTTCACCAAACATTACACATAAATTAAACATTATAATTAGCTTTTAATTTTTCACTTCTCCAAGGAGAGATTATTTTCTTCATCATCTTCATCATCTTCTCCGTATCTTAGGCCTATATCCAGAACAGCATCACATGACTCCAGGCTCATTAAAGGATTGGAGGATATGTCATTTACTGGTGAATTTGCTGTACAGTTTGTTTTTGGGTGATGTCTGGGGGATTTATTATCTACACACGACTCTCGTCTAATTAGCCGCTATTTACATTTGTAGCCTCATTTGAACTGAGGTGATTCAGTCAGTTTGCTCTCAGTCACCTATGATAGAGGTGGTGTTCTCGCCACATCAGCACATACTGAGGTTTTCCAGGAATAGCATCTGGTGTGTGTGTGATCCACCAGTGATGGGATAGATATGATTATTTAAATGAGTACATGACTTATGTGAAATTGACAAATGCTACATATATGAATTAATAGAAGCCTCTCAACCCAATTCATATCAACATTGATGAAATTACAAAGGTGTTTTAACAGGAAAGACATAATGTAAGGTTATAAATTCATGAAGAGCAGAGATTACAAAGATTACAAAGATTAAAAAGGAAGGATAAAAAAAGGAAGGAAAGAAAATTACACCAGAGCAGCAATCAGAGACTGCAAACCTGCACTAAGGCTGCCCAGACAGCACAAAAAGGATCTGAACTACTAACATCACAAGCTTTAATATCTGTATGTCTATCTGTGTAATCATTCTATTTCAGTGTACCTTATAATCTGAATATATGTTGACTATAAGGCAACAGATAACCAAGGATAGTGACATCACAAAGTGTCATTTCTTATATACTCGTCCATACATGTATAAATCAAAAACAGTGTTATTGAAGGAAATGAGTAACTTAAACATCAAAAATGACTGAAGTCAAAATGTGACGAGTATGAAGACATAGTGACAAACATGTTAATAAAATGCCATGTCAACAAACCTTTTGCATTATTATTATTTGTTGTTATTTGTCACAATGATACAGACAGTAAAAATCCACACCTTGATCCAGAACTGCCTCAAGATCTGATCCCCTCTGCTCCATTCCAAGGGCCACCTATCTACAAATATTCATTGAAATCTGTTCGGAAATTATTTTGAGATTTTCTGCAAACAAATAAACAAACAAACAGACAGCGATGGAAACACACTGTAGCCAATCAGAAAGATTTAAAGAAAATGAAGGGAAAGCTGTGGACGCTTGATTGTTTTTAATCAATAAAGTTTTACAAAACTATAAGCCAAGTCACACCCTGACACACACACACACACACACACACACACGTCTTACAGAAAACCATTTGTAGGATGTAATTGTGAGGTAATGGAGTTTGGTTGGAGGGGTGAGGGGTGAGAGGTCAGGAGTGTGTTGTTGAAGAGGCCTCAGCCAGCAGCCAGCAGCCAGCAGCAGCCGGGGTCATGTCACATGTGTGTGTATGTAGTGGTGTCACGTGTGTGTGTGTGTGTGTGTGTGTGTGTGTGTGTGTGTGTGTGTGTGTGTGTGTGTGTGTGTGTGTGTGTGTGTGTGTGTGTGTGTGTGTGTGTGTGTGTAGTGGTGTGTGTCAAAAAATAAGCAAAGGCCCTCTTTGTTAAAAATGTTCACTGTTTTGATCCAGAAACATGTCCAGATATTTGTAGAACACACACTAATGCACATACACACACACACACCCCCACACACCCCCCCCCCCACACACACACACCTCTGCTTCTACAAATGAAAAAAAACAAAACTATTTGAACATCACTTCATATCACCTCGCACCATCCTCCCCAAGACCCCAGATGTGCGACACTTTACAGCACACACACACACACACAGGTGTAACTCTAGCCCTGCAGCTCTCCCTCTAAGCCTGCTGCCACCAGCCCTTCACCCATTAACATGTGTAAGAGCGACAAGGTCTCACCTTTAATGACAAAAGCCAGGCCGCCCTGTGAGTTCATTAGCCGTCAGCCGTGTTGAATTAGACACAGTGCAGCCCTGCTCTTTCTCACACTGCCACCCAACACTCATTACGCTGCTCACTTACACCAGAGGATGGCTGCTGCCGTCTCCACTGATCATACAGACCTGTATGAGTTCTGGTGATAGAATTACCAGAATGAGCCATGTGTTTATGTTGTTGTGGTCATTCCAGAGTGAAATGTAGAAATTCTTTAAAATAGGTCTATACTTGTCTTTTCTTATTTGAATTGATTCATCAGATTCATATAATAACACAATTAACACAATAAAATCTTGAACTGTTTAAAACTTCTATTCCAAAGACTGTGTTTTAGAAGTTATTGTAAAGCAGAATAAATATATAATTTAATATTGTAGATTTGCAGTGGAAAAAGTCTGCAGAGATCTCTTATGTCTCATATTTTAATTAAAAGTAAGAACACTTAAAGACATTCACTACAAATTAAAATGTCACAATAAGCATCTTCAAATTAAATGTTATAAAGTTCTTGTAATACAGGAACAGCAGCACAAAACTTTTTACTGGATCCTTCTAGACAGATTCTTTCATGAACCTTTTCAGTTAAGGCAACAAAAATATGAAGTTATTGTAAAGCAGAATAGCAAACCGATGATTAATATTATCCTAAATATGATTTATTATTGTAGATATAGATGGACGTCTTCGGAGATCGAAGTAAAAGTGAGAACATTTGACAGATATATAGTTCTTTGTAGAGGTTTCCATAAAACAGAACAGTAAAACAAAAACGACCATGATCCTGCATTTAATCTAATCCATGTGTTATGTATGTAACAGTATGTACTTTAACTCTAACATGTATGTGACAGTATGTACTTTAACTCTAACATGTATGTGACAGTATGTACTTTAACTCTAACATGTATGTGACAGTATGTACTTTAACATGTATGTGACAGTATGTACTTTAACTCTAACATATATGTGACAGTATGTACTTTAACTCTAACATGTATGTAACCGTATGTACTTTAACTCTAACATGTATGTAACAGTATGTACTTTAACTCTAACATGTATGGGACAGTATGTACTTTAACTCTAACATGTATGGGACAGTATGTACTTCACTCTAACATGTATGTAACAGTATGCACTTAACATGTATGTGACAGTATATACTTTAACTCTAACATGGATGTGACAGTATGTACTTTAACATGTATGTGACAGTATGTACTTAAACTCTAACATGTATATAACAGTATGCACTTAACATGTATGTGACAGTATATACTTTAACTCTAACATGTATGTGACAGTATGTACTTTAACTCTAACATGTAT
This sequence comes from Chaunax sp. Z400, assembly GCA_037577475.1. Taxonomy (NCBI): domain Eukaryota; kingdom Metazoa; phylum Chordata; class Actinopteri; order Lophiiformes; family Chaunacidae; genus Chaunax; species Chaunax sp. Z400. The sequence continues at coordinate 5,003,003 of CM075192.1, read as the reverse complement.
GTGACAGTATGTACTTTAACTCTAACATGTATGGGACAGTATGCACTTTAACTCTAACATGTATGGGACAGTATGCACTTTAACATGTATGTGACAGTATGTACTTTAACTCTAACATGGATGTGACAGTATGTACTTTAACATGTATGTGACAGTATGTACTTTAACATGTGTGTGACAGTATGTACTTTAACTCTAACATGTATGTGACAGTATGTACTTTAACTCTAACATGTATGGGACAGTATGTACTTTAACTCTAACATGTATGTGACAGTATGTACTTTAACTCTAACATGTATGTAACAGTATGTACTTTAACTCTAACATGTATGGGACAGTATGTACTTTAACATGTATGTAACAGTATGTACTTTAACTCTAACATGTATGGGACAGTATGTACTTCACTCTAACATTTATGGAACAGTATGCACTTAACATGTATGTGACAGTATGTACTTTAACATGTATGTGACAGTATGTACTTTAACTCTAACATGTATGGGACAGTATGTACTTCACTCTAACATTTATGGAACAGTATGCACTTAACATGTATGTGACAGTATGTACTTTAACATGTATGTGACAGTATGTACTTTAACTCTAACATGTATGTGACAGTATGTACTTTAACATGTATGTGACAGTATGTACTTTAACTCTAACATGTATGTGACAGTGTGTACTTTAACTCTAACATGTATGTGGCAGTATGTACTTTAACTCTAACATGTGTGTGACAGTATGTACTTTAACATGTATGTGACAGTATGTACTTTAACTCTAACATGGATGTGACAGTATGTACTTTAACTCTAACATGTATGTGACAGTATGTACTTTAACATGTATGTGACAGTATGTACTTTAACTCTAACATGGATGTGACAGTATGTACTTTAACTCTAACATGTATGTGACAGTATGTACTTTAACTCTAACATGTATGTGACAGTATGTACTTTAACATGTATGTGACAGTATGTACTTTAACTCTAACATGTATGTGACAGTATGTACTTCACTCTAACATTTATGGAACAGTATGCACTTAACATGTATGTGACAGTATGTACTTTAACATGTATGTGACAGTATGTACTTTAACTCTAACATGTATGTGACAGTATGTACTTTAACATGTATGTGCCAGTATGTACTTTAACTCTAACATGTATGTGACAGTGTGTACTTTAACTCTAACATGTATGTGACAGTATGTACTTTAACTCTAACATGTATGTGACAGTATGTACTTTAACATGTATGTGACAGTATGTACTTTAACTCTAACATGGATGTGACAGTATGTACTTTAACTCTAACATGTATGTGACAGTATGTACTTTAACTCTAACATGGATGTGACAGTATGTACTTTAACTCTAACATGTATGTGACAGTATGTACTTTAACTCTAACATGTATGTGACAGTATGTACTTTAACATGTATGTGACAGTATGTACTTTAACTCTAACATGGATGTTACAGTATGTACTTTAACTCTAACATGTATGTGACAGTATGTACTTTAACATGTATGTGACAGTATGTACTTTAACTCTAACATATATGTGACAGTATGTACTTTAACTCTAACATATATGTGACAGTATGTACTTTAACTCTAACATATATGTGACAGTATGTACTTTAACTCTAACATATATGTGACAGTATGTACTTTAACATGTATGTGACAGTATGTACTTTAACTCTAACATGTATGTGACAGTATGTACTTTAACTCTAACATATATGTGACAGTATGTACTTTAACTCTAACATATATGTGACAGTATGTACTTTAACTCTAACATATATGTGACAGTATGTACTTTAACTCTAACATGCTGTTAGTAATTACTCTGCTATCATGCTAGCTTTTATTAAAGCAATACTTATTCATGACGTTAACCTTTTACATGTATCATGCAACAATTTATGGCATTGCAAAATTGAATTACTGTGTTTGAGTCCAGCCTGTCAGTAATAATAATAATGAGAATAAACATGTATCCGTCTGAGGTCGGTTCAGAGCTAAGCTACTGTATTCAGAGAACACCGATTATCATTCAGACCCAAATGTCTCATTTAATGTTCAGACAGGAATCACGAGGCCTGGTGTCCACAGAATTCAAATGAATGCTCATTATTAATTATTAATCACGTCCATGTAACCCTAAAAATGAGGTGATTATCTGATTATCTGACCTTTCTTTAAGCTGCAATGAAAGAGACCATTAAAGCACATTTAGCAGCTTATCTTATTCTCCATAATGTCATACTTCATTTCATCTGTCATAGAACCATGGAATAAATACATAATGTTATATCATTATAAGCTAACAGGCTATGAAGACACGCAGTGCTTCATGCTCTCCTGCTGCTGCTGGCATCGGCTGTTTTATGCCCCATATATTCTCACTGCTGCACAGACCACCAGAGTCTGTGAGAGAAAAAGGAAGAACGCTTTGATATAAATATACTGTTTTAAAATGAAGATCGTGAAGTAAATGTTCCATAAACTTCTGTAACTTTATAGAACGACAGACGTTTCAGCAACTAAAAAACTAAAGTTATCATTGAGAAAGATTATTCTAAGAGTAACTTTCCCCTAAATTGCCTCCTTGAATCAGTCCTTCTGTCAAGAGATAGTAATGCTGACTGTAGTTACTGTATGTATACATTTACACATTACACATAATTTACACATTCTTTAAACCTGTTGTATGAAGGTTTATTTGTGAAGACCTACAATATTCATTTAGGTCACATCCTGTGGTGCTGACCAGTTGTAGATGTCCTCTTACTTAATATTTTCATGTGATGTTACTGTACACTTCTGCTTCACTACATCTGTAATAATGTTTGACTCCACTGCCTTTAGCTGAAAGCTACTGATTACCCCTCTGGTTTAGATTTACATAGCGATGTTCGTTTTTGCTTTGTCTTCAGACATCTGATTTCTATAAATTTTCTGCAGCTCTGCAAGAGACGTTTCCCCTCTAAACGTCTGACATGCTTTAATTTCAATATGCTCTTCAAAATATCAACATTTCACAAAAATGTGTCCACATTTGTGTAGCATGTCTTTAATTTTTCCTCTCTCCTCTCCCATGAATCCTCTCACAGCCCCTCTGGGTTGACTCGTGACTCTTTAGAAGTGGAGCAAAGACTGATATCGTTAGACAGTAGAAAAATATCTATGGTTTCATACCATGTCATGTTTACTCACGAGCTGTAAATCACACTGTTTCTGCATGGAATGAGAGAAGAAGCAGCTCTTTGTGATGTCATCCAAGATAAAATGAGACCAGTGCTCTGATTGGCGTGATGTCTGATGTTTAATGTAGGCCTACTGTTTTATAAAAGCCTCTGGTTGATGGGTTTCATTTGATACCACGCTGGTTTCTATAAGGCTGATGGGTGAGATGTCTAAAACGTGAGTTGTGTGTATGTGTGTGTGTGTGTGTGTGTGTGTGTGTGTGTGTGTGTGTGTGTGTGTGTGTGTGTGTGTGTGTGTGTGTGTGTGTGTGTGTGTGTGTGTGTGTGTGTGTCTAAGAAGAGAAGCGAACACATTATAATAGTCTGTGAGTAAGTATTAGACCTGTCCTTTTGCATTCAATTAGCAGAAAATGTGCACTATATGGTGATATGTATATTTGTCTGGATATGAATGAAGGATACAGGATATGATGGGAACCACAGGACTAAACAGTGAAATACTTCCAACACATTAATGCATCACTATTAGTATAAATATGACTCAAACTACAACTCTGACTTTGATACATGTGTCATAAATATCTGGTATATATCTGATAATGCAATTTCCTGTAGCGCTGACTTGAGTAAAGTATCCGTGTACTTCCTCCTCTAGCGGTCCTGAAATGTGCCAGTTAGACGTGTTCACAGTGACACGTTATTCCGACTAATTTAACAAACCATGTAACCATGTAACAGGTAAAGTGTAATGAAGTCAGCCATAATTGTTTCAGGTGATGTAATAATGCAGTAATGAGGTTAAACACCTCAAGTTCTAACAAACAAAGCAAATGAAATTAGTTGACAAAACGTTAAGGCAAACTTTACATGTTTGGTGAGAATTCTTCAAGAATGATGCAAGGCATTCGTGTGTGTCTTTGTGTGCGTGTGTGTGTGTGTGTGCGTGTGTGTGTGTGTGTGTGTGTGTGTGTGTGTGTGTGTGTGTGTGTGTGTGTGTGTGTGTGAGTGTGTGTGTGTGTGTGTGTGTGTGTGTGTGTGTGCGTGCGTGTGTGCGTGTGTGAGTGTGTGTGTGTGTGTGTGTGTGTGTGTGCGTGCGTGTGTGTGTGTGCGTGTGTGTGTGCCCTCCCTGTTCCTGCTCAGCTCTGTGAATCAGCCTGTAAACAGACACCTATGAGCAGCTGGGCACTTGGCTCCAGCACAGCTCCCTCACAGAGAGGAGAGGAACTGTTGACCTCCTCACACAGACACACACACACACACACACACACACACACACACGCACACATACCCAGACCGTGTATGCATGCACCAACAATCACTGCATCACCACACACAAACATCCATAAACACGCAGATCCACCCGACAACACACTCTCACACAAACACATTTCCCTCGTCTCCCACAGGAGACAGACGCTGCCATGTTTACTGCCTCGCCGGAAATTTTAACAGGAAGCAGCGAGAGACGGTCGTTCCCTCTCTCTATCTCCTCTAAACCTCTTCTGGTTTCTTTCGGACATCTCTACATCAACACTTTGCTCCGTTTATTTGTCCAAGACAACAACTCAGCAAGCTTTATTGCTCTCCAAATCTAAATTAGGAGGAGGCGTAGGGGACAAATTTCCGGATGAGCCCGCCTGTGGACACACTCAGGAGAATGTAAACCGGGCCTGGAGCATCAGCGATAACAAATAAGAGATGTGATCTAGCTGTGAGCCGAACACTCCAAATGTTTTTGTTTTTCGTCTGAAGGACAGCGAAGAGTCCGGCCGAAGTCAGCCAGAAAAACACTCCAGAAGCTTCTAAACACCGTCCTCCACTCTGCCTCTCCCTCCTCACCCGGCCTTCACACACTCAGAGGAGCCTTTTCTCTTTTTTCACTGGGGCTGGGGTGAATCAGTGTATCTGACAATTCACTGTGAACAGCACAAAACATAGGATGGGACCCTCAGGGGTAGAGGAAATAATAAATGTACCTATGTGACAAATTATAACAATTAATATTTTATAAATGAAGAGGTTATTTAATTAATCATCTGTACTTACTGTCTTTTCTTATATTTAAAAGACAAAAATACAAGATAACAATCAGCTGGACATTCAAAAAGAACTTTGTAAAACATGACAGAGCTCCATCCAGAATCATAACATATCATCAGTTATGACATGAGTTTAATGTCTAAGGCTTAATATTAGCCTGATGTGTGACATGCAGTGCAATTCTCAGGATTCTATAAAGCAGTGGTTGTCAAACCATAGGGCCCCTTTCTGAAAGTCATTTGACATGTTTTATTGCAGAAAGGGCAGGAGGAGGATGGATGGAATCATAGTGAAAATCATAGTGCAAAGAAATGATTACCCCATTTTTCTGGAAACTCCTCAAGGACCCCTGAGGGTCCCACGAGCCCACTTTGAACACCAATAGTCTGAAGTTTTGAGGTGGTCTGGAGGATGACCCAGAATGTAGTGAAAGAACCTGATTTTATTTAAAACAGAAATAAGCACTGTAATGAAGAAACACTTTTTATTTTGTCGTTTTAGGGCTACAACTAAGCAATATTTTCATTTCCAAATTAAACTAATTTATGATGATTTGTTTAGCCTGCAAGATGTAGAAACAGGTTCCCACAGGCAAAGTGATATCTCAGAGGTCCTCACTCATTCTGATGGGAATGATGGGGAAATGGTGGAAAAGGGGGAAATCCACATTTTTCAATCAAAAATCTCCAGACTTTACACATAGATTCATAAATTTTGCCTGATAAATTAATTTTTGTTTCTTCAAAAAATGTAATTTGCATCTGATTACATCTGCTCCTTCTCCCTCATGCAAAACTCAGAGTTTATGAACACACAAAAACTGTACATTTCAAACTGGAATCAAATCACAAATCCACAAGTAAAACGTTACCAAAAAAAAAGAAAATCATTTTTTTTAATGAAGAGGAGCTTTTGGTATTGTTTTTTATTCTTATTTTGTTTGTTTGTTTGTTTGTTTTTCACGGTCGGTCAGCAGTGTTACACACAAACCATGTGTTGGATTTTGATTAAACTAGTTTTTTTGAACATTGTGAGATGTGGCTGTTTGTTCTGAGATAACTTGTTCAGTTGGGTTAATAATGGGTTATGGATTAATTTGGATAAAGGTTTCATTTAACAACTAAACTGCTTACTCATCATGAATTACACCTCAAAGACCTCAAACTGTGTTGTTTATAATGATAAGAAGCATTTTTACTGCGACTGTGAGACTGTAAATCACTACTGTTACCTTATATAATAAATATTTCCCATTGTAAAATAGATCATAGAGAAGCTCGAACACATAAAATGTTTTATTTTCATATTTATGTGGTTTCT